>JAWWLV010000001.1:9000925-9016194 GCA_035041135.1 Platyrinchus mystaceus
CTAAGAGTAAAGATGCAGGTTTGACCTCAGACTTAAGAACCTCCTCAGCCAGGAACTGATATAAGTTGGGCAGTCACACTAGAGAAGCTCTGTGTACCTGTGCTGTTCTTGTTCCTCCTTGTCCTCACTGACTGATTTTTCTAAGTACAAAGCTAGAAAAACATCCAGTTTAAAGCATTCTAACTGGTTTTTATTTTTATATATGTATTTATTTCTTTACTTTATCTGTGTCTTTCCTCTTATTTTGCAGTTATATAGGTGTTGATTGACTATATGGGCCAATGCTATTTCAAGTAATGCTGTTAGTTTGCATAGGCATCAAAACTATCCCACTGAGCTCATAATTTCAGTATCTGGTGGCTTTTTCCATTTCTGTTTATTACCTAGAGGATTTAAAATTTTCATCTGAGGCAAAGAAGTTTGCTGAGTAGGAATAGTTGTAGAGCACAAGGTTAAATGCTTTGCTGAACTGGTGTTCCATTTACTCTATACAGTTCTGCCTAGATTATTAGGGGAATAACTAACAGTTTTTAATATGTAACCCAATTTCAAAATTCCAGAACAACAGTAAATTTGCAGGATAATATTTCCTGTTCATGCAAAAGTCCCTGAACAAGGGCTTATCCTCACTTGTTTTTGTATATTCTTAATGTTCTCCAGTGACTCTGCGTTGTCAAGGAAAAGTTTGCAGGATCAGGTCCTTAGTTCAGTGTTTGGCCCGAAGTGTTTAGTGACCTTCTGCACAGGTAGTTTTGTTTTGCAAGGGCTGACATGAATTTTACTTATTTTGACATGTGCAGATTAAGGTGTTCTTTGCTTCATCACCCATGAGAAGTAGCATCCTGAGTGAAGGATACCGAGTCAGCAGTTTGAGAGACATTGGAGATCTCAGTATCTACATAAATTTCACCACCATTTTGTTGGGTATTTTAGAATGCCAGGGTGAGGCATTAACATGAGACAGAGAGAGAAAGAAAACCCTTTCGTTGTGAAATAGTTTACTTCAGCCACGTCCAGGTTTCTTTGTCTAGAATTGGCTACTATAAAGAACACCTTATAGACTATTATTTCTTTGTGTAGGAATGTATAACAAATAGAAAACACTCTTCATCAGATTTGACAAAAGCACCCTAAACCAGGCCAGAGTCTTAATGTTTGAGAAGGATGAGCTTGAACACAAGCAGAATTTGTATGTCACACTAGTTTATACTGGTGTACTTGTAGAGTGGTTATGCTTTCATTTGCGAGGGGGGTTAGGAGAGTGGGTTTTTTATTCTGCTGTTAAATCTTATCTTGTTTGCCTAAGCTGCTATATAACAGGGTTATTTTTAAATTATGGATATAGGATTTTGATATGACCTTATCGCTCAGCATACGGCAATACAGATGGAAGTGAAGTCACAGCTGAGTGACAATGAGGAAACGACTGGGAAAGAGCAAAGCCTTCAATATGCAGAGATGGGAGGGGAAAACCATCTGGTTTTACAGTATTCTGATCGACTCCCTTGCAGGCTGTGTGTCAGATGTGGCTTCTAGATGTGTTGAGAGGAGCAGTTTTATTTCCTTCCAGTTTTTAATCATACTGAAATGTTAACCAAATGTCCACAAGTGGGAAGGAATCTGCGGTCCTAAGTCAGTTATCTTCAGGTTAGACTTGCACTGTTAGACACTAACAGCTTGACCAAATAGTCATTGGGGAGCAATGAGTGTGTCCAGAGGGTGACTTCCTCCTAAAATAGGTATTTAAGGTGTCACACACCTGAAGGTTCTTGTATTTTTTTAGTGGTTAAAAACACTGAAATTAAGGTTAGTTAAAAGCCACTCTTACCTGTGCTCAAAGAAATGCAGAAGGTGGAGTTTAAGAATATGTAGTCTTACTGAAAATAGAATGCCTGTGAAATTATTTTTTCAGGATGTGGGAACTGATTAGCATTGGGGTTGTTTTTCTCGGGTTTTGTTGCTTGGGCTTTTTAGTTGTTTGTTTTTTTTTTTGGGGGGGGTGGTTGTTGTTTGGTTTATTTTGGTTTTTGTTGTTGCTACCATTTGCTTTTCGTAGAGAGAAAGTATGTTTTCAAGAGTGGCAAATACAGCTGTGAACTTAAATTACTTTTAGGAAGCGGAATCTGCTTCAACAGAAGTACTTGTACAATAAACATGATGTTTTATTGAAATTAAAGTGTTTTCTGAAGGTATGTATAGACTGGATTTGAATGACAAGTTTATAATATCTCAGCAATCTGAGAATTTGAGTCTGGAGCTCACAGATTGGGACTGGGATGTGGAAGATGCAAGAACTTGCACATTATATGCTTACATTCAAGGACCATTTTTGAGTGCTCTTGAGGGTAAGAGGATAAACTTCATCAGAAAGCAGGGTCAATTTATTTCTAACAGATGTTGGAAGTCCAAGAGCTATAGCAAAGTGAGATTGGTTTTATAATCTCATCAGCTTTGCTTACTAGCCAAGATTCTTGACATGAGAGTGCATTCTCAATGATCAATCAGCTACTTTGTAGTATTTGTTACTGCCTCCCAAATGCTATATCCAAACTGCTTCCTTCACAGCTGCCAAAATCTCCTACTTCCCTCTGCCACATTCTGTGATATATTCAAAGTACAGTATTCTGCAGCTTTGAGTGTATCTGAAATGTAAATGCCCTGTCATATTAACGGCATGGGGTAATATCCAGTGGCATAATGCAAGGGTTACGGGCTCTTTTACTCCAGTTTGTTAGTTAGTAAGAATGCTTTTCATTTCAAGCATCTCATCAGCTACAGCTTTCACTGTACTCCTGCAAAGCCACGTGCTGCCCACTCATTTCAGGTTGAACTTCTTATTTTAGAATAAATGGGTACTGGTTGTACCTGTTGCAGAATTCTTATTGTGTTGATTCTATTCTTCATCAGCAGTCCCCATTTCATTTTCTTTCACTCTGTTCTTTTCCTTGTTACTGTCTTCTTTTCATACCCCTGTATTGCACAGATGAGATCTCTCTGCATATGATAGTTGTCCCTCTATTCACCTCAAATAAAAGGCAGTATCTGTAATGCTCCTGAGAAATAGAAGTAAAAACTAAATGCAGCTCATTTCCTGTTTGTCTTTTGCTTTTCCAAGGGAGTACAAACTCTATTACCACCCTTGCTGCAGGAAGGGGCCCCAAGCCTCGCACCATTCTCTTACCACCTGTGCAAAGGATGGACCTCAGTTGAGAACTGGCCTTACAGTGAACCTCCCTCCCTGTGCTTTGATATGTGGGGCAGGTCAATCTACTATCATATGGTACAAGGTTGCTGAAGCAACCTATTACAGATGGTTACACTGCAATAAAAATCAATTTATTTTCACCACTTTAGAGCATCTTCAGTTTATCCTTAGTCTCTAACTTTCCTTCTGCACTGTCCCCTTTAATTTTTGGGTTGTTTTGTTTACTGAAGTAAGGTAACCTGAACAGTGCCAAGAAGAATTATCAAATTCTGAAAGAGAATTGTAAATCATACTGAAGGAGGAAAAATGGAAAGAAAGAGCAGAACTTTATCCTTATTATTTTTAATACCATCATGCTCTTGTATACAGCAGCTAAAAGATTTAGTTCACATTGGGTCATACAATATATGGAAAACTGGCAATGGATGTGAAATAAATAAAAGATTGAGGGGAAATGTCACCTTAAATTCAGTAAGTCAGATTCTCAGCTGGTGTAAAATGAAGCATTGTAGATTTCCACCCATTTAAGGTCAGGCCTAATATATTCACAAAAGGCTTTCCTGTACTGCTCTTTTATACAGCCATCTAACTTTCTAGTTGGCTTTTTATTTCTTTCTAAATTCATCCTCAATTGATGCACATCTAAAAAACTATTAAAGATCAGCAGTGGAACAGTATAAAAATTCAGTTCTTACATTATGACTTTAAATGAATTCTTCTTACCATGTTATTAATAATTTTTAAAAAGTCAAAAGGGAGTTCCCTTCAGAGCTGTGATTCTACCTTAACTTCATTCACTCAGGGAAATTTTGCACAGAAACTTTGTCTTGTAGTTCTGCCTAAGAGGCCTCAGGCATGCCATGTGATCCATAGGCTTTTTGGGATGGTTCCTCCCCTGTTAATTTTAAACAAATTGATAGGCCTGGCTCTTAATAGTGTAGACATTTAAATTTCTCCCTCCCCACCTCCATGTGACACTATAAGAACTGGAAACTTGTGGGGTTTTGATGTGCGTGAAACACAAAATACAGAGAGTGGGTAATTGGGCAAATTGTATTTAAAAAACCCAAAACATAAAAAGGTTATTTTTTTAACTTGTGAACTGCAGGGCTGTACCTGTGTCCAAATGATTACATGTGGAAATAAGACTGCTCCTTATTTTGCTGAATAAACTAAAGGCTACCGTTTAAATGATCTTTAATGACCTTCTAAATCTTTACTTTAGTAGCCTTCTGCTATGAATAATGACTCTGACCTTCCCGACTTTTCTCCTGGTATGAGGTGCTATCCAATATACCCAGGACCAGCAGGAGTGTATCCTTAAAGGACCCCCACTGAGATGCTTTTTTTTCCCCCCCACCCCCCTTCTTTTCCTTCTGCAGTTTAAACTGGTAACAAGCTCTTTCCTGAAGCATCACTCCTCATGACAGTGTAGGATATTCCCCAACTAGAGTGCTGGAAATCCTTTTGCAGCAGAAAACCCCAAATTTCCTGAAGTTTTAAACTGGTCTGTACACATAGTGCACATCCATTAAAAATAATTGTTTAAAATGAGATTGGTAGTTTTTTACCACATGCAGGTTGCTTTTAAGTTTTCAGAAATGAGTTCAGTGAGTTGAATCCATTAATGTGGCACTCGATACTAAACTCTTATATTTTAGGGTACATTTCATTACTGTTAAGTTTTACATCCTCTGAAGCTAAAACCCTCCCTTGTATTTCATTGTTTTTGAAATGGGATGGTAAAATTTCAATCTAAATTTGAGATGAGAAATCTCAGCCATTGCTCCTTGAGGTGCATGCAGAGTGAGTCTTCACAAGGATCTTTTCAGAGAAACATTCTTTGGAAAGTATTTATCTGGGTGCTAAATTGTTAGGGGTTTCTTGCTTTGGAGTTTCTTTTTGTTTTGTTTTATACAGGTGACACTCTTCGCATTCCCATTAGTGAATTGTTCCTGTAACACAGATCAGTCTCTGAGACTCCCATTCAGAAGCCAACAGTAGACCTTCCTTTGTGTACTCTGTCTGTAGCAGGGCAGCTAAAGGCATATCCTAGCTGAAGAGGTTGTTCAATAATGTCAAATGAATCCCTGGAGCCCTGCTCTCTGTCATATTATTTTCTGCAAATGCTGACACAAATGAAGTGAAGCATTTATTTATATTCATATATCTATTATTATGGTAATAGAATTGCTATTGTAGTATCAATATGAGAATTTAAATACATGGGATGTAACTTTATGGCCTTTTTCCACGACTACCTCACAATTTTTTCCCCCAAAATTTAGATGGAGTTAAGAAATAGTCTGGGTTAGTTTCTGCACAAGCAAGGAAGGTAACAGTAAGAGAGATGACAATAGTTATACCTTAGGTGAGGGGCTATACTTAACTGTTTCCTGCATCTATATAAGTGAAATACATCCAGTAATATACCACTGGCTGTGTGCCTTCAAAGGATGCCTTAGACTGCCAATGTGTTGTGAGGCAGAAAGAGGATACAAGTTTTCTTCATTCCCCAGAGAAAAGTGAGTATCCATTGTAAGCTCCATTTATTGAAGTGCATTATTGCACTCATAAAATGCTTTTTGGTTATAGTTCAAACAGAGGAGAGAGTAATTTAACCCTTAGCTTGCAGAAACATCCAAGCACTTAGAATTCCTGTTTAAATTAAATGTTAAAACATAAGGTAGCACCTTCACTTGCAAGAGAGTCCAGATTTAATTTTAATTGCCTAGTTGACTGGAAAACATGCCTGGTGTGTGTGCCTCAGGTCAGATCCTTTGCTGAATCATGTAAGTATGTATTTATACACATAGTTGCTATATACTGGTTGTGAACTTCTTTTTATACTTCTCTAAAAATCTGACTGTAAAAAATAACAGGAACCACTCTTTTAGTTGCTTTTGTAAAAATTAAAATAAGTGAGAAAAGTATGTTTTAGAATTTCTAACTTACTATTGTATTACTATTCTGTGCTAACTCCTATTTAGTCTTGCATATCCATGGAATTAGCTATGCCATTACTGGCATATACTTTTAAGTATAACTAACTTCAATTTTCTTTCCCTTTTCACTTTTTTACTTTCCTACTTGTCCACTGCATTAAGAAGGACGGCATGAAAACATAGCTGTGATTTGGGCTTACTAAATGCTTGATTTCCTTTCTATCCTTTCTTAATGCTAGTTTATTTTTATGTTTCTTGCTCCTTGGTGTTTGGCTCTCATCCACTCTTCATTGCATGGAGGATTAAGCTGTTGCTACCTATTCCTCTTTTATGTTGTTTCTAGTTTTCTGCATCTCTCATATATAAATATATAGTCACTTTGAGAGTCTTCTGTCTTTTGATGGTGGGGGTTTGGTGTTTTTCACTCTAGTATATCTTTCTGTGATTTTTGCAGTTCTACAACATCCATTGCCTCAGGGCGTGTTCAGTAAAATCCTGCAGGAGTTTGTTGAGTCTTTAAGAGGTATCAGCTTGTTAATAACATTACAGGGCTTGGAAAGTAAGAAAGTGTGATATTTCTAGGATGAGTTGTACATTCACTGTGGCATTTTGGCATATATATTGATATAGAGTTTCTTTGAGCTTAGTGCTTTTCTGTCAGGATGAACTCTCACTACTTTTTCTTGTTCAGTCTCAGTGCTGGTAAACTTGGTGCATTTGGTGCAAGTGTGTGCATATGTACATCCATAAAAATGTAGCATTATGATATATGTTCTTGTCTTCATTTTGACTTTTAGTCTTCAAGTAATTTGCAACCTCTACGTCACCTATGTGGTACGAAGTATGTATTCTTTCTTGCCCTTTACCTTTTTCATTTTATAATTATGTCTCTAGCCCGCAGTTGCTCTGTCCCTGGTCATGGGTGTCTGAAGAGATGCAGCAGTGAGAGCAATCCTACAGGATAATAAAAAAAAATACATAATTTTGACAGGGAAAAGAAGAGAAGGTAGAGGGGAAGAAAGGGGAAAAAAAGGAAAGAAAAAGTAAGATCTATTCAGTGGAAAGCAGAAGACTCAGGGGCCTTGTTAATGAGAGAATGAAAGATCATGAGAGAGAGAATATTTCACTCCTAGGTCACGGGTTCAAATGCAGACTAGCTTAATAGTGTAAGTTGTTACCATCTGACAGCTGTTCCATAATCCATAAGAAATGGGAAAATAGTCACTATCTAGTTTCTCTTCTTCTAGATATCTAAATGTTGACATCCTACAGACAATCATAATTTGCACAGGGATATTAATCATTTGCTTTACCCTTGCAGACACGGAAGTGGAATATTACTATTCTGAATGAAAAGAACACTTGAACTTTCCCATTCTTAAATTATTGCTCTATGGGACAAAGTTGAAGGATATTTGAAAGCCACTGTGAGAAAGGGAGAGGCACCACCTATCCCTGCCATTTGCAGTGTTGAGTGACTTGGTAAATGATTGGGGATAGCAAAGATGCTCAGCATCAGACAACATAGAGTTTTCTGTAAATAAGTTTTACTGCAAGTTTTTAATGAGTAAATGCAGGGTAATAATCCCATACGTTACAGATTAAAAAATTTAAAAATGGCAGCATTAATATGTTTCCTTTGAATTCATAACCCTGAGGTGATGGTGTCTGTTCCAAGCTTTAGCTTCTCAAATTCTTAGGTTACACCATTGTGGGTATTAAAGTTGAGAGCAACACGCTCAAATAGGTGTAACCTTTATACAAATACTGAGATTATAGTAACAAATTATTGTATTTTTACTTTGAAATGCTTCAAATAGTAAAATATATGTGTGTCTATGTTATATAGAGTATCAGTTGACCACAAAAGAACAATTACATTAGGATTTATAGGCTTAGATTTTAATAGGCAGAAAATGTCAGTACTTATTTGAAGGCAGTAAAATTCCTGGACTTGATTCTGAAAGGTTTAAAAAAATACAACAAAAAAGGGAGATAATTCTGAGCTGTAAGTGAAAAAACACTAGAAGGCAACATAAATTTATTTATTTTTCTTTCATTTTTCCATCCAACAAAGTTCTGTGTAAATATCAAAGTCAAATATTACCTGAATAGGGAAAAGCAAATCAAGGAACTAATTACACACATATCACCAGTGTTATAGTTCTGGACCATTTTCTGATGTTTGATTTGGAAATATAAGATTAAAATTTCCTTGTACGGGATTCTTTTTTAAACCAAAAGATGAAAAATACTGTCATCTGCTCATGTCATTTTTGTTATGTGTCTTACTTGGAGGATTTGGGAACTTAAGTGTCTGTGTTCCATTCCTCAAACCACAGCAATCACAGGTATTAAATGTGTTAAGATTTAATTGAAGGCTTCATGTTTATTTCAAATTAGTGCAGTTTATCCATTTTTTAATGACATAAGGTCACAAGCCTTGTTACTAGCATTGTCAAGCATCTCTACATCCTTTTCGACTTGTCTTGTAAGCGTTCAGTGCTTTGTGAGGTTCATACTGGTACTCCAGGAGTTTAATTTTCATCCACATAGATTCATTTTGCTCTTTGGTCCATCTTATAAAAGCTCATCAGATTAATACAAACCCAACCCAGGTGCTAGGAGCAGGGAAAGGTAATTTTGAAGAGTTTCTGGCTGTTACAAAAGAGAAATGATGCATAGAACTGATGTGTTTGTAAGTGAAAATGACATCTCCTGTCTCAAATGGCAGAGCACATCTGAGCAGCTACTCTTTATATGTAATTAGAAGCCAGATGTGGTAGAAAGCTGGTCATTTAACAGTGGTTAACAACAGAAATTAAAAATTTCATTAGAATAAAAAACACAGCCAATACATAATCAGAACCTGGAAATTAGGGAGCATAAACTGGGTTTGATTTATCTACACTGCCTTTCATTAACCACATTTCTTTGTTTATATAAATGTCAACAGTTGTAGTCTCTTGGCATTTTCTTGAGCTACCATCATGAAGTGTTTCTTTTGAAGTAGCATGTTTTTCTGAATATAATGAGAATTTTAGACTGTCTCTGCTCCTCAAACACCTGGAACTTAACACTTTTGACATTTAGTTAACTTTTTTTTAGGGACAAATGCTTGTAAGGATCGCCTTGTTACTGTCTCTGGATCAAAAGACTAGAGAATTACTTACCTTAAAAATGATTGCAGCTTCCAAACTGAATATACAAGCTAGATTCTTAGTGTAGATATGTAACAATTAATTTCTTACAATTTGTTAGTGGCCCAAGGCTTCCTTGCAAACAAGACCCAAAATGAAAATTGCTGATGATCAGTATGTAGAAGAAAGTCTCTTTTCCTCAGATATTTCTATCTGAAGGTGAGAGACAAAGCGGACAAACAAAACCCAACATTAAAACTGCTTATTTAAAGTGGCTCTCTGCTGTTGGTTAGTTTTCCAAGATGCAAGCTCAGTTCTTTATGATGTGATCACTCTGATATATAGCCACCTGATGGAACTGCTGATTTGTTGTTTACTGTACCTTGAAAACAGCACAAGGTACTGCATGCTGTATGATTTTTAATTAATTCTTCCCCCCCCCCATTTTCATCACAAGTGCAACGTTTCTTCTTAGTTCAAACTTGTCAAAGAAAGAAAACAGCAAACAAATTAATTTCAACCCTTTATGTGCAAAGTGAAGCAGTTTACATCAGTTATTTTTAATAACTACCAGTTGGGGTAGAGGGTGTTCTTCAAATGTGCTACTTTCAAATTTATTTTGCAGAAGAGAAAGTTTTTTTGCATAGGTCTGATAATTCATGAAGTGAAGATTAAATTATTTCTTCTCTTTATCAGATGTAAGCCTGATATAATTTTATACTTCATTCTTGTTGTTGTCTAAAAACCTTAGTAAGGGGTTTGTACAGTTTATCATCATCTGATATATCCACAGCTTTGTGTATACATGTATATATTCATATATAGAGTGTGTTGTGGGAACAGGCATTAGTTAAACATTCTGAAGATATTAATTATCACCAACATAGTGTAAATTTGGAGGAAGTGATGACTTTGAAATATTTGTGCATTGAGGACACTAAATAAAGCTGATTTTCAAATATATTTTAAATAACTTTCACCAGAATTATTCACTTTCTTACTGTTTTCTGAACAAAATTTTTTCCTTATGTTAAAAAACCCCCTAGAAACTAAAAGCAAGCCTCTTCTTCATTCTCTTTCTGAAAATATATATCCAAATGGCATGGCTATAACCATAAATAAAATTTAGCTTTTGTGGGAAGATGTAGAGTCCTTTACATTTAATTAATTAAGCAAGGCTTAAAACGTAAGTTATGTTTCTCCACATATTCTATTTTAATATAGACAGTAATAAAATGAGCAGTGCAATATGGGAAGAAGAGAAAATGCTACTGCAGGCTTAATGTAAGCCAGTGATTTGTAGGGCAAATAGAGCAATGGGGTTCCTAAGTTTTTTGAAGAAAAGTAATGTCTTGAAAAGAATAGTGAGTCAATGCTAAGCAGCAAGTGCTTCTTTTGAATAATCTATTTTATTAACCCAACATCTGGCACCCATTGCATATCTAAGATGTCTTGAAATTTTTATTGTAGAAAGCTTGATTACTGTAGTAATAGATGGTTACAGATTTTGATTTGTGTCTCATTGTAGCTTCCTTGCAGAATTAAGGATGATGGAAAAGGTGAATTGGTGGCTGTCACCAGCATAATAATGTTCCTTTGAGATCATTACTTACCTTTTTTTTCTCTGGCAAACATGTTATTTAGGCTTTTTGTAGGGAAATCAAGCATGTTCTTCCAGGTTTTTGTCCCTCCTTTTGCAGCTTACTCGTGACAGCTCCGCCTCCTAATGCAGCCTTGTCCCTCCAAAGTACTCACAGTTTGTTTACAGCTGCCTAGTCCAGCCTCCCCTACCTGCGTTTTGGCAGCCTGAGGGAGTGGTAGGTTGCCCTGAGCTCGGATGTGTTAATTAATTGGCTGGGCTGTGCAGGGGGATAGTTTGGTGAGGAAAGATGCTGCTGCTGGCTGCCCTTCGGTGAGAGCACCAGGGAAAGTCTCTCCAGCTGCCCACTTCCACCACGTGGAAATACGGGAATTTGTCTCTGAGACTCCGCCTCTGAAATCTGCTTACAATTCGTGGGCAGAGTCAAGACCTGCTGTGGTCTTGGACTCAAACTATATGGCATGTGATTGCATAAGTCTTGTTTTAAGAAACTGGGGTGGGAAGGTGGGGGAAGGAATCAGATTTATTCATTTCTGTTTAGGCAGCTGTTACCAGGAAAAAAAAAAAGTTTCTATTATATATAGATTATATTTACCTATTCAAGTATATTCTTGCTGTCATTTCCATGCCAGTTGGGCATTTGGTTTAAACAAAAATTAAATTTACATTCAGATGTATCTGCTTCCATGGTATTTGAGGGAAATTCTGGGTACAAGAAGTGAATCTCCCTATATGTCTATGGAAAGTGAGCTGGGAGAGAGTGGAGAGTGTTCTTTATGTAAATGCTGTGTGATGGTTTGGATATATGGAATCCTCTCCTGCATATGAACGTACCAGCATGCAGATAGGGGGCAAGTGTGAGAAGAATGTTTGTTTGGTACTTTGCAAATAAATTAAAAAAAGCAAAGCAGGCACAGTGGGGCGGACTGAAAATCCAGTATTGTGTTATGCCCTCTATATAAAGTGGTCTCTGTACTTTTTAAAATGCTCTCTTTAAGAAGTTGCTGAAGACCAAATATGTCTGAGGTGCAGGCACGCAGTGTTGGCCACTGTACACAGGTGTGGTGTTGTGATGGGTGCCCACTGCCTCAGCCTCCTGCAGTCTAGAATAGAAGCCTACAAAAACTATGTCATGAAAATCCTAATGGAACCTATGGCTTATAAAGGCAAGAACAATATGAACAGAGAAAAAAAACCTGACAGCCTTCATGCAAACAGGAAGCAGAAGTGGCACTTCTGGTTATTAATGCTGTTCGGATGCCCAAAGCCCCTTTTAACAGCACAGAAAAGCACGTGTGCTGTGGAGATAACACAGCACACATAGTATTTGAAAAGTTAAAAAAAAAGTGAAATTACCCTGAAAACTGTGAATAATGAAGACATATTTGAGAAGAATGTGTATCGATTATGGTGCATTCCAAACTGAATGGGCAAAGGCAGAGATTGCAATATGTGGTTAAAACTACTGTCTAGGATATACTGGAAATTGAATAGAATTTTGTGCCTTGAATAGCTGAAGGAAAGGTTTGTAAAAGAGCAGAAATTGCAAGCTGATAAGAAAAGCTGAGAACAGGGAAAGATTACACTTTTTTCACCTGCCCCAATTAAAGCATACAATGAATATTGCATTTCCTGATTGAAATTCAAGCTATTCTTTTTAGTAGTTTGAGGCTTAATTTAATGGAAGCATTGGGTAGTGTAGAGTGGATAGTGCTTCTCTCAATCTCTTTTCCTGCATTCAACTTTTCTTTTGTAATTTATGTACTTATAGATAAAACAAAGATGTGAGTTTATAGCTTGCTATTGATTAAACTCCTTTTTTCAGTTGATTTAATTAGGTCCTTTGCTCCTTGAAAACCTGATCTGAAGCTTAGATAGGGATACATTGCTTCAGGCACTCAGGCGGAGGTGATGGAAGGAAGCAATGAGCCCATTGTGAGCGGCTTGGCACGGGGAGCGGTGGGGGGAGCCGGGCAGCAATCAATCAGTGCTGCTTGCCTTAATAGAAAACTCTCCAGTGCCCAAGTTACTGTCGGGAACAGAGAGATGCAAATGAAAGCACAGATAACGGCAGAAATGCGGACTGATAAAAGAGGGACATTCGGTAAAATTCCGGATGCATTTGTATCCGGTCCTTGCAGGTTGTGGTGTTTTTGTTGTGGTGGTGTTTTGGTTGTTTTCTTGTTAACGTGATTAAAAAAAGAAATAAGAGCAGGCTGGAAGACCTGCCTTTTACCAAAGCATGATAAATGAGCTTTATGTACAGTTATTCTAAATGGATGCAAAGGCATTCCTAGGTGTGTGTGACCTATTGACCATCTAGCAAGAGTGCAGTGCTACAAAGCAAGATCTACTGATACTACAGTAAAAGTAATTTCTGATAGTAGTTATTTTTAGAGGCATGACAAGTGATGAGACTACATTACCCTGACTACTGCTTTTCAGCATCTCAGACCCTTTGTGGAGGCTGTGTCTCTTCCTCTATTTAAAACAACAATTTTTCAACTCATTAGTATTCTTAATCTTTCAGGAAGAAATATGAAACAGTCTCTATACTCCCTAGGAATTTTTCCATGAGCTTAATAGGAACAACTCCACATATGTATAGGAGTTACAATCCTAGCTTTAGAACAGTAATTTCTTACTGCATACTTAAATCAAGTCAAAATAGGAAGACCAAAATTTCCTAAAATAATTTTAACAAGTTTCTTAGGTCAATAGGCTGTGTACTTTCAACTTAACTCTCAGTTATTTCAAACTCCAACTATCCCAATTAAAATGTTGAAATTTATACAATAGTGTATAGATCTGCTGAGCTCATGTAACAATTGCATGTACGGTACCAAAACTTTAGGAAGACTCAGGTAAAGCAATATGAAATGATGTAAATGGCTTCAGCAGAATTATATGTATTAATGCTACAGTGTAGAATGCCTGTTGAGGAAGATAATCTCCTTTACTTCAGACACACTAAAGTATATGCCTATTGTCCTTTGTTTCTCAGACAGCAGAACGTGAAAACTCAAAGCTGCCAAGTGTCTTCTTTTTGGTCAGGTGACAAGCAGAGAATCAGGATTAATGAGCTGCAACCATGAGGGAAAGGGAGATTGTTTTTCCATGTCTTTGTAGCTGGAACATATGCATATAAGATGAAGTAAGTTCAAACTTCAGTATTTGGCAGCCAGTTCAGCCTCCTGCTCAAGGCAGGACTAGCTTCAAAGTTCACATTCTTGATACTTTGTTCTATTTCATGGTTATTAAAGATCTTGGCTTAATCCTGAGAAAAGTTTTCAGAATTCAGTAGGCAGGGGGGAAAGGTTTGCTTATTTCTGCTGCCCAGTACTATACTAGCAATGTTCTACCCTTTTTGCCCAAACATGCCATGCCCACGTAATAAACTGGGGCAGGGCAGAGGAAGGGAGAGGAATTGGCTCATCTGTCTCACAGTCCTTCAAGAAAAATATGGGAGAGATGTGTCCAACAGTGGCAGGTAAACCAAGTCTTTCTGTGGGGACGGAGGGGTCCAGCTCTCTAACTATTTTTTGAGTCTTATTTCCCTCCTGTGCCATGCACAATGATGCATATAGCAGCACAAAGCCCAGCAGAGGGGAGTGGATGGTGCTCCCTGGAAGAGGAAATACAAGCCCTTGGGCTGGACAACCCCAGCAGGCCTAAATTGTGGAACGGTTGTGGCTGCCTGCATGGATTTTTGTCCCTTGACTGTCTCAGCTCTTAACTACCTGGCAATGCCTACACTCAGTAAACTCTGAACAAGTAAATAAGAAATACAAAGACTAATGATATGCATGCTGTGCCTTGGAATTTTCCCCACAAATGTCCAATAGGTAGCATTACAAAAAAAATTGAGTAATAATTTCCAGCTACTTACGTTTATGATATTAATTTCTTTTTCCATTGAATTATGGAGAGTTAACCTATAAATATGCAAATGGACAAAAGAAACTCTTGCCAATAGTAGTTCTCAAGTTGCATCTACAGAGCTGTTTTGTTTACTCTGCGACTAGTTGTAGAATCTTATAAAATGAGGTATTTTGGTAACTTGGTTTTAATTTGCTACCCTTACCACCAGACAATTACCCAGTCTCAGTAAGGATTAACAGTTTCAACAGGGGAATAGAGGTGAGTATATGAACATGATGAGGAGGAAAAATTATTGATTCCTGACAAAGTTTGCGAGTAATTTGGTATTGTCAATGCCAACCATAATTGAAAAACAGGCCTACTTTTTCTAGGAAACTTTTAAAACTTTTTCCTAGAATCATTTACTGTAGCCTCTCCACACATTGTGCCTTGAATTTTGCCCCAAATCACATGGAAAGCATTTAAAAAACTTCTCAGAAGATAAATGTTGCATGTAG
>JAWWLV010000001.1:9016294-9043610 GCA_035041135.1 Platyrinchus mystaceus
ATGGGTGAATATCTGTGATAGAGGGACCAGAGTTCACTTTGAATTCCATGTGGTGTAAGCGTGACCGGGCAACTCTGAGTGGAGGTTACCCAAAGCAGTGTGGATGTGAGCCGCTCCGAGCCAAATGGCATTGGAAATAGGGATTGAAGCAGTTCAAAACACATGAAAAATTTGGGAAGACTGCTGCTGTAGCAAATATTCCTGTTATAGGGAACTAGGTATCACAGAAACTGAACCCTGCAATGGCTTTCCTATAAAAAAAAAAAAAAAGCTTCATAGAGGCATTGTTCTGTAGTGTGACTTTGGGCTGTATTTCTCCACATCTTATGTGACTGACTCTTTCCCAGCTATTACCTCCAGGCAATTGTGGTTTTTTAGATGTAGACATTCTTTGTAGGTCTCTGGGGGTTGAAGTTAGATTGTTTCTTCCCTCATCTTCTTTTAAATATGCAAGCAACTAATTGACCATTTTTCTCTGCTCGGGAGTTTCTTGCATTTTCACAAATTTGTCAGCACAGTATCTCTTTGCAGGCAAGAGGATAAATATGTTTAATTGTATTGCTTTGACTTGTATAGAGATATAGCCTAAAACGTCCTTTTCCCTGATTTTTAACCGCTTCTGTCTCCTCAATCAGGTGTTAAATATGGAGGCATACTTGCAGGTCTCCATTTCAATTTTGATAGCTGAAAGATAAATTTAACGGCAATGCACGTCCAAAGAACGTGCTATTACTCTGACAAACTTGCAGTCCAAGTTTGGGACCCAGTGGAAATAAGCTGGTGTTGTTACTGGCAGTATTTGTGGTGCTTTTTGTTACAATACAGGGCAAAGTACCAAAGTCGTGTGCAGGGCAGGTTATCCAGCAGCATTTGTGGCAGCCACGTTCACTGAAATGTAGAGGGAGAAATGTGAAGGAAGCTTCTCCAAACATCTGAACAGATGTAAGAGTGTATGAAGTCTAGCACAAGGAATCATCTTTGTAAGTGAGTTGTCAGTAGTGATATTCCCATGAGGAAAAGTGTCTTGTGCTCATGGTTCCTCCTTCTGCCACGAGACGTTAAGAAAAACATTCTTGGTCGTAATCATTCTTGATCTGTTGGTCACGAGTGCTTTTTCATAAGACAGTAAGACATGCCTCTTAAAGTGGGGGTCATTTCATTGTCTTTTACTGTCTGGGTCTCTTGATTACAACTTTCAGCAGAAGTGGAGCCTTGAGAGTTGCAGCCAAGATATACTCAGCAGAACACCTGGCAAAGCAGTTCTGGTTGTATATTATCATGACCTTAATCCTCAGGTCTCCACTCAGCTGAAATGCCGTTTCAGCCAGCAACAATTAAAGGGAGAGGAGTACGTGCTGTTATACTAAAGATAATATCAGATGATTGATACTGGTGCTGGCCATTTTATTCCATCATTGAAATGTGCTGAATTAACACTTTTGCCAGAATTTTCTTAGCGCTTCATCCCTAAACATATCTCATGTGAATCACTTTTGGCTTCAGTACTTGAGTTTTTTTGTACAGGAGGCTTAATAATACATATTAAAAAGGGCAATTCATATTTCTCTGATAACTAGAGTTTTGGATTCAGTGGTTTGTTTTTCTTTGACTGCAGGCTGTAGGAATGCATGATTTAATAAAATTACTTGAGCATTCCTGTCTGAGTACTGATCATGATAGAATAATACAAATGATTGATGTTCTCTTTCTTTATGGTAAGCCAAAAGACCTGATCATGGTATCATAAAAAAAAGAATAGCATTTTATAGCAGCAATCAGAGCTGAATGAAAGCTAATGAATTAAAGGGGGAAGTTTTAGTACCTCTTTCAAGGAAAAAATTCCAAGTATTTTATGTGATGCATTTATCATAGGCTTTAAGGTAAGGTTCTTTTTATAAAACAGATATGATGGTTTCTATGTCACATTTAGTGTTTATCAAAATCGTTCTAATAACAATAAAAAGAAAGCATCAGGGTTTACTAAATAAGAGGCTCTGATATTTTGATTAGAATTAAATATTCCTTTATTTTATATATGTTAATATATAAATAAGAGAGAATATGTATTTCCTGTTGTGGATAGTAAAAAGCTCTGCAATTTTTCTTCAGTAATTTAGCTATGCACAAAGCTTACCTGTGAAGGCTGTTAAATACCTTCTCCCTGGGGTTTGGTTCTGTTTTGTTCTGCTGTGCTCATTTGCATAGGTATGCCTTAAAAATCCATCCAGAAGGTAGAGATTTGTTATTAAGAATATCTGACAAGTTCGAGTTGGGATTTGGTCACGGTCTAAAGCCATGGTCATATAGTCATTTAGTTTGGCATAAGAGCCAGCAGAGGCAATTCCTCCCTTCCTCTTCCATAGCATGGCTGCCTATTCTTATTATGTCCTCTATGCTCCCTGTAGCATTTATGAAACTAAACCATGTACTGAGTGGAAAAACTTGTCCAATAAAAAGGAAGTGTCTAGCTGGCTGGGTGCCTACAGGAATGATAATGTCACCAAAACAGAGCAAACAGCTGGGCCTGGTCTTTTTTTTATGGGGACAGAAACTTTAACACACTGAAGAAAAAAACTTAGTGATGGCACCAGTTAGGGGCAGAGGGGCAGCCCAGCCAGTCTACCAAACTGGAGCCACTGCTGTTGTAATTTTGATGTCACAGGTGATTTGTGTTAATTTGGACTCCAAGGACAAAACTTCCTGTTTATCAAAGCCTCTAAACCACACTGTTCTAGGAAGTCAATCCTCTCGCCCTTCCACTGCCTTGGGTAGGAAGTGGACGAATGCTGGCTGAGGATCGTGGCCCGCTGACCCTTCATCCTGTCACCACTTGCCATTTCAGCACAGCACAGGTCCAGGTGTCTTTCCCAGTCCCTAAATGTCCCTCTGTGACATTAAGCACATGAAGTCAGAACAGGCTGTTGCAGCATCAGCAGGTAGTTCACTTTGTTCTCTGAATCAGTTTTGAGCCACTGTTGTTAATGTAGTGTGTTGCCTCAGGGCACACTGTAGGATCCACATGCATTGGCTCTGACTAACAATGTAAAATACTTTTCTCTACTTTAGCATTCTTTTTTTGTTTATTTACTCTCAAAAACTCAGAGTTCTAATGGTAAATTCAGCAAAATTATACTGTGATATATGGGAGAGAGCAGTCCTGGGCAGAAACAATCAGAAACAATGGAAATCAGAATGGAAAAATGGACTGCTTATTTATATCTACGTATGTTTGGCTTTAATTTTAGTGTCAAGTGTTTGATAATTTTCAAGATAGTCGTGTGGATATAGTATTAAAAATTATGTGTTTAATATATGTATAGATAGATGATTTATTGTTCCCAGGGAAGACTCACTCTCACAGTACAACATACAAATGACATGGATTAGAATGTAAAATCATTGTAAGCAGAATGCCCTCAGCTATATGTTGTTTATATACATATGCATGCTTTATATAAATAGTTCCTTGTTTTGCTGCTGTTGGAGCATTAAACACCTTAACAGCTGGCATTAGTGAACTGCTTCTTAGAGTGAGGTGTACCATTAAGGAGAAAGTACACAGAGGATATTTTATGCCAAAGGCATGAAGTGAAATGGAATTTTACACATTTATGGGACAAAGTGACAAAGCTGTATATAAAATAGGTAGTTGCTGAAGAAGTAGAATTTAAAATGCTGAGGCAGAAAAGGACAAAATTAAGAAATTATACCAAAAAAATTGGTGCATGAAACACAACAAGGTGGTAGAAGGATTACAAGAGTGGATAAGTGTGTAAAATTGTCCAATTTTCAAGATTCTTAGGGGCTTATATGCTATTGTCAGGAGGAGAATCTTTTGTAGATGTTCATGTGTCCAACAATAATCTGCATCTTGAGCTGCATGAGTGCTTACAAAAATGACCTGTATCCTTTTAGAATCCTAAATGGATTCAAGGATCTTTGGGTTTTAGACTATTTTATGCTTTTGGAATTTTTATCCATTCTGATGAAACCTAAATGGAGATAAAGCTAAAAAACTGCATTTAGAATGGGCTGAAAGGGAATGGTTGATACGATGTAATGGAGCTTGAGAATAAATGAATCAAAATGAGAACCAAGAGCTTAAGTGAGCATTTAGCTGTGCAGGCAAAAAGAAGAAAATTATCTTTAATGTGTAAAAGAAGCAGCAGAAAGAATTATTTATGATCTGGATTAGGTAGGCTAGGGAAAGGTGAAACAAAAATGACATTTTTATTACAGGCTGGAGTGACGGGGGGTTGGTGGTGATGCAGTGTTCGGGTGGGAAGACAGAGAGGTCAATTTTGGCCATGTGAAGCTGCTGGCACGGCAGGTAGGTGAGGTATCAGTGAGACAGCTTAGGCAGGTGATTAGGTAGAAGAAGAAGGTCAGGAGTGGAGAGGTTAATCTGTGATTTGTCAATATAGCTGCTTATGTATTCTGTGTAGTAAATACTTTTATTAAGCCTGTATTAGAATCGCAAAATAAACCCTCAAAAGCCATTGACAGTGACAAGATATTTTTAATAAAGGGTGCATTTACTGTAGGTGTCATGACTTGAAGACAGATCTACTACCAGAAGTAGTTCTCCTTGTATCTTCTATTACTTATAACACTGGGTTTGATTTATGTTTGAATGGAGACAGTGATCCATTAAAATAAATTGCCTGAATGTTTGCCTAACAGATCAGATTGACTTTCATGTGTAGAATTTAGTGGCTTAGGCTCACAGTTAGACTGACAGGTTGCACTAAATGGAAGAGCAGTAAAACTATATTGTGTCATTCCTGCACTGTGTTCTTACTTCCCTTCTTCTAATATTGTATTCTGAATCTGCTGTATCACGCTGAACATACAGTTCAGTTTGTTTAGTTTCAATGTTCAGAGAAGATGTCTGTTTTTCTATATGATATATTCTATTTTGTGGGAAACTAAAACAGGTGCTTTGCCAAGTACACAGTAAATAAACTGCTTTAAGAATTCTTATGTGATGATGTAGTTGGCTTAATTTATATTTAAATGTGAACAATGCTATTTTAGGTTAGTGCATCAAATTGCTAAAAGAGGAGTCTCATAAATACCAACTTTTGAAGATTAGAGTTTGAATATTTAAACAGGAAAAGTTTTTGAAGGGAAATTTGATTTTCTGAATAACTTTTGAGGAACAGGGTTTGGGGTTTCTTCTTACCAAAAACTAGTGGCTTTCAAACAGCTTTTCAGGAGCTTTGGATTTTCTTATTTTTCACTGTAATCAAACCTGCTGAAATTTCTATTCATGCACTATATTTTTATTTGACTTAGTTTTCCTTGCCCACGGTGATAGAGTAGCATCTATTGCTTTGAAGAATGCCAGCAACTTGTCAGTCACAAATTATTTTGTGTTTGGTTAAGTTTTGCCTATGAGAGTATTTTAAAACTTATTTTACTGGGGAGGCTGGGGAAGCAGAGAGTTATTTTCTGCAGGCATTCAAAAGGGTAAATTTTTTTCCAAGTGTACTGATGAAAGTGCTGTCTTCCAAAACATACATTAGAGTGTATTCCAATGTGTATCTTTGCTGGTCCACTGACAAGCATAACAGTGTACTTTAGCAGGCTCTTTCTCCCTGGCTTCGATTTAACTTTCTTATTTGATTGAAGGCAATCCTGACAAGAACTTTAAATGCCAGGAGAGGTATTGCTCATTTTATGAAAACGAGATTTTGATTTGTCGTCTGTTGCCACTTCAGTTCATGGCTCTTGAGCTGTTCGAGTACTCTGAATAAGCCAAGTATTTGCTGGTGTAGGAGACGTCCTGAGGAACTGAGGAACAGTTTTTCATGGCAGCATTGTCTCCCCCGAGAGGGGAAAACAGTGTTATTGAAGTTGTTGCACGTGTAACAGCTATGTAGGACAAGGGAACTGTTTATTAGCAAAATATATAAACTATTGTGCAAAGACCCGGGATAGCTGTAGAATTCCTGCTTACAAGCAGATCATCCCCTGGTTATGACATTAGTAAAAGCTCAGTCAGCAAAGTCAGACCAAGTGTAATGACACTGATATCTGTGAAAAAGACATTAGCAGAAGTATGCCCACAGGGTGACATAAATGGTAAGAGTACCAGGGAATATTTAAAATATTTTGTTTCAGCTGCCAAAATTGTTTAATTGCTTTGTGGTTAAAAGAAGCTCTACTGGTATTAATTTATCAATTATGATAATATATTGTCAGAGGTTTCAATTTTAGTGCTTGCTGTGCAAGGTACAGCCTTATGCTATAGGTGTGCTATTGCATACTCATTCTCTGGGAAAATATTATTAACTGTTACTTTTTTCCAGGTTAAAAGTTTATGAATATTTTGTACTCTATAGAACGTGCTTTTTGTGTCATTCAACACATTTGCTTTTTGTCTGCCAATGTATACTAAAGATCTCCAAGGCAGGCTGAAAACTAATTAAGTATCCATTTATCAGGAAATGAATAGAAAGTGGCTTGTGATACGTGTTGGCGCAGATGAGAGCAAGGATTTAGAATAAATTTATTTCCCTCTCACTAACAGGAAAACAACTGGAGAAGGGTAGCTCTGAATCAGCTTAATGTGTGCAAGGAATGTGACTTTGAGGCACGTTATGAACCTCTTCATCAATACTGATTAGTTGATCTGACTATATGATAAATCATATGCTCAAATTGTGAGCAAATTTACATTGCAGCCATATGAACATCTAATCCACTGCTTTCTTCTCACTGGTTGTAGCATTAGTGTGCTGCTAAGAACCCATCTCCATGGACTTATCTGAAAGGAAAGGAGGAGATGGGTGGGTGTCAAAAATGGAAATATTAGAACAAAATTATTATTTTAAAGAGGGATGAATGAGTATCTTGAGTCATTTTTTACAGTATCTTTTTCTCAGTGAGTTAAGTTAAAGTTACCTTTTTTTGAGTCTTAGAAGAACAATATTGCCATCCAAAAGGGCCAGTAGCACAAATGAGCACATGCATAATTTTCTCTAACATCTAATTAACATTCTTCATTTTATTTTCCAGTTCAGAGAGAGAGTATATGATTTTGTTGTCTTGCTTCACTGGTATCTTATTTCTAATAGCATAGGGCTTGTTAGAAAGTGAATGCCACTGTATTTCAGGTGTTTTCAAAGAGACAGCTGCATCAATGAAAGAAAATAAAGCATTTTCAAAAGTCAAAGACAGAAAAGCTTCTCTTGAATACTTTTTTTTTTTAAAAAAGAGTTATTTTTTTAAAATACTCCTCACAATGCCTGCATGATTGTCAGTCCTCTGATAGTTCCAGATTACAAGAACTTTTTGAACAAAATATGCAGAAATGCAGCTGATTATTATGTCATGAACACACAATTCCCGTAAATTCAGGAGTTTTTTCTGCACCTAACTAGTTAATCATCCATTAAAGGCTAGTTTTGTTAGTACGGTTTACTGCTAGGAAATCAGTTGTCCACCTCTATAAATTTTCAATTGTCTGTTTCAGTTTAAAACTCTTTCAGTCTCTGAAGGTTTAGGAGTTAATATAGTTTAGTTATTTGGTCCATGTTTTCAAAGTCCTGCTGATGCGACAGAATTCAGTGATTCAAGATGTTGTATTTTCTTGCCCACATGAGACTGATTATACAGCAGTTCCTCCATTAGGAAAGGTCACACCAGTTATGTCAGGCACATCCATAACTTTTAAAATGTGTTTATAGCCAATGTCCCTTGTACTTACAGGGAGCGCGACACATGTGTGAGCATCTGATTGTGCATCTGACAGATACAAAATGCATGAGGATCCATGCTAGGAACTAGAGACTTGTCAAAACAGTAGCCAGTTCATCTGAACTTTTAGCTCATTAGATATTCTGATAAAACGAAATCCCTTTTGTTTGAGCTGAATGTTTTCTCTCAGGAAAGTGCATTGCATGGACAGGAGAAAATATGAATGAAAATTATTGCCAGGCTTTGGTTTACTGTGCTGTTTGGGGAGCTGAAACTCCAGAATTTGTTATTGAGACACATATGTTTGTTTTCTCTTGTGTGTAAATATTATTTCAAGTTTTACATAGAAATAACAAGTTTGGATAGCCTTTCTGAGACATAAATCCTTCATTCTCTCTTCTGTATCTGTTATGCTTTCCTGGTCAGGATATTTTTAGAAGGTTTATCCTTTGTATTTACTTTTCTACAGTAGTACTTAGAAACAAAGCTTAGAAAGCACACTGTTCTTTACTTCATACATTAATGGACACTAACAGCTTCTGTGTTTCTAACAGACAGAATAATGATCTGGGAGCATCATCACAAGGGCAGTTTTCCAGGGTGAGAATATTCAGTCTATCAATTTAAATTCTCTTCTACTGTTGGCTCTATAACAGACAACTTCAGACTTTAAGCTGTGCTCCAGAACCTGTGAGTCTATAGACCCTGAGATGATTAAAAATATGCTGTAAAAATCTTTCTTAAAGGAGAAAGCAAGGAGGAAATGGTGTGGGAGGAAAGGAGGATTATATTCTTTTTAGGAGGGATCTTGGTTCTCAAATTACCGTTTGGATTATGAAGGAAGCTTCTTTTGCATATCCTGCTTGTGATCAAATTAAGTACAATTTCTAAATACATTTTGTCTGAGACTTAAATTCCATAGAAATATAAAAAATTATTTTTCAGGTCTAGCCTCAGATTCTCTTTTCTCCTGCTTCGAAGAACTCCTGGGAGGAGTTTGCTGGTGGTACCTTAATCATTCATAGGTTGTTGACAGCACATAGACTAAATAAATCACTTTCATAAAGCATGCTCAGAGAATTATTAGGGTTTTCAGAACAGCGCTTTTTTGCATGTAGGCTGTTCTCCTTACAGGAGTCTGAAACAAAAATAGCGAGACCAGAAGGATCAGAAAGATTCATGTCCTGCATCTGCTAAACTTTCTGAAATAATCCCACATCTCCATTTTCATTCCCTCCCATGTATTTTAAGGCCCACCACTGCACTGCTCTGCCTGTCTCTGCCCTGGTGACAGTGTGGAATTCTGCATGAGCCCATTAGCCTGGCAGAAGAGGTAAGGATTAAGTCTTCCCTACATTCCACTTAGGGCTGGGAATGGTGAGAGGATTTTTGCCCTTGACCCACAGATTTAAAGCCTTGGGAACTGTAGATAAGCAATTACTTTAAATTGTTGTGTTTCTCTTCACAGTGGATACTGGTTTAAAAGCCAATGGGAGCAAAATCCAGTGAAATGGGCAAATCTGAGGCATAGCAAAAAGCTACTAGCTTTGGTTCCAGAAAGGCTAGGGGCATGGGCAGAACAGGGCTTTCCAGCCAGTCCCTAACATTGTCCTGCAATGACAGCTGGGCTGCTGGCTGCCCTGAACTACCACTAAATGCCACAGTCACCTCCAAGGAAGCAGAGGAAAGAGTTGCTATTAACAACCATAACGACCTTATCAGATCAGTCTCAGTTTCAAAGGGATTCTGCCACTCTTCCAGCAGCTTCATGAAAGCTGGCATCTTCTTCCTTTTCCCCAAGGAGTTAGCATTTCACACAGGTCTATTTAACCAAGAAGCAGACAAGGTTGAAAGTCCTTGTACTGTATAAGCTTCACCTTTGCTGGTGACCCCAGAAGGCTGAATGTGCTCTAGGGGAGAGCTAAGTGTTCTTCGAATCCTGATGTAAATTTCTGTCTCTGAGAAGGATTGTTGGTGGGGCAGGATCTGCAAATCCTTTCTAATTGCTCTTGTTCTTATTAAGGGCAAAAGCCAAACTATTTTTCTTTCCCTTAAAGTTGAATCTCAAGAAGAATTCTGACAAGCCTTTTGCTGCAGAAGCTGCAGCTCACAGTCCCAAAATGCTTATTGTTTCATAGCTCTGCAGTCAAAAGCATCCGCTGTTTTGCTTTGTGCACTGAGACTTTGTCTAGGATTCCCTTTTTTTTATCTCATAGAGTTTTAAATTTTTGATAGATAAATCATCTAATCATAGATAGAAGTTTAAGCAGTTTGAAGGCTGGAGGAACACAAAGCTTTCACCATGCACTGAAGTGGAGTCCAGGCTTTTTATTGCTGTGAGTGACTCGCACTGAGGTCTCTCTTTGCTCTGTTGTAGCTGGCAGGAGCATTTATCCAGAAATTTTACTTCCATATTTAAACAGTTTCACAACACTGGTTATGGCAAAGCTGTGACCTGGGGTCAAGCCTTAATTTTCAGGCAAACAAAACCCCAGGACCTTTTGCTGCATGCCCCACTCAATATGCACGCCTGACTGCTGGAACTTAAATGCTAGTGGAGTGTCAGCTCTTCTCAGACACCTTTAATTCATGTTTATGTGCAATGTGAATAATGACTCGTGCAGAAATGCTGTAACTTTCTAGCTGAGAATCTGAAAGGAACAGGTTTTAAAACTGCCCCTCTATTCTTGATTGTGTGATCACTGCTGTGAGATAAAGGCAACCAGCTTAGTTTAAATCTTTGCTGTTGAACTGTAGAGTTGTTTTGATTGGAAAAGACCACTAAGATTTTAGAGTCCAGCTGTTAACCCAGCACTGCCAAGTTCACCACTAAGCCATGACCCTGAGTGCCAAATCCATGTCTTTTAAATACCTCCAATGACTCTACCATTTCCCTGGGCAGCCTGATCCTCCACACTGCTCCATAGCCATGGACTCACCTCTCTGGTACACATACAGAAAACTTTTTTTGTGTCCTTCCTTTTAACTGAGTGAGTGAGAATTACAGAATTGCATAGATCCGTCCCTATTTCACCGCATTTGCAAAATTCCAATCAATTTGCTCCAATGTGGGAGCACAGTTAGGTCAAAAATGTGTACCTTTGAGGTTACCACCCCTGATCTGTTTCATTTTTCAAAAAGCAAACACGTATTTAAAAGCCTGAGGAATACATAATTTGGTCAACTTAATATTGTGGAAGCATTATCAGTAATCTTCTCCTTCCCATCTGTGATTCTGAACTCTGCATCATTACTTTGATATTTCATGTTCTCCAATCCATTAACGTTTTGGATATGTAGTAGGGGCCAACACTTCTCCAAGCACAAGGAATTCAGCAAGATTACAGGATTGGCTTTTACAGTGTAGAATTTAAAAAGATTCACTGAAATCTGAGGTGCTACATACACCTGTGGGGGTTTTTAATTAGTGAAGATAAAGTAAAGCTACTCTGTATTTTTAGAAAGGGTAGCTGGATTACCAGTTTTTTCAAGAAGGGTGAGATAGCTGTCAAACTAGAAAGAATTTATAAATTTTCACCAGTGTTCAAAAACTATAATTTTTCAAGATTGCAATTGCAATATAAATTACTGTAAAGCTAATTTCCTGTACACCATTATGTATCAACATGAGACAAGATTAGACTGAGTAGTGTACAAATGATTTCTGGAAAAATTAGTGGGTTTAAGGTCTGGAATAATTACCATTGTGGATTTTGGAATATAATTGTTCTGTAGTAAGCCATCCTGTTTTATTTGAAAATATTTTACTTTTCTGATTTAAATATTGGTTCTATTTATTATTTCAAAATTTTATGAATATTTTGTTTTATCTGGGGACTTCCCATGCATTTTATCAGCTGAATAAATGAAGTAATTCACAAACCAAATGCCTCTTGCTCTCGATGGCTTTAAGGGACCTTGTCATTCCCTGTAGCCTTTTCTTAGGCCCAGCTGTGTGGCTCTGAAATCACTTGGCTGGTAATTAGGTATTTATCAGATTGTTTCTGAAAGGGGATGAGACAGTTATCTGACACAATTATCTTTGAAAATTGAATCCCTCTTTTCTGGTGCTGCTGAGGACATTCAAAGATACTGTGAATGTTTAAAGCTAAACGCCTTTGAAAAACCCTTGCTTTTTTAGATCAGGTGTAACAGTGGAGTGAAAATGCAAAGGAACTTTTTTTAATCTTTCAGACACCAGATTTTCTTTCTATCAAATGCTGTTTCTGTTCCAAAGTGACTCTTTTTGGAAGTACTTTTGACAACAACTACTTTACTTCTTTACATGTCCACTATTTAATAGTGTTTCGACACTGATAGTATTTCTTACAAATCAAGAAATTATTAATTACATGAAGTCATTAGTAATTTTTTGAAAAGGTAGCATTTCTTTTAACAAGTTCAAACATCCTTAAGGGAACCTTTTAAAGTTTGAACTAAAGGTACTTAATTCTTGTATCACTTAAGTGCAAAAGGAGTTTGTAGAACTGAAAGGTGGAAGCATCTGATATAATGGGAGTAGAATACCTGTTTCTTCCTGACATTCACAAATAGGAGACATGTGACTTGAGAAACTTCCAGACTTGAAAAGCAATGAGAAAATTATTTCATACCGTACATGTTGCTTTCTTTTGAGTAGGTATAAACTAGTATGTGATATTTGTCAGTCTTGTAATTTGGGTTCAGAATCATGTTGAAGTTTTATTTCCTCATTATTGAATCACAGTCAGAAAAGGAAAAATCTCACCAAAACAAGGCAAAGCATGTAAAAGATAAATCCATAAATTTTGTTATCAATTTTAATCTCATGATTATATGCAATTTCTTTGTAGATACCCTTCCTCAGTTAGTGATCCAGCTACTAACCAAGAATTCTTGGTTTTTTTCTTTCCCCTCCCTGCTTTATACTTGTTTTTGTATACGATACAACATCCAAATCCACCTCTGAGTTCCATCCATTTTCCCTTAGGGTTTTCTCTAATGCTGTTACTGAAGGATTTGCTTTCCATTTGCTTGCCCTTATTAAGAGATGGTGCCTTATTACACAAAAAAGGGAGGCCTAGGTTGATTACAGGGAATAGAATTTTGAAAAATATGAAACTGATTTTTAAAAAAAGCCCCAAATAAATGTTTCAAAAGTATGTTATTTTAGAGTTGCGTGGAGTGAGTCAGTTGAAGCTGCTGCTGACGGTAGTTCTGCTCCTTTGGCAGGCTTTTTTTAATTATAGAGAAATTCTGTGTTCTTCGGGCATGAATTATGCCAGGCTGATTACACATGGGAAGAACAACCTAAAGTGTTGCTTTTCTGTAGGTGTGAAGCACAAGTAAATTTTATTGGATTAGAAATGTCTTTAAAGCTACATCCTCTCACACAGGCTCTTGTGTGTGTGTGTGCACACAGACTATTCTGCACTGTAAAGCTTTTAGCTAAGGCCTTAAAGTCTTTTCCCTCTCACTCTCTTGAGTAGCTTATTGAGAGTGATGATACAAATATCTTCACTTCTCCATTCTCTTCCCACTGCTTTTAGCTATATCAGCAGTTTCAGCAAAAAAGGCTAATTAACAGAATGAAATCACCTTCTGGATTTGAGGAAAGTTTTGTCCAATGAATTCACTGGTGACTGTTACCAATTACCTTTTGGCCTCTGATTGCTCCCCTGAGAGTCACTGAATATAAAACAGAGAACAAAATCTGCAGTACTGCGGGTCTGTGCAAAATAATAGTTTACAAGTTAGAATTGATTTTTGCATTCCAGGGGAATATTCAGCCTGAACACAACAAGCACAGCGATGACAGGCAATGGCTTACAATACTGCATAGCGTATTTAAGCGTTTGTCTGTCTGCATGTTCTGTTTCCCTGTGGGATCATAAGGTTATCCCCCAAAAACTGTCATCACAAACCCTCTCAATTCTCAGTCAACCTCCTTTCCATTTTTTTTTACCATGAATTGAGGACTTTTTCACAGGATAAATGATTATTCTAGTAATCATACTTTTTTTTCATATCTTTCTTTTTTTCTTTTCCTTTTTAAGCCCTAAAAGACATGCTGAGCATATTATCTCCATCCAGTCTGCCCCTGCCCCAGGACCGTTTGTTGCTGCCAGCTCTTCTAGTCACCCTGCACTGCAGCTTCTCAGCATTTTGTGACTGGTTTTCGGTGACAGGGAAGCCTTCTCTTATTCTGTGCTAGACACTTCATATCATATTTCCCAAAACAGAATATAGATTTCTGATTTTGATGCTGTGATCCCCAAGCAGGGAAGTGGGGTGGATAATCACAGTTGAGGAAGGGAGGAGACCATTTAGTTAAATGCCCTGCTCAGAGCAGGGTCAGCCAAGGCAGGTTGCCTGAACTGTGCTTTGTCAGGTTTTGCATATAAGAATGGAGTCTCCACAATTCTTTGGGCTACCTATTTCACTATCCATTCACCCTCAAAGTAAAAAAGTTTTTTTTTCTTTAAGTGAAATTTCCTGTGTTTCAATTTCTGCTTTTAGTCCTGTCATTGGGCACCACTGCCAAAAGCTTGGCTCTGTCTTTTTCATTCCATCACATCAGGTATTTATCTACATGAATCATATTCCCCTTAGACTTCTGTTAACTGGACAGTCCCAGCCAAATGACAGATGCTCCTACCCATTCATCATTTTTGTGCCCCTCTGCTGAATTTGCTCCACTGTCAGTGTTGTACTGGAAAACTCAATACTGGATCTGGCACTCCAGGTGTGGCCTCACTACTGCTGAGGAGAGAGAGAGAGGGAAAGGAATCTCTCTCTCTACCTGCTCTCAGTATTCTTCCCAGAATAGCCCAGGATACCTTTGGCCTTCTTTGCTGCCAGGACTCAACATTTTGCCCGGCAGGAGCCCTGGGTCCCTCTTGACAGAGCTGCTTTCCAGCCAGTTGGCCTCTAATGTGTACTCGTGCCTCAGATTATTCCTCACCAAGTGCAAGATTTGGGATTTACCTTTGTTAAACTTCATGAGCTTGTCCACCCTGCAGAGGTCCCTCTGGATGGTGGTACAACCATCTGGTGTATCAGTGACTCCAACCCGTTTTATGTCATCTGCAAACTTGCTGAGGGTGTACTTGTCTTACTGTCCAGGTAACTGGTAAAGATGTCAAACCAGTAAAGATGTTAGACCCTGGGGTGTAACACAAGGCACTGGTCTCTAGCTGGACTTTGTGATGCTGATAGCAATCCTTTAAACCTGACAGTTCAGCCAGTTTTCAGTCCACCTTGCTCTCTGCTGTTCTAGCTTGTACTTCATCAGCTTCTCTATGAGGATCTAATGGAATAAAGTGTCAAAGACCTTATAGTCAAGATAAGCAACATCACTGGTCTCCCTTTGTTTACTCCCTTTATTTACTAAGCCAGTCATCTCATCATAGAAAGCTTTCAGGTTGGTTAAACGTGGTTTCCTCTTTATAAAACCGTGTTGACTACTCCTGATCACCTTCTTGTCTTTCCATGCGTGTGGAGATGGTCTCCAGAATAGGTTCATCCATCACCTTCTCAGGGATTGAGATGATGCTGACAGGTCTGCTCTTCCCTGGATCCTTCATCCTCAAGATAGGGACAACACTTGTTTCCTTCCAGTTCTCAGGAACCTCTCCTGATCCTCACAACTTTTCAAAGCTAATCAGGGAGTCACCTTGCAGTGATGTTGGCCAGCTCCCTCAGCTCTCGTGGGTGCATCCTGTCAGGTTCCAGGGATTGGTGTGTGTGTGTACAGGTGCTTTAAGTGCTTCCTAACCTGATCGGCCCCCACTGAGAGCAAGTCTTTAGCTTTAGTTCAGACTTCTCCTCTGGTTCTAGAGGGCTGGTCTTTCCAACACAAACTGAGATAAAAGAAGGCATCAAATACCTCAGCCTTTTTCATGTCCTTTGCCTTCAGGTCCTGAACCTCATTTTCCCTGGTCTTTTTTGCTGCCTATGTACTTTCAGAAGTCAGTGTTGCTGCCCTTCATAGACCTTGTCAGATTGACCTCCAGGTTTTGTTTTTCCCTAACCCCAGCCCTGCCTGCTCAGACAGTGCCTCTATTGCTCCTGACAGAGCAGGCAGCAAATACACAGAGCAGTAAGTGCTGGGTAACCTAATTTGAGTCCTTGAGAGAGACCAGCAGTCTGGGGGTCAGGCAGGGGCAGGAGCCTGCAGAGCCCTGTCAGATTTCTCGAGTGGCCCCAATTTCTGCCTGAAGACTAAGACAAAATCTCCTTGCAGCATTTTCTTTCTTCTAGTCCTTTGTGTTTAGTCTTCGTACTGAGCTGATTTTTACTTAGTGCCATCTAATAAGGAATGGATACTAAGTCACCTTTCCTGCTGCAGGGGAGCCACAGTGTGAATAGCAGTGGTGGTAGCGGGGAACATGGTACATTAATAGACTGGAGAATCTGGAGACTTAGGGAATCTCCTAGGATTGATTGCTTGGGAAGTTTGTGATTCTATTCTGACGCTTTTGAGTGATACTCCTTAAAAGAAAGAGCCCTATCTGACCTATTCTTTTTTTTTTCTTTTAAATCACATACTTTTATATGTATGTTTCTGAAAAACAAACAGACAAAACAAATGAAATTACTTTTTATGTACCTGAAAAATATTTTTTAAAAAACAGACACAGATAATACAATTCATAGGACAATTTTTTTTTTCATTCCATTTACACTCACTAACACCCCACTTCATGCTCCTTACCTTGCACTGCACATTCATTGCATTATAAATGTATTACACAAAAATCATGTTCTGTTGCTCACTGCCTCACTTATGTACTCCTTCCTGAGGAAACCTTCTTTGTTGAGGTTGTCCATTAATCAAGATTTATCTCGGTTTGTATGGTCAGACATGAAGGAAACGTTAGAGATGAGCAGAACTTCTGTTAGGGAGATTGTTTATGAGACCAAGGCTGGTGGGAGAACAAGCTGTTTCTTTTGCCATAAGTTTGATTCCTCACACTGAGCTTCCCTGTGCAGGCAGCATAGTGGAGAGTGTTTAGGGTTTAGGCTACATTTCATGTCACATACCACATTTTGTGAGGCTGATAATGCTGTTTGGTTTTCTGCTGCAGTCCTCAAGTACAAGGGGATGTGTATGGATGCAGCTTTTTTTTTTCTTGCATCATAATTGTTAAAACTGACCTAACAATTGGTTCTAAAAAAAGCAAATGTCTGGGAATACTAAAAGATTAAATAAGGTGAGCTTCATGAATGTCTGCTAAAACATTCTGTTACTGAAGGGATTACAGTCCAGATCCATAGATGTACTGTACTGATAACTACCCTGTTTAAATAGATTTATAAATTTTGAGCTGCTTTGATCTTAGTAGAGTTGATTTACTTTATAACAGAAGAGGAGCTGGCCAGACTTTTTTTCCCCTAGTTCGTCAAACCCTTGACATTTTTACTTCTAAGTGGAAACAGTTGAGACAATGTATGGTGGCACTTCCTTCCCATCCTCCTGGAACTCCAAATAAATTTAGTTTAACAAAGACAGGATGTTTAAAATAGTAGAGGGAAGTTCTTAATTTCAGTGATATACAACTATACTGATGATAATCCACAGGAGGAGTAAGTTCAGAAGTAGTATCAGTCTGAACAGAGATGACTGGGTGTCCTACTAGTAGACAGAAGGACTGAAAGGATTGAAAGTATAGGAAGGACCATCCACTATCAATAGGCTTAACAAAGCTTTTAAAAACTCTGCTTTCCAAATTAGTTAGCATTGCTTCAAAAGGAACATTTTCTTTTTTTTTTCTTTTTTCTTTCTCCTTTCAGTGAAATTTTGCCACTTCACTCCAAAATGGCCTTTGGGTACTTGGCAAATCAAAATTCTGTCTCCTCTTGTAGGTAAATAATCTTTTTTAGCATAATGTTTACCAAAGTGCATAGATAAGGGAAGTTATTTTTCCAAGTTATAATCTTAATTACCTGACGTTTGTGTCCTTTTTTTTTCCACTCAACATACTGTCAAAATCTAGTCTTAGGAAGCTGGTTACTGTTTCTAAGAGAAACATCAATAATTATCAAATTCAAAAGGAAAATAGATGCAAATAAAACCAGCATTGGTTTTGGTCTTGTCTCAGTGTCTTTTGCACTGGCTGTAGTGATAAATAGCACTATCCTTAAAAAGTGGAAGAAAATAATTGATTAGACTCTTTCCCTTCATTTACCATAGTGCTTCTTTCCCCTCAGGGTTTGTGCAGTTTAATTTACCATTGATTCTTTAATGATTATAATGTCATAGAGAAGGCAGTGTTTGTCTTCATTGTGCACTCTGGATAACATGTTAGACCTGAACCTTTTCTTGCACATTCTGGTGTAGGTCTGTGGTCATTTGAGGTGGAGTTAAGTGAGATCTCAGGCCAGCTGAAGAGTGTATGGTGTGTGCATTCTTCTTCTGTCACTGGCAACATCTAATTAGTGCCAGTCCTTATTCTGCAATATTAGTTTTGGAGGTCAGACACTGGAAGAGTGATTGCAGAGATGGGCCAAACACAAACCCTGGGTTCAGTTATTGTAATCAAAAAGTTAAAGGTTATGACACTGGGAAAGTTGTATACAAATAGAAGTTCTAAATGCATGTGGCAGGTATTTCACGGGCTTTTAGCATGTACTAAGGGAAAGGATGTTTTAAATTGCCAGCTGAATCCCTTTGGTTGTGACACATTTCTGTGGGGTTCCTCCATTGCAGTGTAGTACCAGAATTGCAGTGCAGTGGCAGTAGATGATGATGATGAGGAAGACCTTGTTTCTCTTCTGTTGAGCTCCACTTCAGTCTGAAAACCATTTTCCATTCTAATGACAACTCTTTCTGCTTTATCTTTCCTGTCATCAGTGCTACTCTTTCAGAAGCACTATATCCCAAATACAGAAAATTAGCCTCCTATTCAGGATTTGTTTTCAAGGAATATCTACAGGAATTGTTTTTAAATTATAGACTGAAAAGATTTGTTTTCATATTAAAATTATTTGGCTTAATTAAAGCCATCTTCACTGAAATTTTCTGTAAGAATAATATTTTTAATAACCCTGGAATAATTTCAGGTTTTAGAATTATTATGTTTCAAACATAAGCCACAAGTAGAATTAGAGGGCAGAAAAGGTTTTAACAAAACAGCCAACCAGTCATGATCAGAGCTCCACAGGGAGCTTTATCACATACAAAGAGATTAAAAAGCAGTCATAGTCTACTGATTAAGTAAATGGAAGAGAGAGGCATGGAAAGACAAAATGTTGGATTCATGCCTGGAATGCCTTCACAGAGAGGGTGAGTGCCATAAAGTATGTTGCTGGGACTCATCTCTCCCTTGCAACTTTATGGCTGGGGTGAGTTAACCTTGGCTAAAGAGGAAAGTTTATTTCTGATTAAAATATAGTTGGATGGTGCAAAAAAAATATAAAAATTAAAACTCTACACACACGTCCCCCCCTGGTTTTTTTGAGGCCCAACTCCATCTCTTCATCCTCAACTCTTCTACCTTTGCTACCCTACCTTTCACTGGAGTGCTGCAGTGGTGCAGGGGGATGGGGAATAGGAGGTTGTGGTTGGTCCATAACAACTCCTCTATGCCTCTCCTCCTTCTTCCTCACACTTTTTCCCTGCTCCAGTGTGATTACTTCCCATGGGTTGCAATCCTTCAGGATAAATCTGCTCCTGCATAGGCTGCAGTGTTCTCCAGGGAACATCCACCGGCTGCAGCCTGGGGTCCTCTATGGGTTGTAGTGTGGACACCTGCTCCAATGTGGTCCTCTCCACGGGATGCAGGGTATTCTCTTCTGGCACCTGGAGCACTTCTTGTCCTTCCTTCTTTCATCTTGGTGTTCCTTCATTTCATATTGTAATGACAAAGTAAAACTTTAAGTGAAAATGTTATTTTTTTGTTTCGTTTTGTTTGGGTTTTTCTGTTTAGTGAAGCAAAGTCAAAGGGCTGCCTCATCAGCCTGGCATTAGAAACAATATGCAGTCTTGTATTTGCAGCAGAAAGTAAAGGTGAAGAAACCGTGGGAGTGTGAAACTAAAGTAGTAAAGAATTTTATTACATGTTAATAAATGTTGTATTACTGTACAGAGAAAGAGACTGATCTTCTAAAGGCCTGAGCTTGCAAATCCTCATTTCATTCTTGGAGTCATATCACGAAGAGTTTAGAGCAGCATGTAATACCATGGCCATTAATTGCCATTAACTCTGCCATTAAGAGCTGTCAAGCTTTTTGCAACACAAGAGCAACCACACAAGTGATGGGGGAAATTAAAAGAATGGGAGTGGAAGGAACTTGGGAGTTTTGTGTGCAGTATAGAAGAAATGAGGAAAAAAAGTATTTTGTAGGATTCAGGTAAGAGTAGTAGGAAATGGAGTATTATTAATTCTGGTTGCTAAGATAATGGAAGCATAGGTATAAGACAAGAATCAAATACGAAATGCAGCATGTGTAGGAGATTGAATCTGTTCAGATTTAACTTATTTATGCATTTTTGAACATTCAAAAGTGTCGTGTGACACTGAATGCTCCCAGTAATGATGCAAGTCTTCTATCTGTACTTATTAAATATGTATTAGGTTTACATCTGAAAATTCTCTGTCTCAACAGATTGAACAAGGAACTGGTGGCACTATAGTTTTCTTCACTGTTCTGATTCTGTCTGCTGGCATTTAGTAATATAGGAGTCATAATCCAAACTGATTATCTCTATGTTCTTAACTGCAAGGGGGAAAAAGTACAAGGAGAGAGAAATAAGAAGTGCAGTTGTAATGTTTTTAAGGTCTGATATAGTTACTTATTGCTGGAGTAGAGTTTGATAATGTCAGCATGTGTCCCATGGTTTCTAGTTGTTGATTAGGGTCAGACAGTTGTGCATATCTCATAACTTGACAGGCACTTAGAACAGCATCTCTTTTGTCCCCAAGGTCTTGACATGAACCCCAGATACCATGCAATATATGGAACATTGCATTCACACACATTTTGGTTTGTATTGAGATAAAGACTTTCTAAAAAAACAACCAAAAAAACCCACTCAAACCACCTCCCCCAAAATAAACTACCCAAAACAATACATATGATTTACATCATGTGTATTAATTGGATTGTCTAAAAAAAATTCTTACTGTGTTTAGAAACCTATGATCATCTAAAATACACCATATGTTTCTTAGAAACTTACAAAGAAAGGCATTTAGAACAGTCTGGTGTGCTGTGAACAAGGGTCTCCCTCTCTGGACACATTCAAAACCCACCTGGATGCATTCCTGTGTCACCTGATCCAGGTGACCCTGCCTTGCCAGAGGGGTTGGACTGGATGATGTCCAGAGGTCCCTTCCAACCCTAACAATTCTGTGATTCTGTCATTTCTGGTAATATCCATACTAAGTACTAATGTAGCTGAAGCGTGACAAAAAAAATAGTATGAGCAGAGATAACTTTTCAGCACTGATGGAGTCGTGAATGCTTATTAACCTACAGGTGTGGTGGTCAGAAAAATGAGTTTAAAAGTCGTATTTTGATAAAAAATGTTTTGATTGTTGATAATTTTTTTGATTCAAAATATTGTCTTTCTTTGTAAGATTTCATTTTCCTGTCAGTTGGATGAACATTTTTGGTCTTTAGGAACATAAAAACCTCATAGAAAAGTTGTCTTAACTGTTGCAATTATTAATGGGTAAAGTTATCTCTAATACTCATTCAGCAAAACATCATGTCATAAGGGGACTGGTAGAAAGTTTTAACCCTGCTTTCATAGTAAAGCTGAATAGCATTAAAGTGTTTACAACTTATGCAAGGGTTTAGGTATTTCCTTGCCCTGAGATGGATTAAACATGCACTTAATTATCTTGCTGAAGTAAAGCAATTTCTTTCATAACTTAACCAAACAACATGCAGCACTTTAAAATACACATGTGCACTATGGGGCTCCTCATGTCTCCCTTTAAAACATCTGTTTTGGGGTTGTCTACTCTGCAAGGATGGTTAATTTTCTGGTTGTGGTTTGCAACTGCTCGATTGCTCGATAATTTAACGTTATTTTAATAGCTAAAGCTGTATTGAAACCAGCATACTTCATAGAGTTACACTGGACAAAAATATTTGGAAGCACCTTAAATTTATCATTAATTCCTCTGTTTTTATTTCCATTGTGTATTGCAGGTGACGTTTACGTTAGCACTGCCGAGCTGGTGTAATGCGAGGAAGGACACATCATGAAATGGAAACATTATCCTTTTTTGGTCATAGTAGCTGTGTTCAGCCTTTCCAGATGCCATCAGTTACTGGGCCAGCTCGTTCCAGGTAGGTACCTTTTGTTTAAACACAAGTGTTCATGTTTCTATGAGTCGTGATATGTGCACGAGTACACCTGAAGTTCTTTCCTGGTGTGTGAGTGTGTGTCTGTGTGTATGGAGTTGGGAAATTTGTGAGCATATCTAACACACAGAATTTAATAATTTCATTGTATTGTTTATGCTGCAATCAGTTGCTTTATTGATTGCAAAGGAAAAGGAGTAGCATGAAAATATAAGACCAAGAAGGTTAAGGCGACTATTAAAGCATTCCTTTGAGTAGCATTGTTGGTGGAGAGAAGATAGTGCAGAAACAGACTTGAACATCAAAGAGAATTGGAAATCTATAGAGAACCTTCCTGAAGAAGGAGCAAAATAGCAGCAACTGTGAAATGCTGAAATGCAATGTTCCAGTGAGGCCCTAGAGATCAGGGATTGTCCTGGTGCTTGTGTGCAGCAGTCATTAATAGTGCAGAGAGGAGCAGCAAGTGTGCATAAAAAAGGCAAGATACTATCCAGCTTTATAGAGAAGGTGGTGGTAAATAGGTAGCCTGTATCACTTCATCAAACAGTGGAGTTTTGTTATAAGTAACACAGAGGAAACAAAATGTGTTTTGTTGTGGTTTTTGTTGGCTTTGGGTTTTTTTAAGAATAAATCTGTATAATCTTTAATATTTGTAAAGAAAAATCTAAACAACCTTTGATCCATGCTGCTAACGATGTACAATTGTTCAGGAAAACACAAGAACTATGGGGGGGGAAGCTACATGCTGTTTTTTGGTGGTAGTTTTTTTCTGCTTTGAATCTGAATAATAATGCAGAAGATTTCACTGGCTGACTTTCTGAGTTGAATATGTTGTGCATGCAGAATTTTGTGGCTATGCAATTCTTCTCAGATATAGACTACTGAATGAAAAGAGAAAAGAAAAGGTTTTCCTCAAGGATTTGCTCACCTGTAAAGAATGGTGGTTCACTGAAAATAAATTAAGGAAATGAATTGTTATTCCCCCCCCCCCCGCCCCTGGTTTTGATGGTTTCAAATACAAAAAGGCTCCAGCATAAAGGAAGATGTAAGTTAAAATTATCATTTTAAAAGTTTGACCTCAGACTTCAGACATAATCTCAAAGCAATTTACCTGTCACAAAGACATCTCCTGCTCGATTTAAAAGGAACGCCTGCAGATCCAAATGTATTTGCATGATAGCTACCTCCATACACTTGCATTGGTTTCAATTTAGTCCTAGTTTTGTAGCCTCCCCTAAAAAGACTGTTTGCATTGTATTACCTTTTCCATCAAATTAGCTTCAGAATAAAATCACAGGTGGCATTTTGATTTTTTTTTTTTTTTGTCCCTGCTTTGTAATTTTCATCACAGACCTCAGACTTGAACCAAGAGATTACTGTACTTGGCCAGACATCAGCATGCTCAGCCTTGCTGGCGGGGTGCCAGGAGTGTGATTATCACAAAAGATCAAATAAAGCAGGATTATTTTTTTTCCTTTAAGCAGTTCATCCCATTCATTTTGCTCTTTTCATGTCTATTCCTTACAAAGGCATATCACCTCTTTTTTTTTTTTTTTTTTTTTTTTTTTTTTTTTTTTTTTTTTTCCTATGGACAGAAAGAGCAAAATACCTGTGCAAAATCTCAAACTTTTTCCTTAATTTAATGGGGGAAAAAGAAATAATGATTCTTTAGAATTCTGCTGTAGCCATATAAAATATCAATAGAGCAATAGGTAACAGCTTTTCCTGAGGATTGTTAAAAGCACTAAACAGCTAAAATATCCGTCATCATAGTACCACTAAACTGTTATTTTATTTCAATAAAAAACATGCTTTTAAAATAACAAATTTAATGGAATTATTTTCAGATCATGTTGTTAGAAACCTTTAAAAAATGAAATTTTATGGTTTCAAGCTCTCCATTTCCATCTTACCTAAAATTTGAAAATTGTTCCAGCTTACTGATGACGTAGTTTGTCATGTGAAATTAAAGCTATCAGAAACGTGTTAAAGCTTCCCCACAGAACTGGAATACTCAGCTTTGGTAAAATGTGATGAATTTTAATGGTGGTCTCATAACTTTGAAACATTTGTTGTAGTTTTTGCTGAATCCTTTCACATATTCTTGTCGAGTCTCACTCTTTTGCATACGGGGTCCACAGGGAAGTACTGTCTCCCCCCTTTATTAAAATCACGGCTGAGCCTTTCATCTCATGTCATTACATCTTACCTCTAATTCACATATAAAATACACTCACAATTCCACTATGGCTGTCTCCTGAGGCATAAAGTATCTCTGCCTTGGCACATCTTTATTTAATCAGGGATTGAACATTATCTGGGAAAGATGTGATTTTTTTTTTTTCCTGCTTTCCAGTTGCTCTGCATATTCAAAAGCTGAAAAACTTGATAGCTGATTTTATAGTGCACTGATCTAAGAAAACATGGCATTAACTGATGCCTTGTCATGTTTAGATGCATATGTTAAGCTCTGTGTTTTCAGTTAAGTCTTTAAAATGTTTAAATTTACCAGTTTGTAAAGAAAAACAACACCAAAACTAAAAAAACCAAACCAAAACCCTAAACAAAAACAAACAAAAATCCCCAATAAAACACCAAAAAACCCAAACAAAACAAAAAAACCTCTAAGTTTAACATACAGCAAAAGATTTTAATAACTTAATTTTTTTTTCTGTCTCTTTAACTTCAATAGAAGTGACAGCAAGCTTTCAAATTTGTAGTCTATTAATAAAGACAAAAGAGCAATCCTCGTGGATTTGGCTGGTTTTGGGATCAGGTCCTTTAGCAGTGAGTATTGTGGAAGTGCCCTCCATCTGAACTGGAACAGATGCCACATATGTGGGATCTTGTCAATCCTTGAGCTTCACAGATATCTGGACAAAGAAAGTCTTGTAAAAACATGGAATGACAAATCTCGAATGCTTGTGGTAGCTTATTAATAGTCTTTAATTAGATTGTTAGAATTAATAGATTAGTAGGATTCTCTGTAGATCTCAGAGAGAGGAGGATGAGAAAAAAGCCTTTTCTAAACCCATATTTTGGAGAAATTTTGATAGGAGCTTCTAGACCTGTGTTCTCCACAAGTACCATACACTGTTTCTCCAGGAAATAAGTTTCCTTTAAGAGATGCAGATATATATATAACAAAGCATAAGATATATAAAACACAAATCATGAAAGATAAATTTGGAAAATGTGTTTCACTAGTGTAGGTTTAATTAAAAAAAAAAAATCAAAAACCAACCCTCTCTGGTAATCCTAGAAGCTTACTAAAATCCTGAAGAGAAGCAGTCCAGGATTTAACTTCTTCTAGGGCAGAAAAAAATGTTTTAAATTTCCTTTTCTCTAATGCTTCTTGGCTTATTAATGAAACACTACAGGAAATAAGTTCACTCTCCTAGCTTGTTTGCCTTTTTTCAACAGGAGATGATTATTCATAATGAAACTTGCATAAATTCAGATTGTCTTTCTTTCATTGCCTCTAAGACGCTATAGTGTAAGATATCCTTTTGGAATCTGGAAAGTCTTACGTTAGAGCTGTTTTCAAGTTAATCATAATTCAGTAACATAAGTAACTAATTTTTTTTGGTATCATCTTTTTGGGTTTTTAAATCACTGTTAATTTTTCAGTACTCAAAACTTTGTGGTCTGGCTAATGAAAACAAGAGTTGTAGTTTTGACCTACGTGTCACACTTTTGACTTTGTTCTCTAAATATGATACTTGAGATTTATACATGTGATTGATACCTTTTGACAAAAAATTCTGTATTCCTCTAGTTTCCCTTCAACCTGTGAAGGTACCTTGAATAAATGGTTCCTAACACTGGAAGATCTTAATTTGCTGCCTCATAGAGGAAAATAAGGGTCTTATCATGTGTATTCAGGCATTCTTCTGTACTTTTTAAGTGCCTGGATGGATTTTCAATCAAATATTCAAAATAAATCTGTCAATGATCTGAATAAGGCACTGAATAGTTCAGATGAAGAATTTAGCTAGTTTTGTGGTTATGCAGGTCTTTTTCTGAGAATAATGTTTAAAAAAAAAAAAAAGAAATGTTCAGCCAAACACAACCAACCCCCATAGTTTATCTGTTAGGCATTTTTTGGCACAGACTCAGAGGCAAAGAGATGCTTAAATTTCGTGTAAGGCCCTGATCATGAAGATGTAAAGTGAGAGTGAAGGGTCACTGAGCTTAGGAAATTAAGTGACCAGTGCTCTCTTGACACTTTTCAAAGGGTGGGGGATATGGAATTAAATTCCTTCAATTGGAAGGTAGTTGAGGATAGTTTTCACCCTTTCTGAGGAAATGATGTGACAACCAAGCTTGTATTTAAAAAAGGGGGCAGTTTTGTTTTTTTTTGTTATAATTTTGTATTACTTAAAAGTAAATTACTGTTTATTTTATGATGAGCCAGTAAACCTTTCAGAGCCTGGTTTGTAGGTCACAGGGGAAATAAGGCAAAGGACAGATGCCAAAAAAAATCCCCAAAACTTACATAAAGCTGTACCTTCTCAGGTACAGAGCTATAAATCACAGAGTAATATTAACTCTGAAGAAGGAAGGACATGATTTAAGAGAGTCAAATTTTTAAACATAGGTCCCCAAATTCCGTGCAAATTCCACTTATTTTTCGCTGACTCTGAGCCCAAATGAAGATAACCTTCCTCTATTTTTGATTAAAGACATACGTATATAAATATGAGTGGAAGTGTGTAGCTCTGATGTAGGAACACTCATAGGATTATGGAAAAAAATTAAGTTAGAAGGCACATGGAAATGATTTAGTCTGCACTAGATGCACTATTCCATGTGCAGACTTGTGAATGACAACTAGAAGGAACTGATCAGCCCTTGACCTGCTGTTTGGGCTCTCGCTAGAGCATCCCAGTATTTTGGTATCCTCCCCTAGGTCAAGGGCACGCTGCCAGCTCAAATTCAGCTTAACAACCGTGGCCACAGGTACATCTTGTTGTGTTCTTAACTTTCCATTATATAACTTCTACCGTAGAAAACAGAATCTTGGAGGGTCTGTTCTGTTTTGGTGCACGTTCTCCGGTAATTTTGTTTTCACAGGCTTTATGAAGTGTCACTCTCAGTCATAAATTACATTTTTGTGATCCTAATTTAATGTAACAGTGACAAATGCATCTGTAGGTGATATGCAGCAAGGGATGATGATTTAATGTGTTGTTTCCAGTTGTAAGTGCCACCGTTTGTAGACTGTGGTAATCAAGGTCAAATTCAGAAAGAGTAGACAATTTTAGGCCTTGCTGGGGTCAAGGAACATGTGGGAAGATGTGCTTCAGTCATG
>JAWWLV010000001.1:9043710-9078270 GCA_035041135.1 Platyrinchus mystaceus
GTCAAATTCAGAAAGAGTAGACAATTTTAGGCCTTGCTGGGGTCAAGGAACATGTGGGAAGATGTGCTTCAGTCATGCACATCCAATTAACTTGAGAGAGACAGAAACAGTTGTCAATTCAGACCTGAAAAACAAAACAAAAACAAAACAGAAACAAACAATAACACAAACTAAACACCACTTCCATTTTGGCTAGATCCCTCCAAAAAAGGGGCTCTGTTTAGGTGGAGTAAACAAAATGAAAATTGAGAAAGAGAAAAATTGGCATCTGTGCTCTTGCAAAGACTGTGTTTGTGTTCATGTCTGGCTCTTCCTTCTCTCCTATGCCTGCACTGTGCATAGGCCATACTGAAACCTCTTATAGAGAGGAAGCAGCACCAGCTGAGATTATCTAATTTGACGACTGCTTTTTTTGTATACATGTGTATGTGCATTTGTAAATATGCATAATGACATACAATTATCAGTTAGCAAGTCTTAAGACTGAAAAGTCATCTTGTCTCATGGACCATTCAGCTTTCTTTGAAATGCAGACCAATATGTCATCTTTGCAAACTATTTTTAAAGTATCCTATACCCTAATATTCATGAGCCAGATCACATTATGCTATGATACAATGCATTTGTTATCAAGGAAAAATTACTATGTTGCTATGGTATAATATTACCATGCCTAATTTCCATTATGACTGTACAAATGAGATTACTTAATAACACAAGAGATAATAATTTCTGTTAGAAGAAAATGGAAAGTGTGTAGTAAATCTCATATAATGTTTTCAGTTAATGTACATACATAATGATCATGTAATTTTTCTAGTCACCCATGCCTGCTGGTAGAAGTAAAAGTAAATAGCTATTTTTTTTTATTAATTTAGAATATTGTGACCAAATTTTAAATACTTTCTGACTCAATCAGATATGTGCCAGCTGATTTTTACAGTTTTGTCATTTACCCATCGTTTTGAATTTGATTGGCATCAACACATTCTCAAAGTACTCAGATTGTTCACATTTGTGAGCCTTATGGTATGACCTTAGGTTTTCCCTGCTGGATGGTGGGTTTGCTCTTTTGTTTTGGGGTGGTTTCTTTGGATGGTTTGCTTGTTTGTTTATTTTTTAATTGTTTTAGGGGTTTTTTTTTGTGACTGTTTTTTTTCCAATTCCTCTCCTAGCTTGAGAGCATGATAAAGGTTTGTAATTGCCATTAGTAGAAATGTTGTGCCTGAAAAGAGGACATATATTAAAACGGGGAAAAAAAATCCCAGCACGTGCCTTGCCTTCCAGAGATTGTCACTGTGTACACAGAGGTCTTAATAAATAAAAAGATTGCCAGCTGTACTCCAATTCACAGCTTCCTTATTAGCCTTTAAAAAGAAATAAATAAAGCATGACGCTTTATTTAATTGTCTGAATAGATGGAGACAAACCGAGAGGCACAGTCAGCTGCAAGACACTTAATGAAGAAATCCCTATTTTTAATCTAGCTGCAGAAGACACAACTCTTGTGCTCTGATGATCTGGCCCTTGTGATGAACCTGGCTGGAAAACCACATGTGCAGCACCGTCTTCCTAATTAAGTCATCAAAATGCACTGGAGCAAACAGAGTGACTTGTGTAGACCAGTATAAGTAATTTGAGTTCCTCTATTGCTTGGTTAATAGAAAGTGGCACTGTTCTAGATTATGACTGATAGAGGTGAGGTGCTACAGCTGCTTTAGGTAGGTGCCTTTGTAAGCTGTTTCTGTGTGTGTGTATGAAGGAACAATTTTCTTTGTTTTTCTTTCTTTTCTCTTTTTGAGGGTGTAATTTCCGAGGTGTTTCATCCATATTTTCCTTTCCCTCAAGGAGGTCAGAGCCTGTGATTTTCCTCAAAATATACAGGTATTCTATTTGTTCTGGATGCACTGACAGAGCATCCACCAGAACTGATCTCGAAAGTAAGGGTTCAGGAAGGCTGCCCACTAAAGCAAATTTAAAGATAAACAAGAAGAAAACATTTCAATGACAATCACAATGGTATAAAAAAATTTGAGCCTGTATTACGAGGATGTTATCAGTTTTTCTGATCCAGACTTGATTGGCCACAGCTAAAGACTTTGTAGATGTGCAGACCAGATTCTGAAGTTTTTATTGGTAAAATTGTTGGTAAATACTCATTCCTTGCTTCGTGAATAGTTTTACTTGAAGCTCTTGTCTTCTTGGAGACAAAGATATGCCAGCTATGAAAGTGTTGTAATCGGGTCTTGAGTATTCATCATATGCACTATAAAGTTACATGGCAAAACTTTTCTAGTTTACAGAGCTCCGTGACACTCCGAGGTTGATAGCAGGGTTACTGTACAGGCATTTGCATACTGTAATCTGAGAATAATACATTTGCTTAAATTCTTCTATAAAGGTTGTGCTTCATGTTTTAATGAAGACACTGGCAAAAATGCTCTATAAGTACTTGCAGATAATATAAATGGAATTTTCTACATAAGTTATTCTACGTATCTTAAAATTAATAAGAATAATTGGTTTTTTTTCCATAATTCATCAGTTATCCTGAGAATAATCTTCAGTTACAAAAGTAGAGCACAAAATGACAGTCTCTATTGAATCTAATATTTATTTAGATAATCAATCTGTTAGAGCTTCAAAGCAATTTAATGTCTTTAACATCAATTATAAAACTAATTTCAGTCATATCAGTGAAAGAGTGTAACAATTTACAAGAGTATTTTCACTTATGACTACTCAAGGGGTTACAGTAGACATATCTTCACTTGCTAATTTATTTTCAGTGCTGTGAAACAGAGTGTCTAGAGATGCTTTATTAGATATTTTAATAAGTGTTGAACATATTTGCACAATTTCTGCCCTGACAAAGGGTGATTTATATGCACCTGTGTGTGCCTATGCAGTAAAAATATCCTTTTCTTCAGTCTGCCATCTTATTTTTGCATAAACTAAGCAGGAAATTACTCTCTTTTGGCTAATCTGAATTTTAAATCAAAGTGGAATTGGTGAAAGCAAACAAGTCTTATTTGAAGCTTATTTCTCAACCTTAACTGTTGAGTTAGATTGACAGTAACCTTATTCTAAGTATTTATACTGTATTGATGATGGTGTTATCAGTACTGCACTGTGTAAATAACTAATTGCTGCATCTTCTTCATTCCAACCATGTTTTATAGCATTTCATAACTGTTTACAAAAATACTTTGCTTGTCCCTAAAAGTAGAGGTTTAAAAATCACCATATTTTTTTCAATCCAGAAAGAAGCTTCTATGTAGCCTATATTCAGAGTTGTTATTTTATATTCAATAAATCCACACTACAAGGCTGCAGGCACAGTGAGTTTCAGTGAGTTTCTGTTTTTGTTAATACTACTTAAATATTTTTCCTTCATTAATTATTGTATGCTAATGGTCAAAATAACATGTCAAATATTCTATGTATGCTACTACTAAGCCAGTCAATTCTCCTTTCTCTGTGGCATGAAAACAAAGGAACACCTATCCTTTACAAGTGTGTTTTGCTCAAGGCATTGTTACAGGCTACCAGGAAGATAAAAGAACCCTTAAAAGTGCTGTGAAGCACATCTGGTTAGCCATTTGCTGTTAAGTTTCCATGTTTAGACATTTCTTTAATTACATTTTGGGTGTGTTTTTTATTTGTCTTTCCTTTTTTTTTTTTTTTTTTCCTCTCCCCAGCATTACCCTAAGGGTAAAATTTAATGATGTTATTTAGAACTTGTTCTTTAAATCAGATCATAAACGACTGAGGTTTTAAGCCTACTTCATTTTGACACAGAGCTGAGACGACCACCAAGGTCACATTTTTAATATACGAGAATAAAAAGGTAGTTAATGGTACACAACAAAAGGATGTTAGTTTGTGGGGTTTTTTTCTTTCTTCCTTTCTCTCTCCTGTCTTTACAAAATGGATCAGTTATGCCCTTCAGGATTGTATTCACTGACAGTGCTCCCTGCTCACAGTAAGATTAAACAATTTCCAGTTCTCTTTATGTCCATCTGGCACTTAAAAACAGAGGTAAAAATTAAAGGTACTGTTCATGTATAATACCATTTCAGAAAACATGCTTTGTTATATTCAGTAATGCTCATCTAAGATCATGGCACTGACCCAGCACAGAATTGATCCGTTGCAATTTTTGAAAGTACTTAATATATAAGTATTTCTTTGAATGAATGTTACCTGGAGTGTCTAGGACAGGTTAATACTCGAAATTTGATACACACTTAGACCTCTCTGCTTGTTTTACCTGTAACACATTAACATCCTTTTTGAAGGGTGGCGTGACCACTTCTATTCATCAGTTTCCACCACCTCTTTTTACCATGACTCTAAAGTACATCTTTACTTATGAATGGCAGCTGATTAGCTGGATTTTATCTCGCTGTTAAATCAGGACTGAGCATTGTGCAAATTCAGAATTGGAGTTGGCAGCCTGTGGGTGTTCAAAACTACGTCTTCCACTGAAAAAGATTGGGAAAAAGTTTACAGATATTCAAGTAAGAGCTGAATCACCTCTTGGTTGCATATGTTCATCTGTCTGTTTAATCTGGTCTTTCCCAACTTCTATGCAGATTCATTATTTTCTATTCCCATTGATTTACTTCCTATTTTTTACAATTTCATTTGCTTTTATCTGTTGTTTAAACATGTCAGAATTTTAGCCTTCAGTTTACAGTTTGTTTACAATTTACAATCTGAAATAGCTGTGATTTGCTTTACTGCAGACTTCAGGTTTACATCAGCCACCTTTGCACAAATAAGCTAACATGGTTTTAAATTTCAGCACTTTGGTGGCCTGTTTCTGAAATAGCACTTGTGGAGGGTTTCAGGTTTTAAGTTGGAGCTGCTGCAGGAGTAAATGCTTCTTAGGCATTAACTTTGCTTTAGCATTTGGGTTGAAGAAGGTAGTTTGGATGGGTCTCATAAGTTAGTCATGGCAATTTGATATACAGATCACAACTGATGTGTGAATTTAATTGTTTAATTTAAAATTTCAAAATACACAGACAATTCTGGAATTGAACTAAAATGCATGAAACTTAGCACTGGGAAGAGGACGGTGATTACTGGCTACCTGGTTTATTTTCCATCCCTATAAATCTTGGGGTTTTTTTTTATTTATTTCAAAATTTCTCTGTCCTTGAAAGGACTTGCTGCATGGAGAGGTCAAAATGTTAACTTAGGTTCAGCTCTTTCCGGCATTCAGACAGCTTACCCAAATTGAGCTCCCTGCTGTCATGGCTAGATTACTTCTGGGACCTGAGCTGGCTTATTTAAAGCTAGCCTGGCACCTTGACTTTACATTGCAATCTCTGTTCTTTCACTGTCTTTATTTAATAGTGCTGCTTTTCTTGTGAGACTTTATGGTGTTTTATCCTACTGTAGATATTTTAGAAGTTATAGCTTGTAAATTAAATGGCTTCTAATTCCTGATTGCCACCCCCTGTCCCCCCTGAAATATTCCATTATTACGGGATTTTGCCTCCCATGGTTTTTGAAAGGCTGTGCAGAGGGTTTTTTAAACATTGTAAGAGTAAGCTGTGTGTTCTTTAGCAGGAAAGTCTGAATCATCTAGTATTTCAAAGGAACAGAGTACAGTGAGAAAAAGGATGGTCTGAGGTCGGTGGTAGCTTATGAAGGTATTCAGTCAGTGTCAAGTCTGGCTTTGAGCTCTAGTTCAAAATATTTAACCTTTCTATTACTGCAGAAATTCCAATCAATCTATGTTACAGTCACCTTGTAAGAAATAACAGAAACCCCTTGATCAGCATTTGCAGAACAATCTGTTTTGCTAATTCAGGAAGAATGACAGAACAGTGACACTAGAAATAAACCAACCAGTCTGTCCTCTTTTCAATAAAATACTAAAAGCATGTATGATATATACAGAAGTAACATGTTAAAATTCATAAAAGTCTGTTTTTCCCCAATTTTTGAATCTGAAGGAAGAGGAAAACTGCTGCATTCTCGGCTGGTTGTGGAAAACCCCTATTCTGATAGTTGATGACATAAGCATTCATGTAAATAATAAAACATAAGCAATATTTTAATACTTCAGTGACAAAGTAACAAATTCCATTAAAGGGCCACAGAACAATTGCACTCAATATTAAAACTTAATAATGAATTCTGCCAAAGTGAAGAGTGATGTGACTCATCTTTGTTTGAAGCCTTTGTCTTGCTCCTTATTTTAATCTTTACTATGTCTTCAGTCTCGTAAATGTACATCATGTTTCATTCCCAGCTGTAAAATACTTGTTTGCAACATTTTCACAGCAGAATTCTTCATTCCTACCTCTTGTATATTCTTTATGATTACTTTATCTCATGTTTGTCTACAGAAAGATTTATTTTTATTTTTTTAACCTGTTTAAGTAAGTAAAATATGGAAGAGTAGTGTCACATTTTTACACTTCTGCAATTATCTTTTAATTTCTTTTTTCTGTTCAGTTCAGTTCCAACCATACAGCAAAGTTCTCCATCACTTGGAAAATTTACTTCAATCTTCAGTTGTGATAAAGCAATGAACTTGATCATATGATTAATAGTTCCAGTCATTAGGACCTACCACTTGAGTATCTTAATCATTTGCGTGGCAATTTTCTGTGTTTCCAGGTGAACCCAAATTCATATGTTTGTTTAATGTAGGAGAAGTGCTTCAGAGTTGTTATTTTTTCAATAAAAGGTCAGATAAAAGGATTCTCTTTATCTTATTAGTAAATGCTTGACATTTTGGAGCAAGAACTTAAAATTGGCAATGTGGCTTACTTGACATCTTTTTGTCCGTTCTCAGAAAAGATAGTTGTCTATGCCCAGGAAATCTCATATTCAGCAGCTGATGTTGTATTTGATATATTGATGGAATTTGAAAGAAGTCTTTCAGTGTTCTTATATTGGGAAGTATTGGCAAGACTTTCTCTGTGATCATTGCTCTGGAAGAACAGGAGTTGGACTTAGCTAAGTGATCAGGAAGATTGCCCAATCTTTTGGGTTCTTAGGATGATGCCAAAAAAATTTCCAAGAGGAAACTGCTGAATGGAAGAGCTGGTCTGGTAGAAATGATGTGGGAAAAGTCAGAGGGTGGTTGTATTAAGGAATTAGGAAAATGAGGTGATTATGCTGTGGAATTTGACTTGTTAAGGGAAAAAACAGAGTAGGATAGGGACAGGAGGAAGAGGTATGAGAACAGAGAGATATTGGTGTTATACACTGTTACTGTAGGCACAGCCATCCTGAGAGCCTCAAATATTTGCAAACAAGAGAATTGGCATTTTTGAGCAACATCTTAATCAAAAAATCTCATTGTGTTTTCTAGTTCAGTGCAAGGCTGCAACACATTGCCTGGACCCATCAAATATGCATATTTTTAATCTCTATGCTGACATCTGATGAACTTCATCCATTAAAGTAGCATCACAGACACAAATACTTAATGCTGTAGATACTTGCATCTGAACTGATCCTCTGTTCTCAAATACTTTATACTCAATAAATGAGGCAATTCAGAGTATAGTTGATGCATCCTAGGTGCATTTTGGTGGTTGCCCTCTGGAGTTGCCTGTTCTCTCTCTTTACTAAACTAAAGAGTGTGGATTTACCTTTAGTCAGATAAATCCCATCCTTGGTGTCTGTTAATTCTCTTCTGACAGCTGGGCTACCTCTAGACTAAACAGTGGATATGCTCTTGTTTATCTTGTACCTATTCGTCCTATAATTACCCAAATCGAGGATCAAGGCAAAGTGTACTGTGGATGTTCTGTAGTCGGCATATTCCTATTTACTTTCCAGGAAAATTAAGCCTAGAATAAAGGCCCTTGGTGCCTGAAGTAAAGGTCAGGCTGAGGATGTAATACTACCCCTAGTAATTTTGTTGTAGCATAGAAGTCTTCATAAAATTTTGAATGTGACACTTATTTCATTGTCAAGCTGATAAGAGCCCTAAACAAATATTACAGGAAAAGTACTTTTCCCAGCCTATTCTGACAGCAGCTCCAAGTTATGCAGAAGGCTTGTAGCACTAGTAGTGCAGAGAGTTTAAGTTGTAGGGATTCACTGGCATTTCCAAAAGTAAACAAGGCTGTGGGAATACACGGTATATTTCATGGCATCTTTTGCTCTGAGAAATGAGGAATTTTGAAAGCCTTTGTGAAGGCTTCAGCACCCTCACATGCTCTCAAAAAGGGACTCTGGAGTCTGCTGAAAAGCTTGAAGCATGAGTCACAAGCTTCAGCAGCTGAACAAGAGCATCTCAGACCTCAGAAGAGGAGACAGAGTTATGACGAGAGCTTTAACTCTGGGCACGGTGCCTGAAAACTATCCAGCCTCAGAAAACATAAAATCTCGACCATGTAAAGCCCAAGGAAATAAATCAGGGAGTAGTTGTGAGGATCTGAGTTCATTCCATCTTATGTTAGGTGGGGACACCCGAGGTAGGGCATCCTTGCAGCCAAGGTGGAAGTGATCTGAGTTACTCCTTGTTTACCTGTGCCTTACCATTGACTACAGAAGGAAACAGTAATGATACTGGTGAGTGTCTGATGTTGGACCAAATGTATCAAATCCATTTTTTTTCTTCTTTGAGATACTGACAAGACTTCTTAGCAAATAATACAGCTACACTCTTCAGGCTAAAAACTGCATTCTCATTTTCTATTGAGACAGGAAACAAGGATGATACTTAAGAAATAGTCCCAACATTGTGAAGGAACCTTGACATCACTTGCTGTAGTGTGGGATACAGCAATTTTTTTCGTGCTCCTCAGATTCCCAAGATTCTTCAGCTGTCAGGCTCTATAGACAATTCTGAATTGCCTTATTCTACTTTTTGTCCCAGAATGTGTATGTAGTGAAAGAGTGTTAGATTAAATTTCAAACTTATTTCTTCTTGTGACTACTTTTCTCTTCTGGGGATTAAAAAAAAAAAAAAGTTTCTTAAGAATATAGTTTAAGGGAACAATATAGGAACAACCAGATAAAGTAATTTATTGGCAGGCTTTGCCTTGAATAATAAATAAAACAATGGTTCACAGTTTTAAAGATGTCAACAAAATGAAATATTGCAGTGAGGTATTGTGACCAATCTTCAGCCTATGCACTGAAAGAGATGTTCTGCCATATGAATGAACTTTACATATACAGAAGAAAGGAATAGGAAGAAATTAAGGTTTTACATAGAATTATTTTGCTGACATTTCATAATTGTTGAATTTCACTTTATAATTTTTCTTTAAATATAAAAAACCCAAATACCACAAACCCATCTAAAGCATGCTAGTTTTGCAGAAAGCCAAAAAAAAGATCAGTTTTGGGGTTGAAATCAACATCTATTTTGAAAGTTGTTTGGCATTTTCTGTTACAAAATGCTATAATAATAAAATAATGAAATCCTTGGCAGAGGACAGGGGAATAGAACATTGCAGAACTAAGGACCAGGCTTTGCTGTTAGACTGTATGCATTTGCAGAAGTAGTAATTTACTGGGAATCTTTTTTATGCATAGTAGTTAGAAAAGATAATCAGAATCTTTCATTTACAAAAGCCATTTGAAATTCTGTTTTGTGCCGCAGTTTTTTTAATCACACTGGTGTTTTAAGCTTGTAAAAGAATATACATAAAAATAGGTTTGGGTATGCCTGGTCATATCAAGACTTGCTTCAGGGAAGGACTTCAAAAAAAGGTATGAAAAAATGGGTTTTAAAATAATTAGAAGTAACATAACTAATTTAAGACTATTTAATTGAACTAATTTAAATTTTAATTGAGAAAGAATACATAGGAAATACTTCATTTTACATGCTGCTTAGAAATTCAAATGTCAATCTATTCATTTCATAAGCATGAAAGTAAACCTTCATATTCCAACTTTACAAGCATATCCCAATTCCCTAATTTACTGCACATGCATTTGCATAATTTTACATTGGAGGTATATTACTCCCACAACAATGTTTCATTTCTTGATGTTGTCCTTTTTTAATCTTTCTCCTACACTCCAAACCAAACTTGAAAATGTTTGGATCTTCTCAAAGTTATTCGTGATTTCTCACATGAATTATCAAAGGTCTATTATATATATAAAACCCAGAGGGTCTCACTGAAGTGAAATGGAATGTAGACATGTAATGTTTTCCATACTTGCTTTTATAAATATTTGGTGTGTTTTGGAGTCTATAAAAATATTCAGGGACTTACCCCGGAATTATTGTGGGACCAACAGAGATCACAATCCCTTACAATAAATTGCTACTCATAAATTGAACTTATCTTCTGATTAATGACTCAGCATGTTGATGATGGTGTTTTATTGCTGCTGCATTTTTACTCCGTGAATTATAGATGTAGTTAGCATCCAATGTTGCAAGCATAATAAAAATATACATATTATTATTGCTGTGCTTTTGATACTGTTTATTACACAGACTTCTGCATGAATGATTTTATTTCTCTGTTATTAAAAGCCTCTTTAATTTGCACATGCAGAAGTCATTGCCCCAGCATGGTTCAGATGTAATTTCCATGTTAGGGCTGTAATTCAGTGGAGTTGTTTGCTGTAGCAGTGAGCATCCATACCGAAGGATAAGAAATGCCATATTACTTACTGATTTCTGAAAATTATATTGCACAGTTGAACCATCAAATTTTTAACTCTAATTTGAATAAGGGAGAAATGATCCCAGTTTACATGCAGATAATGAAAAGGAGGTGAATGGTTTTCAATACCGAGAACTTATCGTTTTGTTTGGGTTTTTTTATCTCCAAAGTGCTGTTTTCTGTAATGGTTTTTTGAGTTTTGAATATTGGTTTTGGGGTGCTGAATTCTGCTTCTGCTTAGCTGTAGTTAATAGCTTTGTAAGACTGATGTTTATAGAGCTGCAGAAAGTCTGTTGAGTAATGTCTAATTATTATTATTCTTTTTATTGTTATGAGTAAATTTTGAGAGAGAAAGGTTTCTGTTCTGTGAAATGGTTGTGTCGAAGTCTTCAACACAGTATGCATTGAAAGGAAGAGCAGATTACTTGTACTGTAGAGCCCTACTCTCTGAACTTAAAGGGGACAAAGAGTAGTACACAAAATACATGCATTTTGGGGATTACTAGTTAAGGGAGAGGGAAATTGCTAGATGACTAGCTGAGAGGTGTTTGCCAAACTCATCTATGAAATGAAAGAAATGCAGTAACAGAGAGGAGAGAGAATAAAAGATAGAAGTCCTACAACTTGTACCCTTGTAGCAACATGTGTGGCATATGCTCACTAGCTGTTAAAGAGAGAATTTAGAGGCCAGTGAGCAGCTCCAGTATGAGAATTAGAGCTGTAGCCCAAAGGCAAGAGAAAAGGAGAAAGGAGCCCCGGGAAAAATGCATTTACTTTCTAAGAGAAAAACTAAGTAAAAAGAACATTAGCTAAAGGATTCACCTCTGTGTGGTGACGTGCCTGGTGACATGAATTAACCTTGCATGTGCCACTCAGGGATAATTTTTAGTGCTCACAGTGCAATTCAAACATGTCAGACAGACATTGAGCCTTTCTCAGAAGTCACTGAAGTCACTGTATCTTTTTAATATTTTCAAATCAAAACACATCAGTAGCTCAGTCATCTACTCTGCTTTCAGATAAGTATGCAAGAAGAGGTACTTATAAATGGATACCTCAGGAAACAATTTCGTTAGCAGGTGTACCCAAATTTATCTGAATTGATAAATTCAGAATAATAAATTGTGTACTGTCTCAATTATTGCAGTGATAAGGAGTACAGAAGTTTAAAAAAAAAAATAAAAAAGCTAGAGGTTAATATTTACTGTTGAACCTACACAGCTGTAACACAAAGTCAGCTTGAAGACAAGGAGGATGATGAATGGATATTACTATATTTTATCCCTGTAAAAGAAGACCTATGAGTTTTGTGCCAGGGTCTGACATAGAGAAGCTTATCCCATAATCAAAGGATTATTACTTAGAAATAATAGGTAAACTGATTTGTTGCAAGAAAGTCAGATATAATTTCAAAATAATTCCTTTTTTATTTTATTTCTCAAATGACAGATTGTGGTAACTGTATAGTGCAGTTTCAAATAAATGCTAGAGGAAAATAGACAATAGTCTGATAGTGACCAGCCTTGCAGAAAAATATGTGTTAGGTTGCTTCTCATGTAGAGGGCTAAAAGACAAGGATTAAGTTTCCCTTTGCTTGAAATTTTGAATTTTAGGGGGTTTATTTTAATTTGAAACCAATTTTTGTAATATTGAACTACAAATACTTTTCATCATGCCATTCACAAGCAGTGTAATAGGAATCCTTGTCAGATTAAAAGAAGTAGTAAGTGGTCTCTTACAAATGTATAATAGGTAAAATTGCCAAAGTACCTACTCTATGTATTGCCACATATTTGTATTGGTAATAAAACAATATATGCACACAGTTTTACATTTGCAGAATAGGTGTTGATTGGAGGAGAGTACACAAATGTATGATATGTCCCATTCATCATAGTTTAAAATGATACCTTTTATATTCTGTAAAACAATCGTTTCTTTGCTTCTCCTTATTTTATGACCTTTCTTTCACATGCAGTGATATCCCATTTTTCTGGATTATACATTTTCTGTTCTTTGAGAAGCTCTTTGCTTAGATAAAATTGTATTTGAAAAATATAACACAAGATGTAAGAATAAAACAAAACTAATTTTGACTGTATTAAAAATTGGCCCTTTTTAACCACGTAAAAATCGCTTCTAACAGGCAGCTCACAGAAAAATGTTTATCACTTCATAATACAGGTCTCAGAAATAATGCAAAATGAGTTGAATTAGTGCACTGTTCAGAGATGCACAAATCAGTGTTCTAATTACTGTGTTCTGAGCCACTCTTCTCAGGTCACTGAAGGAATCACTAGTATACAGGGTCATAGATGTCTTATAAGATTTTCCACATCTGGAGGTTGAATGATGTTGGAGTTATAATAATTTCATGCTGGGTTAATCTTCTGAAAGTCAGCAATTTGGCAAGGAAGTGTTGAAAGTTCATAAACAAGCTAACATCTTTTAACCTATCCTACCTGACAAATAAATATTCTCCTAGCCCATATCTGGCTATATTTTTTAAGGAACAGAGTCAGCACTGAGGAAGACTGATGGGTCAGAAAGTGAGTAAAATAAGAATCCAGCCTAAGGACAGCTCTTTATATACCCAGGCATGCATGTTAAATCCACTCTCTTCAGTGAAGAGCCTCACTAAATGTGAGATTCCATCTTTCCCAGCCAAGTTTCCATCAGCTTATACCAAGACTGACTTGCAAGGTAGCTCAGGGTTTTATGGCATGACTCAGCAGGGCACTGCTGTGAGATGGTGTTTGAGAACACGGTTTCCTCAGATTTTCATATAAATCACAATTTTATAAGCTGAAATTTCCTAATAGACTCTGAAACCAAGAGGAAACCTCAGTAAAGAGCTCAGTCTAAAAGATACTGAAGTGTGGGAGGAGCCCTTTTTGTTTTTATAGAACACGGTGGTGAAATGAAATTAGTTCAGATTGGGGAGTTATCAGGTGTGATTGAATGTATGAGTGGAGATAATGCTTTCTACAGTTACTTCCTTGAAAATGCAATGAGGGAAAAAGAAGGGGCAGGGTAGAATAAAGAAAGGTATTTTATCTGAACCCTTGCCAGCTGTGGAGGAAACACAGTTAGTGGAAGGGTATAAAAAAATGATTCAGAGAAGGTAGCAGTGAAGTGCTGGATAGTGACAAAGTAATACTGATCACTCAAGCTAAAAGATGGAAAGACTTGGACATGGAAAAGAAGTCTGTGAAAAATGTACCATCAATAACTTTTATATATCTATTTCTGAAATTTTCACTGGCATGTATTCTATAAAGTTTTAGAAATATATTTTGTCACCAGTCCGAGGAGTCAGAAGGTGTTTCATTATGATTCCCATTAATACTTCCCTGGCACACATTTCTCACAGCCAGGTAACTGATTCCAGTCTGTAGACTAACCTACCTACCTATTTTAATTAAAAGGGGCTGAGATTTGGCAGAGTTTGAAATGTTCCACAATACAGCTTTCAAGTCTTATCCTTTTGTTCTTTCAACTCACAGAATCAGTGTGAAGACACCATATGAAAGGAAATCTCCTTCCAAAATATATGAATGCGTTATTGATGTTACCGTAATATTCGCATTTTCCCCCAGAAGGTATCAAAACACAGTAAAATGACATTTATAGACAGTCTTTCTGCTCAAGTTAAATCCTATGTGCTTAAATACATGTGTAACATAAATCAGAACATGGTATCCAGCATATATTTTTGAGAAAGTTGTAGTTTCATCAGGTATCATTAAAGTAGAGAGTGTGTGTATGTGTGTTCACACACATGTGCCAGCACTGCTGGGCACCCAAGAGCTGGGTTGTTTTTTGCATGGAACCAAGATTACACTCTAGATGGGAGCCCCATGATATAACCAGCTTGTAGACAGTGTGGACTAACACAGGACTGTAGAATAACCCATGTTGGAACAGCCTTGGGAGGTCACTGTTCAAAACAGGGTCAGTCACCAGGTCAGACCATCCTGTTCATGTAGGTGCCTGTTACTTGGAAACCTCCAGACTGAGTTTGCACAACCTGTCTGGAACACCTTCTCCAATGCTTGACTGTCTTCATGGGGAAAAGGTTTTTCCTTGTATCCAGTCCAAAACTTTCTTTTAAATCTGTGTCCATAGTCTCTCATTTTCCCTCCACTTTAAATCCTTATTAATGGATCCTGACTTAATTTGTCCATGATAATATAGGTTCATCTGTAGTGTCAGAAAAAGTGTTATATGACATTTACAATAGCAAGAAGAATCAATTGAATACCTTTAATGAGAATTCTTTTTAATATTTAATCAGAAACTTGTTACATGGCTTATTAAAATATAATTCTTGGTCACACACAGACTTTCCAAAGTGGAGCTGTCATACAACAAAGCTAATGATACTTTTTTAGTGATTAATCCATATTTTTAATTAAAGAAGACATGTACAATATGTTTGGATGCTGGTCATATTGTGAAGTACTGAACTGTGTCAATTCTTGTTACTTTTTCATTAAAATCAAGAGAATGCAGAATTACTACTCAGCTACTATGACCCACTTTCTAATATTCATGCTGTGAAATTAATTGGATGAAATACTACCTCTTTCAGTTACCTACTCTGGACTACCTAATGTACAGGGTGGGGAAAGGTTGATGGGATAAGCTCTTTCATTTGTTCATTCTAATTCGAGGACTTAAAAGGAGATTTCAAGTGAAAGATAAATGTCCTCACTCACAGGATTGAAACTTTGTCTGTAAATGGAAATTTCTTCTTTGGTTTTTCTGCCATGACAAGGTGCTTGTGTGTTTTCTTGCCCGTTTAATTATAGTAATTTTAATGTCTTTTTAAAAAGTTAACCTTTAAATAATTATGTGAGATTCAATGTAGCTATGTTTAATATATAATATGTTGCTAGTAGTTCTATTTCCTGTGGTAGTTTATGAGCAGAGATTGGATCTCCATATGAATATTTGTGCTAAATACCTGCGTTGTCTGTGCTCTTAGTCAGTGTTTGTAGTGATTCTATTTTTATGGTTTTATATTTGGGGAGCAATGAACGATTGCTGACAAAATCTAAGAGATTAGCAAGGAAAGAGCTGAGAAGGTGAAATGTTTTTACATATTCTTTTGGGGATGTATTCAGGTGTTCAAAATTACTGGTGTGGATAAAGCAGCCGGGGAAATTCATAGAATTGCTGGGATGCATAATTTGTGTTTCTCTCTGCAGATGTGAGATGTATATATAAGATGTCATATTAGATTATTTTAAATGAACTGTCAAATGTGAGTTAGTTCAGTGCTTTCTGGTTTTAATGAGTTTTGAATAGCAAGCAAAGGAGACTATAATAGCAGAATAAGGAAAATATTATACAAAGTACTTCACAGATGACATTCACAGCCAGTTTGTATACATACAAAAATACCTATGATAACTAAGAACCTCAAGTGCTAAATGGGGTGGAAAAAAGCAGTGGATTTAATGCATTTTGGAAGTATCTATTACATGTATTAAAATACATAAAAAAATAGTATTCTTACATTCAAATGGTAGTGGGCTGTATGTGTGTGAGTGTTGCTGTTTTTAAGTCACCTCATTGAACAGGGAAGATGTGTCATCCTGGTCCAAGGCTTAATTAAGTCAGTGGGTTGGTATACAGTGGTTAGTGTACTACTGGGAGAGGTAAGGGGTGGAGACAGTAGGGTGGAATGGACAGGTCTAGAGCTTTACTGATCTCAGAGGGGAAAAAGGGAATAGCACTGCAGCTAAAATGTACCTTTGTTCTGATTCTGCTTGCAAGAGAGTTGAGAAGGATGGAAAAGACTGCAAAAGAAAAGAGCAAAGATAGGAGTAGCAATATAGAACTTTAGATCTTCCCGTGAAGGAATTTAATACCTGCAGTACATGTAAGCTAATTAAGTTGACTGCTTTGCAAGGAAGCAAATTCCCTTGCATGCTACCTATGTACTTGCTTGCAGGTAGCAATTATTTTCTGGGAAGTCCATCTACCTTCATTCTGGTGTTGGAGTCAGCCTGAGTAGTAAAAAGAATCTCCCTTTTTATCCCACAGCACTTCCTGTGAATAAGCATCAGTAGAAAATCTCATTGTTGTCCAAGTAAAAGCCAAAGGAAGGAAAATCAATTTCTAAGTAGATTTTTATTGTCAATATATTACGATGAAAGGGTCAGTCATATGTATTTACATACACCTGAAACCTACTGCAGAATGATGCAAATTTTTTTAATAGCTAGGTATGGAAGCTGGAATTACATTCTAAAAGTGTAGAGCTCGAAAACAATTGAAGTTGGGTGTAACACTTTTGAAGAAATTGGCAATGCTTTAAACGAGGAAAAACAGATGTGACACAACACATGGCTCTTCACTGAGTAATTATCCCAATTCTTTCACATGGTGGTGTATGGCAGTTTGCACCAGTCATTTTTAGGCTCATTGCTTCTGACATGGACATTTCCTTTGTATGTATCTGATGGTTATAAAATATTTTGGGGTTTTATGTGAGGGTTTTTGTTGTTTTCCTTCATATTAGTTATCAAAAAATACACAGAATAAGAGTTAGGTTTGCTACATATCCCCATGTGAGCATCCAGAAGTTACCTATTTTAGCTTATTTCAGTTTTGTTGTAGAACACATCTGGACATGAGTGTAGAATGTTATGTGATGATGTTGAAGAGATTTGAGCAGAAGAATGAAAAAAGACATAAGAGAAAGAGCTGAAAAATAAAGGCAGAATTCTAGTCTCCAAGCAGAGTCAAGCCAGTCAGGAAATAGAAGGTAGGAATAAGAGGCTGCTCTTGAGAGAGGAGGGAGGTCACCAGCAGAGTCACACGTGTCTGAGCTGTTGAACATTTTCATTACTACTGAAAACAAGGGTGTGTATGAGTAGACAGAATTTACTGATGACACCACGTTTTTCAAGGCAATAGGAACAAAGGCTGACTATAGATATTACTATGTTAAGTAACTGCAGTAAAATAGCAGATGAAATGCAATCTAGAAAAATATGAAGTGATGCACAGGGAAAATAAACAATTCCAACTTTACATATATAATAATGCATTTTCACATGGAAATGAGCAAATGAGATTTTGGAGTTATGACTGATAGTTCTAAGACCATGTGAGCTCAGTGCTCAATAACAGTCAGAAAAAAAAAAAAGGAAATCAAATGATAGGTGTTATTAGGAAATAATATTACCATAAGGTAAATAACATTGATATGCATATATAAAAGTGTACTAAGATTTTGAATACTGTCTGAAGTCAGTTTTAGTCCTACCATCCATAAAGGATGTAGTGAAGCTGGAAAATGGATAGAAATAGCGGGTGTGACAGAATAGAAAGACTGATTTATCAGCTTAGGACTGTTCAGCCCTTCAGAGAGACAGTTAAAAGTAGAAAGGATGTAGATTTAGAAAATATGATTGCAAAGAGAAACTGAGTTTGAAATGATTTTCCACTAGCATCTCAGATGCAAGAGCTGGAAACATTCAGTAATATTTGCAGGAGAAAAAAATTGTGGAAAAAATAACAAAAAAAAACCCCCAACCCAATGTCACCTTGTTTTTCTTTGATGTAACATTTAGTCAGCCTGGGGGACTCCTTACCACAAGATGCCATGTCAAAAATTGACTGGAAAAATTAATGGAAGAAAAAATGCTCTTCCATAGCAAATGCTACTTTTAGCTGTGAAACTCCATGCCCTGATAATTGTTGGATACAGGGAAAGAGTATTAAGGAAGGAGCACTACACATATGCCCAGTGATGCACTCTGATGAGTCTACCTTTGCTGATGGTAAATATCTAACTGGTCACCTGAATTTCTCTACTTTTTTTCTCTGTCAAATTGAATGCTTAGAAAACAAATAATCATAAAACAATTATTAGAAGTTCCAAGCTTTAATGTTAGTTCTTATCATAACTAAAGCACCAAAATAATTTTGTGGCTCTTCAGAAGCACAGCCTTCCTAGATATTTCAGAGCACTCAGACTTGCTCAAGAAGTTAGAAAAGTTTAACCTTTCCAGAGCTCTCTGTACAGATTTCTTTGAGTTTTCCCTTCCTTTGGTTCACGCAACCCATTCCCACACTGGTTCTGTTTTGCATTTATATTAACACATGCACTTGCATTTGATTCAGTTCAACTGAAGTCAATGGATTTTTCACTTTTAACTTCAGTTGAAGCAGAAACGAACCACAAGCAACAAACACGACAATACCTGCTTTTCAGCTTGGGAATCAACCATTTCCTTCTGTGATTGCTAATGTGGAACCTTTAGATCTGCAGTTTGAAACTTAATAGTTTAAGAAGTCTTCTGAGCTAGTGCAGACTGCTAAGAGCAGAATTATAAAGCCAGTATGTTTTTTCACATTTGTATTTCTCCTGGCCCAAAATTTAAAAATAAAACAATCAAAAAACACCCATTTTTTTTCTTATAATAAATGTTTCTTTCTCTTGTTTTTAATTGTACTTAATTTGTTTTAAGCAAGATTTATTGATTTTAAAAACCCCAAAACAAACAAAAAAAATCACCATGTTCTTCTTTTATGTGGTGTTTGGTCAGCCTGGGGGACTCCTTACCACAAGATACCATGTCAAAAATTGATTGGAAAAACTAATGGAAAAAGAAGTGCTTTTCCATACTTTTAGCACTGAAAGCCCATGACCTGGTAATTGCTGGATATAGGTGAAGCATATTAAGGAAAGAGCACTATATCTTTGTTCAATAATGCACTCTTTGACTGGCAAGCAACATGCTTTTAAGGTACAGCTAGTCTGTTCCTTAGTAGTTTTACAGTGTATGCAACCATTTGACAAGTAAATGTATGTGTTAGAGTGCACTGTCATCTTTATGGGAACACAATAGTGAGGTTGGAAGCAGATGAACCAAAAAGTTATTCAGGAGATCACAGGGCAACAGAAATATTTTTTTTTTGTTTTCTCCATATTGTGCATACTAAGACAGGAAAATAAGAGCAATAACATGAATTGGTATATTTTATAACTTTTACAGAGAGCTTCTGACAACTGAAAGATACATAGTAAGGGCCCTTTTTCCCCATCCAAGATATTCATTCTAGTCATACAGGACTAGGCCATTTTTGCTTAGCTTCATAGGATGGCCCAGAAGCAGCATGAGCCCCCTCACTGCAGTTGATCAGGATGTACCTGAGGACTCCTTTACACAATGTTATATAATATTGTGTATTGTCTCTTGTAGCTCTTTCATTCTTTTAGTGAAGATATTAATGTGCATCAAATATTACTCTGTTCTGGAAATTTTTTTTGTGCACTGAACCCTCTGTGGGTGCGCTGAAATCACAATCAATGGTGGTTCTCACAGGTAGTTCCTGCCCAGGTGAGATTTTTAAGCCAGAGGCTTGCAGAAAAGGTTCTCACAGAGGCTGCAGGTGTGCTGCTCTCTGAATAGCCACTACTCTGTTGTGCAACAAACCTACGTTGTCTTGGTCCTGACTGAGCAGTCTTTGTGAGTTGAACTGAACTTCCTGGGCTTCCTGACTGGATGCTGCCCGGAACATTTTTGGAAGTGTTGTTCCAGAGTCCAAGGTAACTTTGAAAATATAAAAAGCTTCATTTCCTCCCATCTTGGAAGAGAAGGACAATAAATTTCAGTCACTTGAGTTCTACTTATTATAGGTCCCTACAATTTTTTGGGGGATGTACCTTTGACTGACTTTCATATCAGACAGGTAGGGCTGTGCAGTATTTTCTGACAGGCATGTTGTGAAGATAAATTTAAAAACCAGTAGTGATATGCCATAAGCACTGTGCTTATCTTGGGCTGTGGTTGCTCTACATTACCTTGAAATGGCTTCTTGGTGAAAGTCTGGGTAGCATCTTCTTCAAGGCAAAGGAGGAAAGGTAAGTAAGTAGATTTTGCCTTTATATGTCTGTAAGAAAATGAGGTTGTAAAAAGGGCAGAATTCTGTAAATGCAGTTGTAAAGGTACCATTTGCTCACTGGTTTGCTGAGACAGCTTGAATTTTTTTTGTGTATCTTTTCTAAGAAGTGTTTCCTTGATAAACTTCTATACATTGCATTTTTAATTTTCAAATACATAACCTAGAACTCAAGTTAAAATTGTTCCTTCTACAAAAGCAAGCTAACAAAAACCCCTCTGAGCAACAAGTAGACAAGATAGAACTGAGGTTTTCATTCCAAAGATATATTTTCCTTCTAATCATTAAATATCAATGCATCTCAGATACATACCTCACCTTTCTGTCATAAAATCGATAGGCAAGGAACACAAATCAATTTTAGACTCAGAAAATAAGTTGTCAGGACTTCAAGAATTAGTTTATCATTATCTGCAGTGTATTTTAGAATGAAGAACAGTGTTTGTGACCTACAATTTTATGTCCTTTTAAAAAGGGATATAATGTCATTCAGAATTTCACATATCATTCAGAAGCAAGTTTAGTTTTCAGATGGTATTCTACCAAAGACAAATTTAAAACATCAGTGCATTTTAGGCATAATTTTAATTAGTTTTTTATTCTACTTCTTTTTTAGGTTTTATATTGTAGGGAAAGACTTACAAAATATCATATTACATTGTTATTAGCTGCACTACTATCAGATGTTAGTATCATCTGATAATTCTGTGGTGGTTGTAATCCAGAGTCTTTTGAAGTTATTGCAACCTGTTGAGTGGTTAGACCTTTTGCAATGTTGAGCATCCTTTAAAATAGAAGTTTAAGAGCCTTACTGTTTTAAAGTAAAATTACAGACAGTGCCCACAACTCCTAGCATATTATTAGCATATACTGGCTGCATAATGGTTTCAAGAGTGATATTCAGGACTGATAGGAGACTGCTACCCTGAGAAATCATTTAGAACATTATATGTCAATGGGAGAATGCTCTGAGATTCTGAGAGTCAAAGCACAGTTTAGGGTTTTACAAACTGGATATCCTGAAAAAGAGGCATGGCTGAGCCATTAACTTTATCCAGAGAACAGTGCCTGCAGGGCTTCATCCTCTGGAGAGTGAAACAGTTTGGTAGCACCAACAAGGGCTGCACGACGTTGAAGGACCTTAGTGGTGTGTTTAATGCACTACCTATCGTAGGAAGAATCGCGAATCCTTGATTTTATAAATGTTTTTTATAATTATCTGGTTCTTAAAAGAAGAAATCTGAACCTCAGAAATATTTAAAGTTCACCAAGAAACTAGATGGCACCTTTTAGAGATCTGTGTTAATGCTTGCTATGTCATCTCTCAAAGCTCATACCAGGCATGAGCACCAGCTCTGTGCTCATGTGTGAAGGTGCCTCTGGATTCCTGGCAGTGTTTTCTGATCACAGTCACATGTTTGCTGATCTCCACAGATGCAAAAAAAGGGGTTTTTGTACCATCTTAGATTTCTTGTTAAAGGCAGGATGTGATGGAGTTTTGTGTCTCTGTCCTCTGCCATGCTGCAAGCAATGGGACAACCAAGGAAAGGCAACATCGCACCAGAGAAACTTCCAACTTCTACTGCCTTCTTAAGAAAATTAGTCCCATAATACTTAGAGGCAGCAAAACCATCAACTAGTGTTTAATTACAGAGCTATTATTCCTTTTTCTTTTGGCATTGCTAAAAAGAAAAGAAATAACTGAGTAGTTTTTTTGATTTAAAAAAGTTTCAAATAAACATTGTACATTCCAAATATATTTATACAGTTTCAGTATGATTCATCCTAATGTTAACAATGCCAGTTACTTTACAGTTTTGTTTCATTTTATTGTATTTAAGATTTTTATATCAATTTTAATAAGATTAATAAAATAGCTTTATTAACAGTAATATTAACAATCAAATATTTTTATTTTATATTATATTTATTTTATAATATTGTAGTATTAGCATATCAGGGCTATCAATATGATATGTCATGTTAACATACGGTGGTGCAGCTGGTAAAAGTTTTCCTAGAGGCTCTAAAGTAAAGAGTACCAGTTTTAAAATTTCTGAACCCTTCTTTGGGTTCACTGAAGGAGAGCTGGAAGAGGACCAGAGGATAGTTGAGATGCTTCTGGCCTTGGTAGCCAGAACTCCCTTTCTGCATAAGATTTGTTTCTGCAGCACTATAGTTAGGAGAAATAGGTTTTCTTAGAATAGTGGGCACAAGGCTAAGAAATCAGATCTTTCCTTTTGCATGGATAGAAAAGGTCTGTATCTAAATTTATTAAGTCATTATTTTAATTTTTTACAGGAGAGGAATGATTAATTAAAAAGGAAGAAAAATATTTATTTAGAAAAAAGGTTTAAGACTGCGTTATATTTGAGGAATGTTTTCAGTATTACTGGCAAATAGTACTGTCATGAACACTTCCTTGATGCCTAGATAATGTTTCCCAGAGGAAGTATCAGTAAATTCTCATGGGAGAAGCACTCAGTGCTGTCTTCTTTCCTTGGCCTTTGTGTAGCCTGCTTGTGCAGCTAAATTATGTTCATTTAATCCTCCTATGTTATTTTCAGTTCTTCTCTACAGTTGCATAGTAATACTCCTGAATGATAAGTATATGTGAGAATAAACATAGTAGTAACTGGAAAAGTTGGATACTATTGTCATTATCTATTTTTGCGTACCTAGAAAATATCTTAAGCATGTAACATGAAGAATACACTGTATTAAGCTCAGCAAATGTCCAGTGGAAAACCAGTTTATATAAATGTAGTGACCAAATGAACTACTTATTGATGTTCTACCTTATGCTTCCTTACAGTGACATTTAAACTTAATTTTCTTAGGAAAGAGGAATGGATCTGTGAATTAGACAAAACCAGATTGATAACTTTGACATATAGTGCAGTACAGAGAGTACAAAGATCAAAAGTTGCCCATATGCTGTAACTTTCAAGTCTATTACAAGTATTTATCTTTGGCCTGCAAAGAGTAAAAAGGAATTGATTTCACACTTATCAATTCACTGCTTATTTTTCAGCTCAACAGAAAGCTTTTTAATGAGTGAAAGGAAATCAATTGATAGCAGTTGCCTCTCTAGTCTAGATTATCTAGCCATGGTAGTTAATCCAAGAAAATATAGCTGGACCTTTAAAAATAGGATGGGTTTACTTCATGAATTAGTCTGACATAATAAGTTTATTTCATAATAGCTACATATGATCATAGACTAAATGAAGCATGTTCCAAGTTCATGTTCAAAGCCTGCAAAAATATGCCATTAAAGCAAACCAACAAACCTGTACACTTCAGGAACTGCATCATGATACTAAAGAAATAAAATTAATGACTCCTGGGACTTGATCAAGCTCTGAAATGAGTACATAGGTATAATCACACAATTTCTAGAGTGAAAAATTGCACAGTCTGTGGTTGCTTCTCAACACTTCTGGATCAATGTGTCTTTTTGGACAAGTGTTGTAATTTTGCTGTGCATAAATTTTTCCATGTAATGGGGGTAAAAGAGTCCCATTTATGTGAACTCCTCATAGACCTGTGAAATTTTCTTATTTTGAGACTAATCAAACAGACTAATTATACTGATTTTTTTTCCAATAACATATTTTTCAGAAGTTCAAGACTTCACTTTCAAAAACAGTTATTGAGCAGAATTATTTTTCATTATAAATTATTAGTAAGATTTTCAGCATTCTTCAATATTTGGGTGATTTTCATTCTCATTATAGAGTGCTGTAACCATGATTCAAATTTCTGTTAGTTATCACACATAGTTTGTATCTGGATATACAGTCTAAATTCTCTCATTATATGAACTTCTACATGTGCATGTTTACATTTTTATGAATATATATTATATATACAATGTGCATATATTTGTAAATATATGTATACAAAGAAAGGTTTGTATTTTTAAACACAGACACAGGTATGTGTATATTTTAAACTGTATTCTGTGTTATTTAAAATGTTGAGATGCATCACTGAAGTGCTCAAGAATACGGTAAAGGAAAGAAAAATGCTGTTTTAGTCCAATGAGAGGTAATAATATGAATTGATGAAGCAATGTACAAGCAGATTGTGCAGTACCTGTGTCTGATACATTGAGCTTGAAATATGATCAAAGATGGGAATTATTGAAAGCTAGTGTTTTAGAAGTGGAAATTCTCCTTTGACAAGGCAAAACAAGACTGCAATAACCTTGCCTTAGACATGGAATCAGAGTGATTAGAGCCAGTGCAAATTTCAGACCCATTCTCTGACAATAAATAAATGAAGATGTCGAGTTTCATTTCGATCACCTTCAGTAATGACCTTGAATGCATGCAAATGTGGAATTTGCTCAATGGGGACTCTGTGGCAACTCTGCGATTCAACTGTGAAATTAGAGTAGCTTCTACTTAAACTGGAATTTCACACCTGCTGAACTAGCAGTCTCTGACTTACAACAGGGAGGGAAGAAACCCTTTAAAAAGCCATGTTTTTATATGTTTATTTGAAATCATATATTTTTTCCTCAGTTATAACTAAATAGGCTTAAAAAAAATAATTAAAATCCAGCTGGGGTAACCTGAGGTGAAGTGACTTGTGGGTTTGGTTTGAAAGCAATGCTTACTCTATTTTTAAAACATTTTTTTCATTGTTGTGGTGGGTTGACCTTTGCCAGGTTCCCCTCCCAGCCACTCTATCACTCCCCTTCCCAGAGGGACAGGGGAGAGAGTAAGGTGGAAAAACAACTCGTGGGTTGGGATAAGGCAGTTTATTTAAAGCGAAAGCAAAGTGGAAGGTTGCGCACTCAAAAGTGAAAGGAAAGAGAACACAGTTTATTCTCTGCTTCCCACCAGCAGTGATGTCTGGCCACTCCCAAGCAGCAGGACTTCAGCACACATAATGGTTCCTTAGCAGGCAGCCATTGGAGACAATGGATACCCCCCTTCCTGCTCCTTGCTTCAGCTTTTATATCTGTCGTATGGTCTCGAATATCCCCTTGGTCAGTTTGGGTCAGCTGGCACACTTGGGTCCCCTCCCAGGATCTTGCCCTCGACTGAGGAAGGAATGTTACAGTGCTGGTGCTTGTGCTCAGCAGCAGCCAAAACACCGGTGTGTTATCAACACCCTCCTGGCTGCCAGTGCAAAGCACAGCACTGTGAGGGCTACTGTGGGGAAATGAACTCCAGTTCAGCCAGACCCAATACAATTGTTGAAACAAATATTGCAGTCTTTGTGGATGTTCTATGAATAAGAACTTACTGAGCTCCTATGAGGAGAGGCTGAGGGAGCTGGGGTTGTTTAACCTGGAGAAGAGGAGGCTCAGGGGAGACCTCATCACTCTCTACAACTACCTGAGAGGAGGGTGTAGCCAGGTGGGGATTGGTCTCTTCTCCCAGGCAACCAGCAGCAGGACAAGAGGGCTTAAGCTCTGCCAGGGGAGGTTTGGGTTGGATATTAGGAAGAAATTCTTTACAGAGAGATAATCAGGCATTGGAATGGGCTGCCCAGAGAGGTGGTGGATTCTCTGTCCCTGGAGGTTTTAAGATGAGACTGGATGTGGCATCAGTGCCATGGTCTGGTAACCACAGTGGTGTTGGATCAAGGGTTGGACTTGATGATCTCAGAGGTCTTTTCCAACTTGACTGATTCTATGATTCTATGAAACACCTAAAGTATGCTGGTTCTTAAAAAGGACAAAAGTTAAACAAAGTATATGTTATGCATTAATACAATTGTTAGAATTACTAAAGATGAGGATAATAAATATATACTTTATTTCATGGTTAGTTCACCATTTTTTTCCTTGACCTTGTTTTAGAGAGAATATTTTTAGAGTTGAAAAAGTATGCATTAGTTAAAGAGCGACACAGTGCCAATCTCACCCTAACCCAAATGCTTTCAAAAGTAGTCCATCTAATATTGTCAGCGTACTGACAAACAGTGCTTTCACAGCCAGAAAACTCAAATAGAATTCCATTTTATGAAGCAGGGGTTTTTTGTGAGGCAGGATTGGCAGTTTCTGGTTATGTACATCCCCTAGAACTGCATCATCGCTGTGTTATTTCCTGTCTTGTCCACCAACTGAAAAGAGAGAACTGTTACATCCAAGTTCCACTGAACACATTGCCTGAGTCCTATGCATCAAGTTTTCTTACAAGGAAACTAAATTAATATGCATACAAATTGTGAATTATCAAAAAATTTAACTGAAAAGTGGAATAACTTTTAATGGGATACTTGTTCTTTTTAAAAAAATTAAATGGTTAGCTATTTTAACTGGGTCCAACAAATTATCCTATGTCATGTGCACAGTTTTCTTCCATATGGATGTTGCGTAACATTTTGTGTATTTTCTGTGAGCACATCTTATTGTTCAAACACTTTTAATGAAATGAAATGTTTCTATATATTTTCAACCTATGGCTGTGTAAAAACTCTGCATGATACTACACAAGGCAGAAGAATCTCCATTGCATCCCGAAATGTATCGCTGTATGCAATTGAGTGAAAATGCTGTATTGAGTTTGTGTGGCAAGGTTTTGGGCATGGGGAGGCTACAAGGGTAGCCTTGTGAGAAGCTGTCAGTGGTAGTGCCTCTGGAATAATGTATTTAGGAAGGGGGGATAAAAGTATGCAATAGAAACTGTAGCTGGAGAGAGGACTGAGGATATGTGAGAGGAACAGCTCCAAGTCCAGTGAAGAAGGAGGGGGAGAAGGTGTGCTCCAGGAGCAGAGATTCCCCTGCAGCCCTTGGAGAAGACCATCATGAGGCAGGATGTGCCCCTGCAGCCCGTGGAGGTCCATGGTGGAGCAGATGGATGCCCAAAGGAGGCTGTGACCCCATGGGAAGCCCACACTGGATCTGGCTTCTGGCAGGACCTATGGACCCATGGAGAGAGTATCCCATGCTGGAGCAGATTTGCTGGCAGGGCTTGAGAGCCCATAGGGAACCCATGCAAACAGGCCTACTCCCAAAGGCAGTATTTGTTCCCTTGGCTTTATCTTCAGCCTAAAACATCATTACCAATAAGATTTACTCCCTAATTTTCAGCAGAGTTCTCTAGTGATACCCAGAACCAATGCTAATGGTCTTATCACTATCCCAAAAGCCTTTGTTTTTTTGTTTAGGAAATTCCTTTCGTTCTAAAAAGCTGAAGGAAATGTTATCTGCTGGCAGAGTGGCTATGCTTAAATTTGATTCAGCCATCATGGAAAATGTTTTTTCAATAGTTACTATGCTTCTAAGAGGCACAAATTATGAAAATGAAAAGAAAAAATGTTTGTAAAATGCATTGTCTCTCTGCGATTAGAGGTCAGAGATCTCTTATTTAGCTTCCTGGAAAATTTTCCAGATGACACCACATGTAGAAGTGATAGAAACATAACCATTTGCATTTCACTAAAACCTTTTAGAGTACACTTTGTTTTAACGGATAGCATTTTAATTAATAGTAAAATATGTAACTCTTGCGAGGTAAATGCGTTTTGGTGTAGTTGCACAGAATCCACAGACCCTAGTTTAGAAAGTGCCTGAGGCAGATGCTTATCTTTAGACTGATGAGGTCTGTTAACTTTGATAAAACTAAACTTAAGCTCTAAGTGGTTTGCTGGATTGGGGCCACAGACTGTAATTGAGTTGGATTTTTATCTTTAATCTTTCGTCCATTTGTTAAAAATTTGATGAATTTTGTTCTTTTACACAGAATTATCTTTGTTTAATGCTACTGGTTTCCTAATGTAATTATCATCCCTTCTCCATTAATCATGTTTAAAGTACTTTCAGATATTCATGCATAATTTCTGCATGTTAATTTAACTTGGTTATTGGAATTTATTTAATGTCCTTAAATATCACAGGATGCACATCTCTATGTGTGTCCTGGTTAATAGACTGATCTGATTCTCAACTGTTAAGTACATTTTATTTGTATAAGGCTTAGCTATAATGACCAGACAGTCACTTTTGGCAGTGTTTTGCGTTGTAACTGCAGTGCACGCACTCCCTTCATGAGGAAAGTCTACTGGAAGTTCCTGTTCAAAAAGTTTCCACATTAACTACAGACAGGGTCTGTTCAGTTTTTACTGTGAACATTACATCAGAGTCTATTTCAGCAGTGATATTAGAAAGAAATCAATGAAAAGCAGATCAGATAGAAGCTGGCATTTGAAAACAGAATATACTGTTCATGCATGTGTTTGTTTTCGTAAGCACAAAGACTTGTTATTGCACTCTCAGTCTTAATTTTTCTCGTGTTTGTTTTATAATCATTCTGTTGTTCTTTTCAGTTGGAACGCCAAAGTTTTCAGGCAAGGATCACATCAGATTCATGTGTGCTTGTATAGTATCTATCATAATGATTCTAATTAATGCCTACAATGCCTGCCCTTAAACAAATAATTATAATCACATAAGGAAATGAATACACTTTACCAGTCTTAGGAGACAAGAGCATCCTGACAGTTACTGCTGCTTCAAATGCATCATAATAGGCGCTGATCTTTTCTGAATGAGCTAATTAATTATTAACTACTTTAATTATTAATTATTGCAAATTATTAATAATGTCAAATTTATGGTACACATAGAATCAGAAACTGAATATTTATTAACAACAATGATAATATACCTTGAAATGTATTTTCATTGTTTCATACTTTTCGAGTGGAAAATTTCCAGGAATTGAGAATATTTTTATACAACTTAATTGTCAGACTTTACCTCTGTTGCTTTTTATCATATAATATAGTTCTGTTATTTTCTGTCTAACCTATTCCTTCTAAATTTTCATTAGCCCTTTTATTCTTCTACCAGTATACTTGGCTGTGCTCCATATCCTTGCCGGTTCACACTATTACAGATGAAAGTGATAACTATAGTTAATGATGAGTGATTAAAAACATCTTTCTAGGTACTGCAAATATTCTTCTAAATTGTCCTTTCAATGCCCTTTAAACATTCATTTGTTAGATTCTGCATTTTTAATGTGCTTCAGTTAGAGAGAGAGAGATGAGAAAAGTGGGCAAATTCCCTCCTTAGGCTACATGTTTCTTCACACCCAAAAATATGCAAGGAGGGAAACTGAAGGCCCAGTGCTCCATGGGTAAAGAAACCTAAAGGTATTGTGAAATTTAAGCATAGAGATGTGTGGATAGAATTCTTGTAGCTTTGAGTATTCTGTTTCACTAGTTATCTTCAGAAAAGCTCCTTATTTGAATTATTTCCTTTTCCAAGATGATTTAATGGGGAAAGTGTACAGCATTGTGATAGACAAGTATTTCTACTCAGATGAGAGTATATTCATTTAATAATACTTTTAGCATTCTATTTTCAAACCTTTTAATTCTAAATGCAAAGATTGGGCTTTGAGCCATATTATGTTTGTCTATTTCTATATAAAATGCCAAAGTAAAAGAGATGTTTTATTGTTGCTTATAGTTCTCATGAATTATGACTGTGTCTGGGTGAACGGTTCATCCCATCAAATCTGAACCTAACTAATAAAAACAAGATCGTTTTTGTTCAGCAAATGCTGGTGCCTTGGTATGTATTAGATTCAGACTTGACTCTGCTGAACTGTTCACCTCCTCTTAATCATTAATCAATTTAGTGACAGCTTAAACGTATGAGCAACTTTTTTATGACACTTGTATCATGTCTTTAATAGCAGAGATGAAATGTTTTAGTGTGATGCTTTCTGGAAAATGTGCTGTTCTGTATCTTCTATCTTCGTTTTATTTAATGCATGTGAGGGTATACGGTCAACCCTGAGTAATAGGATATTTAACTGTCAGTCCTCATAATTCAACATTAAAGACACTATATGTCCAGTTTACTGCTAGATAATTTGCTGATGGAAGAAAGCTGTTCTTGTTGGCTACGTGGGCAGAAATTACCAACAAATTGTGCACAGTGTATAAAACCTTAAAACTTCCTTTTGTGTCAGTTCCTACTGCTTTATGGCGAGGACATAAATGGTCGACCAGCTTCACAGTTATTAATTGCTGGGGGGTGGGTGGGGTAGTATTACATGAACTTAGATTTGGATCCAATTGATTGAAAAATATATATATAATTTTGCAGAGCTAAAATATGACTTTTCTTTTTTAAAAAAGTTAGTCCTTTTGGTCGCTGCAGGAAGATTTCTGCCATTCTGTGTGCACATGTGTATGCCTGTGTAGGTGAGGGGGAGAGGGAGCATGGTGGCAAAGTCTTAGGCTTTGGAAAAGGTCTAAGAACTTTTTGAAAGAGTAACAGAGTGTCATCCCCAAAAGAAAACAGTCATGAGCAGGAGCATTAGATACAGCTATGGCTTTGTTAAGTTTGTATTGAACTTTATATTGCTTCTGTAACTGAAGGATAAAACCAAAGAAACAAAAATAGAGAAAAATATGTCTTGATACAGGGGAAATATTGATTTGTCATTATTTTTATTAAAGATTATGTGAATGGGATGATGTTTTGAATGTTAAAAAAGGATCTCAATTTCTAACAGAGCATACACAGCATTCTCTGTAGTGGTACCTGGGAAATGCTGCAGCCTGGAAAGGTCTCCAAATAAAACATTAATTTTATTTTAAAATAAGACCATAACATTATCTCTTCTATATTTTAAATAGAGTTAAAACCCTTATCATTTAGATCCTTTTCTTCCATCCAGGCCAAGTCAAGTAGATTGTGTGTGTATTGCAGAACCAAATTATATTTCAGAACTAAATTATATTGCATATAGCAAGATGAATATAACAGTTAAAATTAAAAATTACTAAAACCTTTCAGGTGCTTGTCAAATAGTTTTATTGTTCTGTACAGAAAACACATAACAATGCCACAGAAACACTTTGTTTGCATTTGTTCAGGCTCATCTATACAATTAATTTTTGACATAGCTACCCATGAGTGACAATTCCAACTGCACACTCATAAAATTTGTGTACCAAGCCCTGTCATCAACTACTCTTACTGAGATACCAGTAGGTGTTCTGAAGGATAGAAATGTGGCAAACTGAAGGGCAATTAAAATAACTGGTAGTACTCAATGTTCATGGGTTTTTGGATAAAGGCTGAATTTACTGCTTAGCTTTGAAGACAGCAATTAATTTTATATTGGTCCTTCCAAGTTTGCTCATTCCAAAGGTATCATCTCATTGATTTAGAAATACCCTTGAACTTATGTTCACATAGCTCTAGCTAGGTAAAAGAGATGTATTATCCTCGTTTGTAAATGAGGAACTCACATGCAGAGAGGATTAGATCAGAATTAACTACTTTGTGTCCCCCACTAGGGATCCCTTGGACCTAATTTTTGTATCTTTTGAAGTGGTAAGAGCTCTGCTCTCATTGTCTTCAGCTGCAGCTGTGAGCACAGGTGTTACAGAGGTAGGTGTAGGACTGTGTGTGAGCAATGGGCAAGTGTATGTATATCTGTTTGTGCAAATATATAGTGCCTTTAGCCCTATTCATTACTAAAAGTTGTTGTCAGTGCAGCAAAGATGCTGCAGCGTTCTGAAGGTTGTTACTGACACAATCATAAAAATATGAATAACTAATTTTAAGAAATTATTTTAAGTTATTAAAATACAATATGCATGTATGCACATAGGTATACAAATACTATTAAATTAATAGTATTTCTTTAACAAAGGGAAAAAGGTATTTTTCATTCTTATCTCCTAAAGGAAACAGCATCTGGTGCTAACTGTAAGCTAAAAACCTGAATATCTGAGCTCAGTTCTGAGAAAACAGCTCGTCTTTTTTCTATAACATATATTGTTTTTCACGGTTTGTCTGTGAATTTAGCACTCCTGTGATGGAATCATTATTAGCATTTACTTTCATAGGATTTTGGTTAGAAAAAGGTGTGATATATTACTTTCTCCTCCATTTTTTAAGTTCATACTCACAAAAGGAGAAAAGAGGAAAAATGAAGCACATTAAGCATGGAGTTGCCAAGGCAACAAGTACTTGAGCCTCCAAGGTGAAGTGTGACTGTAATGCCTATGATGCCATTGCATAGGGACATGTGGTCTCCTACACTTAGAACTAACATTAGCTCAGTTTAAAATTAAATTAAATTCAAAACTTACTTTTAATACCTGTGACTATTAAGACAGATTAGTTTCCAGCCAATAGCACCACAGAAAGAGCAATTGATTTCAGATATACTGGCAAATACAGTCATTTGTGGACAAATGCTTAATCTGAGTTTTCAGGTATTCTGAGGAAGAGAGGCGGCTCTTTTTTGTTTTGGCTTGAGAAAACTATTTAGGGCCAAACATTGATATCAGTTAGGGAAAAGGCACTGAGTTCTCAAGAAATCTGTGTAGACCTTCTGCTTCAGTTATACATAAAATCATGGGAACATTTAGGTTGGAAAAGAACTTTAAGATCATTAAGTCCAGCCGTAGACTGAAAATATCAGTTTCCAGGCAAATGTTATCTTGTCCACTTTCTCTCTACAAGGTCATTTTCTGAGCACGTGGGTTTATACAACTTTTAGTGTGATGTTCAGCCAGTGCTGCTTCACAACTGATTTATAGAATCATTGTTACAGTCACTATGGGCTATGTGAGGGTTCCCTGTCTAATCTGAAGCGTGGTTGCATCAGAATTGATATTTGGTTTTTTTATTCCCTCTTCACTTGGAAACTGTAATAACATTTATTATTAATATAAATAGTTAAAGCTCAAAGTATCACTCACATCCAGCACTGTCTATCCAAAGCTTTAAAAAAATCATGAGATAGGCTGATAAAAAATGCCATTTATTTTCCTTTTCAATAATTTAAATTCTTTGTATTTGAGCTTCAATTTTTTTTATCACTCCCTTCAGAGAAATTAATAAATGAAGACTGAGAGCTTGACAGAATCATCTGATTCCAGAACCTGAGGATTTAAAGATAAAATGAAATGCTGTGCAGTTTCAGATCACTTCCTGACTTCATAACAATGGGCCAGTTTTCTTCTTGCTGTTCACTGAGACAGTTCTTAGCTGGACCTTGTTCTTTCACAAGAGATCCAGGTGTTAGTGTTTCACAAAGCACCTGAGAAGTTACAGTAAGTAGTGGAATCAGACCAGAAGATTATAGAGATCTAGGCTGATGCAACCCTGGCCAAATCTCAGGAAAAAGCTAACAAACACATGCAGAATAGCACTCTCTCAATTTAATCCCCTTTTATCAAATTAAAGGTGTGGAGAGATCTATGTGTGACTTTTTTTTTTCCCTAACTCTCTGCATGCAGATCAAGCCTTAACAAGGGTTTTAGTCAAAGTTATGATGTGAAAGAATCACATTCTGAAGAATTACTTCTCCAAATGGACTGAGTAGTGTCTATCCTAGGATGGCAACTGATGTTTTAGAATAATATTTAAAGAGAAGGGAAGTTTGAGGAAGCAAATCTTATCAACACATTGTGTTTTACTTACAGACCTGCATTCATTATCCAGTGCTATGGGGTAGCTGTGAGAGTGTAACCTTAATATTGTGTGTAGGTTATTTTGGGTGAGAGAATTTATCTAATGTGTGTTCTACAGAAAAAGGAAAGAGAGAGGAAAAAGTCCAAACTAGCATTAGTTTAGGAACCATAATTGATAATTAAGAATCAGAATAGGTTTGGGATTCATTTTGCCTTGAAGAAGATTAGTTTGCTGTCATCTAGAAGGCTGGGTTCGAAATCCTTCAGTAGAAAGAAATCTGTGATGCTGGGAAAAAAAGGGAACTTCAATGGAGAAAACAGAATAAACAGATAAAAAGGATTATTCTGTTACTCACAAAGCACACATAGACTGATAATCACAAATAGAGTTATATAGTTTCTATACATAGATCCAATTCCAGGACTGTTTATTCTAGAGGAAGTTGTGTTTGCTTGGAAGCTTTGTTATAAGCCCCAGTTTTATTCTACCCCAGATGCTCTTTTAACTTAGGAAATATTGTTTTCTATTAGTGCTTTGTGGTGGAGAATACTCAGTGTGGTTGGACAAAATGTTCTTTGTTGGAGCTCTCATATGGTTTAGCTT
>JAWWLV010000001.1:9078370-9090386 GCA_035041135.1 Platyrinchus mystaceus
ATTTTCTAATGAGAACCATGGGAAACTTTGTACAGGCCTTTGAATTTTTAAACTGAGCTTTGTCTTAAAACCTGAAATCTTTCTACCGAACAGTTCCTAAAAAATCTCTTAACTGAAAATTAGTTAACTTACAAAAACTCATTCTTGTAAGCTGAATGAGACAGCCCTGCATAGAATAAACACAAAGTCAGAATTCTCTCTCATTCAAAGTCATGTTCAAATATATCTCTAAACACTTGTGATTTTTCAACTATTTTGTAAATTTTATATTTGTTAATTTGCAGAGATATCAAGACAGCCATAGACAAGGGTTTGTTTTTTTCTCAATTGTCATCATCAAAAGCTGCCAAAGTAACGCACCTGAATTGTACATGTAGTCTGTTGCACTGTGATGTTCCTTTCCTCTGAATTTTCAAATACAGATCTTGTTTTGTGTTGCATAGTAACTCATTCCTTCTGTGTGGCATAGCAAAGAAGATAGGAATGGGAAAATTTAGTGAATGGGGCCAGTGTGCTTGTGTCTAGCAAATATGCTGATGCCAAAGCCAGGAACTCCTTAAAGAGCTTTACCTAAGGTATTCTCATTTCTCCCCTTCCCTGTCTGCCCTGGTTGTCCACATTAGGATCCTTTGGGGTCACACTTTATGAATTCTACATCGTGGATTTCTACAAAACCTGATGCATTTGTTGGAACTGTGAGCCTCACCTCCACATGGGGCTTGAATAAGGGTGGGCAACTCCAGGCACACTGATGTGGTGTCTTTTTGTGTTGTCCTGTGGCTCTCAGCTCTGCCATTTGTTGTTGCTTTCTGGTCAGCTGCTTTCCATGTCCTCTCTTGAGTCAAGTCTAACCCTGAGATGAGCTGAGTTGGTTAGAGCGTGGTGACAAGGACACCAAGATCGATCCCTGTATGGGCAATTCATATGAGTTGGACTTGATGATCCTTGTGGGTTCCTTCCAGCTCAGAATATTCTGTGGAATCTGTGGAAGTCCTCTGGAGAGAGACATGTACAGACATGTACAGCATCGCTCCACTGCCCCATCCCTTGAGCAGTAATTGAATAAGGAAATGCCAGGAGGAGAACCCGGTGATTAACTCCCATTCTTGGAAACCGAGCAGACAAAGAGCCCTATCTTAATGGCAATCATTCCTGCCTCTGCTTTGTTCCTAGTTAGCAAGTAGGGAAAAAGGATGCTTTGCCCCAAATCAGAGCTGATTGCAATAGTCAAGGAGGTGCTCCCACTTCTCTTGAGATGGAATTACTTAAAGAAGCAGTTTTCTTTACCAGTCTTTATCCTACACCATAAAAAAAATATTTGTTATTTTGCTCACTACTGTACTAATCTGTTAGCATTAAAAGCAGTATACATTTTCATCTTTCTTAACATTGATCTCCAGACATTTTCCCATGCAAAGGGAAAAAATTTGGTTTTTGCTCTAACAGATATAGTAGTCCTGGTTATATGTGATATACATCCATAAACCTCAGTAGCAATACTTTTAAATAGGTTTTCACTAGCAATTAAAACACAAAAAAACCCATTCCCCGCCAAATAAATAAATAAAAATAAAATAAGCACAGGTGGCAGTAAAGCTTTTTTTCTACATTGGAGTAAATGACAATTTGTGGGAATTTTTTTTTTCCTCTGTGAAGCCTTCAAGACAGGCAATTCCTTAGCGTATTGCAGCAGCATGGAGTACAGATGTAAGGGAAAGCTAGGTGTCACTCAGTAAGGAATCCTGTTGGTATGATTGGCACATAAAGCAAATTCTTTTGCCATTCTGATGTGTGCTCTCTTGTGGAGGGATATCTCTGATACAAACCATTGGAGTAAACCCTTTCTGTTGTCATTTGGTGAGATTTTTATTTTAATGAAAGCAGTCGGTCTTGTGTGCAAACACTGGCCTTTGCTGTTTGATATGCGCAGAAATCCAATCAGATGCTTAATTAGATCTTAACATGAGTTCCAAACAGCTGGCTAATTCCCTTGTTTCTGATTAAAGAGATTACAAAAATAAAATTTAACATTGCATTTACATACAGCTCTAAAAGGAAACACTTAACCGTAAGTTTTAGTCATTTAGGAAATTCATGTCTGTTCGGTGCTAGGGATCAAAGATTTTAGCATGATGAATTGTAGAGTGACAAGAGGGGTTTTTTTTAAAAAAAGAAGAAATAGCAAATGGAATTTGTCAAATGTTCTGCTTGTTGATTATAGCAGGATTTAACTTGAAGGTATGAGTCCATAGATGTATGCAGAAAGTATTTTGTTTCATACCTCTTCTTTGTGAAAACACAGAAAATATGTTTGTTCACTAAACCATGACTTCCCATGAGCTCAGAATATTATTTTTCAAACAGAGCTGTTCTGAGCATCTGCACTAATTTGTTTTAAGTTTTGTTAACTGTCACAAAGTAAGGTAGAATTTATTTTCTGTCTAGTTTAATCTTCAAGTGGGTTATTTTTTAATAATTTTAAATTCAGTTTTTAATCAGAAGTATAGTTCTTCCAGTGCCGGGGAGTGTTTTACATTTACCTGTGTCTTCAGCAGTGATAACACAAAACTTCTGTGCCACAGTAACAGATAAAGTCCTTTTAGCTGAAATTCTTGTATCAATGTATGCACTAGAGGTGAAGTAAGTCTGGATAACTCCTAATGTTATCATTTAGGTCTAATTGAGATTCATTTTAACACATTAAAAGCACTATTGTTATATGTAGAGAATTCATATGGAAATTTTCTTTGATATTTAAGTAAGAAATGTGTCGATTATGTAGAAATAGGAAATAGAGGGTGCTCAGGAAAGTGATAAGCAGTGAAATGAACTGTAAGCATGACTCACTGACACTTGGGTCTGAAGGAGTACCTCCCTTTTTTGCCAATAAAGACTGAGAACTTGAAGAGATTCTAGGACTATTCACACTTCTTAAAAAAAAAAATCAAATAGGACAAATTCAAGTCTGCTAAGAGAAGTGGAGTATAAAATAAATGAGAAGCTATTAAAAATATGCAGGGTTTTCTTATTCAGAGGACTAGTGAGTGACAGATCTTGCATCCACATTTTATAGAGGTCTGTGTTTGAACCAGGGGACTACTGCCCTACCAAATATGTACTTCAGCCCAGTCTATTAGTGTAAGGGAAAACCTGGGAGACAATGACATGACAGTTCTAAGCAGAATAGGCTGTGTGAAAAAGAACAACTCTCCATCCTTGATCTGTTGACTTTTTTACAAACACATTAGTAAATGAGCATATTAAGAAGATCATAACTGACATTTTGTTTAGACTCTGATGAGACTTTGAAGAGATCTCTTGAAACACAACAAAAATACTGAATAGTCATGGGATGTGAGCTGTAAGTGTTGTGTTGTATCATAACAAAAAGTGACTTAGATAAAGAAGATAAGAATTGAGAATAAATGCCCAGATCTCACTGGCAATTCCCTGTGCCCCTGCAATCCTGATAAACAAACATACTAACTAAACAGACAGATCCACTTCAGAGCTTCTGAATTATCCCAGGCAAGAAAAATGGACCAGATCAGACTAATGGGCCAGCTTGGGTTTTTTCTGACCAGCAGCTTAAGGAAGAACTGTTGTAAGAAGATATTTACCCTCACAGTCAGGTTAGGGAATCTCAGGTGAACAATTGTACTGAATAATGGTGTTTAATAGTCCTTAAAGGCTTTTACTTATATGAAGTGATCTGACCACATTGGACTGCATTAATGTCAAGAGTCCACTTCTCTCTGACCAGCTTATTTTTGATACTCCACACTTAAAGGGTTTGATATTTAATATCAGGTTTACTTATTTGACATCAGCTGATGTGACATGGGATTTTGATTTAGCACTGTGCTGCAGCAGTGCTTGTAATCAAATATAAGTACACTTCACAATTGCAAGGTGCAGCTGGATGGTGGGGCATTCCCAGCTGCTGAGAAGGAATATGTGGGTCCAAGCCATCTGAAGCCCTTTGCTCTTCTCTAAGTTCTGTTTGTTAGTTCACTTCTGTAGTCTGTGTTGGGCTCCTTGGTTAACCTGCACCTCAACAGCTCATGTAGCCTTAAAGCTGCCCTCTGTGTTGAGGTAAGCTCAGCTTTCTTTACTTCAGGAGTCACTCCCCACATCCCATCACAAGCTTCATGAGTACAAAGCCCTCATCTGTCTCCTCAGAACCATATTCCACTGCAGGGCTTCATTCATCAGTCACAATTTTTACTTTTGATGTTCACAAGGTTTTATGGCAATGAGGGTTCTAATTTAAGCATGCACTGGACGAAAAAGAATTCACTTTTGTTATTGTTAGGAAATAAAGGTTAAAAGGCATAAAATAGAATTTGGAGGAGATTATTTCAAAAGTAATCGACAGCATCAAATAAAATGGTCAAGCCTCAGAATCAAAACCACCTGAAAAATCCTAGGCTGCCCTATATCTCCTTATGCAAACTTCTGCCTGTCTCTCATCAATTTTGTTGCTCTTCCAGTATTATTTCTATTTGTGCTTTAAAGTATCTTTTGATTTGTGTGTAGTACCCAAGATGTGAATCCATTGTGGTTTTATACTGTGACATAATAATGCTAAGCACTGGACTCAGATGGAGCCCCAGCCAACTGCTGGATTTTTTTGTTCCATTGCTTGTGAGAACTGAGAGAGAAAAACCAAAAGAGATTTCCAGCAAACTGTTGTGTGCGAATTCCTACCATGGCTGATCCATACAATGCTGTAAAAACAGTGAACTGTCACTGTACACATCTCACGAGACCTTGTTCTGCTTTCTGATTCTTACGTGCATCACTTTGTAACCTGGCCAAGACCCACAGCCTTTTGTTTCCATTTCACTGTATCACAATCTTTTCCCTTGCAGCTCAGACCACTTAGTACCCTAAATAGAAATACTGAAGGAGAGCAGAAAGTGGAGGCTTTACTGCCTTTATTTGTAAACAGGAAAACAAGTAAGATGGCACAGAAGCTGATGTAACCTGTCTGCTAGTAATGAGAGAAACCTGCTCCAGGTGATGTATTTATGTGTTCATCATATCATCAATTATTAGGGAATCTGTCCCCGGCCAAAACTTGTTAAATACCTTCTCAGTGATCAATGGAAAGAGTGTTTAAGCTGTTTAAAGATTTATGCAACAGAGTAGAGGTTTAGAATTACCAGTGAGAGACCAGGCTAACTGTGAGCTCTCAGTTCAGGCTCTGAGCCATGAAATGCTTCTTGAAATCTGCTGCTGGCCACCAGGCATGTTCTTATTTCAGGATAGAATGGACTCATAATAAAGAAAGAGAAGGAAGGAGATAGATAATACTCTCCGGAGACTGCTGCAGGATGTGTAGGCCCTTTAGTGTCTGTAAATGCTGAGAACTCTGTTGGACTCTGCTAATCACTTGCATTATTTTCTTTACTGATTTCATAAGGTCTTTTTGTCGTATTAGATACACAGCTGCAAGCATGCTACAGGAACCTAGTGATTCCTATCTGAGCTTCAGATTTGCCTTGACTCATTCTCTTGTGACTTTGCTAAATTTTTTTCTCATTTCTTTTATCTGTTTAAATGATTTACTCTCACCCCTCTCTCCCCACACACAAGCTATCTTGACTACTTTTTTTGGAGGAGCATCTTGTGTAAGATCAGAAAAAAGACTTTTCTAGAAAACGTCTGAGACATTCACTCAAGGTTTGGCTCATTTTGGAACCTGTTGCAAGATGAAGAGTGAGAAATATTATCTGTATAAATTAAGTGCAGCACTTTAGGCTAACTGTATAAATTCAGCAGAAACATATTAGCTTAATGAAACCGCAGTGTTTCAATAAAGTCAAAGTGTTTTAAACTTGAATTGTTCTATTCCATAATAGAATAGAACATAATAAAATGCTTGTAAGCAGATTGTAAAACTTTGTATTGGAGTAGAGGCAAGAATTAGTGGAATTCAGATAGAAGCTGGTCATTGAATAGACTGAGAGCATTAGTCATTCAAACTCTGAAATCAAGAGCTTTTTTTATCTTTATCTGACTTCTGGCTACTACAATGAATCTTAAGGAAGAATGAAAAATAATATCTGATTCATACTTGTGGTACACTTCCTCACAGTCTTAATTTAAAACTATATTTAATTGGTGCTGATTTGTAGCAAGAGTGTTAACTGCATTAGGACTCCCAAGGGCACCATAGAGAATTTGTCTTCATTGTTTGTTGAGGTTTTTTTTTCCTAGAATATTTTTTCTAGGGGGAAGGTTTAATAATCAAAAAAGCAGTGCTCCAGGAACTAGGAAGAGGGATTTCCAAATGTCTTTAAAGCTGCATTTTTTACTCTCTCCACTGCTGATTTAGACAATGGAACATTGTTGATTAGTTCTGTACTTTCATTCCATTACTAGGAATATCTTTTGACAAGTTGCTGTACACATAAACTACCATAGTGAAAGTTAATTGTTATTAGTGTACAACAGCTAAGAGTAACTATGTAGTTGTCATTTCTGTGGAAAACTATTTGAGGAAAAATAAAGCCACTAGTGGTAGAGAGCTCTGAATGCTTTTTAAACACAGTCTTCAAGTACATTCCTTATGATGAAGCCTTTCTCTGCATATTTCTTATTTTAAACTGGACCTAAATATGCTATCTGAAGTACCAGATAAAAATCATTCTAGTGGGTTCTCTTGTGAGGAAACACATCAGAACAGGTCAGGCCACAGCTGATGCTGTACTGAAATTCTGGTTGCATGAGCATTTCCATTACGAGTTCATTTTTCACCCAATTCTTAAAAGTCAAAAATGGATCTGTTTTAATAGCTATCCTGTTGGAAGTAGGGCAACATTGTGCATATATAGGGCTCATTAGGTCCTTTTTCATGTTCCATTAAAACTACGTAGCTATATATTTTGTATGCAAAGACACATATGCCTCATGATCGTGTTTATACGATCTATAAGATTTATAAGGTAGGACAATTTCTTTGCTGCGCTGTCAACTAAGTTAACTGCTTATTTATATATCTGCTTGACTAGAATTATCCTGTTTTAAAACACTTCCTAGTGTTTCAGTGGTGTGTTCTGCATTGTGGTGTTTGCATGGTATTAAAAAATTCCTTATTTTAAAACAGAAAACATCATAATTTCCTGAAGTATCTGAGAATTGATTAATTGAACTCGTATTTCTTCCCAACAGAGCAAATGCCTCAAAAATCACCCCAAAAACAAGTCCAAACAAAGAAATGAAACAAAAATGTTTGAATTTAGCACACAAAATTCTAGCTCCCTTATAAGTTAGACCTGGAACTGACTTCAGAAGAGCTGTAATGTCACCTAGAGCTTCAGCTCAAACTGACTTTGGGGGTGAGCCTTCCCCAGAGGAAAATGAGGACAGTGCAGTGAGCTGGGCTTACACCTGTGTTCGCAAGCATGGAATCTCCCTTGATCAGTGTAGGTATCTTTGTGCTTATGCTGAGGTTGCTGCAATTACTGTGTCCAAAAACATCCACTGTAGTGAGTAACTCTGCCTCAGGTTCTGCAGGAAAGGTGCTGTCATCCAGTCAGCTTCAAAAGCATTTGTGCTTTGCGAGAGCGGGGGTGTTCAAGTAGTCTCAGAATCTTCAGTTAAATGAATCAGTGGTTTATATTAAAAGCATTTCAATAATATCTTTTGATTTTTAGTTGCTTTTATGAAACAAAACTAATTTAGATACAAGCTTGCAGAGGCAGAATGACGGAATGGGTCAGGTTGGAAGTGACCATAGTGGGTCTTCTGGTTCAACCTCCCTGCTCGAGCACGGTTATCCCAGAGCACATTACAAAGGATTGTGTCCTGTCAGCCCTTGAATAACTGGAGGGAGACTCCACACCCTCTCTGGGCAATCTGTTCCAGTGCTTGGTCACCCACACAGTAAAGAAGTTCTTTCACATGTTGAAGTTGTTGAATGGGTGAATAAGAAAGAATGAAACCGTACTTCGTAATGCTGCCATTGTAAACATATGAGAAGAGGTTGTATTTTCACTGGTTTTCCTGGGGAAATTGTACTGGGTTTAGGGAGCACTATTCTTGGTTCCTTTGTGATCTTCAGCATTTCAGAGATTTGAAGTGGGACCTGAATATAGTAAGAAGTAAAGGTGGATAAACTTTCAAAAGTATTCCATATACATATGGTAACCATCCCAGAGTTCTGATAACTTAGTTTAGAATAATTACATTGACTGTATTTTCATTTTATAATTGCAGCAGTATACCACAGATGCTGCAACAGGGCAATGACACAGCCCATTATTTTATGGGCCTACATATTTACTTACTTAGTTTTTAAGACTACATAAAATTAAAAGGATGAAAACATATGGCACATAATTACGCTTAATTGTGGAATTTAGCTTGAAATAGAAACTGCTGAAATCATAATCCATTCCCTCTGAAGGCCATTGTTTAGGCCCCTGTCAGATAAGGGTTGTGTGTAGAAGTTATGGAGGCAAATCTCATGCAGCATATCATCGTATCAGAGAGCTGACAAGTAGCCAAGAAGGCTGGAATGCTGCCAGCCAGGCTATATTTTATTTCTGTGTGGTTTATACTGCTGCTGGGATGCATGGTACTGTCTTTTCATCTTGTTTCCTATATTTAAAGGAGTTCATTGATGGGGGCGAAATCATAATATTGCTGCTTTAGAGAGTGTGCTTTGTTATTACTATAGAGGATAATTTTTAAAATGCTTGATTTTAGAGAGGACTCTTACCTCCTCCTGCCCCCAAAAGACTCAGAGCAGGCTTACCAAAAGGTTTGGGGAGAGCTGTGAAGTCTAAATATGAATGAAGTCCTCCCTCTGTAGTTGTAGCAATTTTTGCTGGAGCCTTCACTGAGGCCCTGAGATGAAGTCCCAGATTATCTTTATTCTCTCTCTCCTTTGTTATGTTTGGCCTGTGTTGTTTATACCTTTCCCTCAGTTACCAGTTTGCCTTACAGAGTCTCCAGCATCAACCTACCTAATATTAAAATTTTTATGCTTGCATAAGAAAGTATATTTTTCCTGCAGTCATTTCCATAATAAAAAGAGTATTAGTGCTGCTAATTTGGTAGTATGTATTTTGTGTGATAGCAGAGACTGGCATGAAGTGGGAGTGGGTGAGTCTGTTTACCCAGCTCAACCTAATCTGCCTTCTAGTGATGACCCTTCTGTCTAGGGGATCATGTAAACTCTCTTAGGCAATGTCTATACCAATCCTTTGTGGGTGTGTGAATTTCAATGACATTTTACATTGAGGCTAGAATAAATACCAAGAGGATGTTTTGCCAAGGGCTTGGTCAGCAGTCTTCAAAACTGATGGAATTAAATTAGAAAGAACAAGGGAAATGTCTTGAAACATCTTCTCTTTCTCAAGAAAGAGAAATATGAAAGATTCAGAAAAGCTGAGAAGTGTTTGTAGTATCACTTGGAGTGCAGGTCTTTCAAGTGTACAAATCAGAGTTGAGAAAAGCCCCACAATTTTGTACATCTATTTTTGTGCATCTATTTTTGAAACTTTCTGCCTAGAAGAGATGTAAGGGAGATAAGCATTAAGTGTATATCACTATAAAACCAGTAATATATTAGGAAATCGTGAAAACAATGAAATATTTATCAAACTAACATTTTCATTTGGAAATATTTCACAAATGGCCAGTCTTTTATATGGATGCTAAGAAGTAAGATATTTGATTCTCTGGAAAGTAATAAATATCTTAGAAATAAAAACACTGAAATAGGATGGTTTCAGGTAGTAAAAAAGTCCAGTGAAATTAACATTAGGGGATTTGGCACGTATTGCATTTGACTAATGAATCACTTCCCTGGATTGGGTTTCTAGTCTAGAAGGTGAAGAAAATAAACACATCTAAGCCTGCCCTATTAGCTGATGTTTGTGAAGTAGTTGATGAATGAGGGGATGTAAATGTTAAGTGCTATTACCACAATAAGTAAGCTTGTTGTGATATTTGAATAGCAAGAGAATCTAAGCCTTCAGAGTTTTCTCATTATTGAAATCTCGGTGAAGAATATCACATTTTATTATTTAACTGATTAGGATATCTTTAGGACTTAAAGGGTCAGGATGAGTATGGACTTATTGACCCTATAGGCAGAGATGAAGTATTTGTGTCTCCTTTTTTCGCTAAAGACACAGACATAAAGCTCACTATCACAAGATATGATATACATAGCAAGAGTTATCGCAATTTCCGTCTCCTAAACACTAATCTAGCCCCAAATCCAATCTGGTAAACTTTGTTCCTTAGATTTTTTGACAATATTGTCACCTTTTTCATATTCTTATAAATGTGCCACACCACTCAGACCTTTATAAAAGCATTCTACAGAGACATTGAAAAGTTCCAAAAGCTGCAACTGAACAGTTTGCATGGTGCAATTCAATAAAGTAGCAGGCTCTCTGTGGTTTTTGTCTTGTATTTTGCTTGGCAACCATGTGCAGAAAGGGTGCAAGAAAGCTTGTGAAGGTTTATCTCCTTTAATCACAAGAAAAATACCTTCTGTGAAGCTGTTCCATCTTGTTCAGAGTTCTCTCAAATTTTATTTTCCTGCAGGGGCATTCAGTGTCACAAGTAGTCGTTGTAGCCATCAGCCACTTTTTTTTTTTTTTGTCTTGGGGTCCATTCTTTAAATATTCCAGAAGTCTGACTTGAATAGTTATTTCCAGACTGTTAAAAAAACATGGTTATACTGCTTCCTAGTGGGAAATGAAAGAATATCTTGTTCTCATTTGGTGAAACTCTTTTTATCATTATGCAAGTGCAGTTTTCTTTTATTCTTTGGATTTGGTGCAGTATTTGGAGTTTTTCTCTTTTCTATTATTTAGTTACATATCAGTGTAGATTGACTTCAGTGAATTTGTCCTAGTAGATAGCAGTATGTGTAAGAGAATATAAAAGCAGAATACCTTGCTGTTTTACAGGGGGTCTTAACTGAAGGCTGCAGCATGCTGTTTGCAATCCAAGACAATAATTCACCTAGGCTAGTGGCCATAATCTCCCCTGAAGATGGGCAAGCAAAATATTCTTTTCCATTACCTCACCTCTGACTTACCTGTATTGGAGAGCATCACCCAATTCTAAAAATACGTGTTCTAGGGAGGAAGATAAAATACTTCCAGAGTACGTGGAGATCCATTAAAAACAGTTTGACAGAGAGAAATGTCTGTCAATGAGAGCGATGATTGCTTTTTGAAGCATTCATTGGGAAAGAAGTGACACTGTGCACTGAACTCCCCAGGAGAACAAAACTGTGAGTACCTTCAACGCATTAGTGGTGTTTGTCTGGTGCTACAGATGTTGGGCTGAGACTCAGGAGATCTGCAGGCAGCTCTTGCTTCTGCCATCAGTTCCTTGCAAACAGTTGGGAATGCACCACCCAGAACCACAGCTCAGCACTGGCAAAATGGCAGTGTTATTTTTAACACATCTCCCTGCTTTTGACTGCTTAGGGACAGACTTAATGCAATTGTTTGTGTTCAACCACTGCTTGTATATTCCCAGTAATTTTTAGTGAAATTTTGAAAGCAATAAGATGCTACTGAGTGTGTGAGTAGTGTGTCTGCACTTCAGAGCAGAACAGGCATGTGTAGTCTGTTTAAAGAACACCTGGATCTGGGAACAGGACTCAATAGTTCAACAGTAAAAATTCTTCCTCATGTCCTTGTGTAACAGGGAGAGTTCAGAGGATGCTGAAAAGGAAAACTAAGACACTGTTGAAAGCTCAAAGAAACCAATATTTATTACAAAAAGTGGCCCACATAGACTGATAATCACAAATAGAGTTATATAGTTTCTATACGTAAATCCAATTCCAGCACTGTTTATTCTAGAGGAGGTTGTGTTTGCTTGGAAGCTTTGTTATAAGCCCCAGTTTTATTCTATCCCAGATGTTTTTTTAACTTAGGAAATATTGTTTTCTGTTAGTGCTTTGTGGTGGAGAATACTCAGTGTGGTTGGACAAAATGTTCTTTGTTGGAGCTCTCATATGGTTTAGCTT
>JAWWLV010000001.1:9090486-9104871 GCA_035041135.1 Platyrinchus mystaceus
ATTTTCTAATGAGAACCATGGGAAACTTTGTACAGGCCTTTGAATTTTTAAACTGAGCTTTGTCTTAAAACCTGAAAACTTTCTACCAAACTCTCCAAGGACAAGGCTCCCGTTTATCAGTGAACTTGGCAGGCAAGGAACAAAACTTTCACAGGTGGCTGGCCAAACACAGACCAAAAAAATATCAACATTCCCCAATACACCTTGCAAGGTGCATACTTTGTTTCTCTCTTCATGTTTGTTTGGGTTTTTTTTTTCACTTGGAATCCCAAGTCCACTCAAAATCAAAGTGAGAGAAATTTTAGCAGAACCTATTTTCACGTTTGTTTTTATTTGAAGTAGTTCCGATGCTCTAAAAGTGCTTTCCACTGTCAGCTGGTCTTCCAGGGCTCATGAACCCACCTACGATTGTAATGTCTCAATTTAGATGGTAAGAAAGAGTATCTCAGGATAGCTATGACCCCTTCTTATATTCATAAGAAGGGCTGAACTCTTGATTATATGTAATTCACAATCATATTTTCTCATTAGACATGCTTATTTGTTGATTTGTTTTAGTAAAATAGCTGATAAAATACAATATGTCAAATAAACAAAAATAGAATCTGTTCTCAATGCACAAATATTTCCCTACAATATCTGCTGCTGTTAATAGTGGTTATGTGTATTACTCCCTTGTGCATTAAAATGACAATATTTCCCTCTGTGTTTAGACAGATATATATGCAGAAGCAGTGTTACCTAACATTTAGAATTTCATTATTGAAAATTAATTCATCCCAGAGTGCATCTAATTTCAGGCATTTGGTTAATCAGTTCAAAATAACTGAGTGCATAGGCATTTGTGGGAATTTTATACATTTAATTGGCTACAAAAAACCTTGAAACTAGTCTGTACTGACTAATTTTAGCCAATGACCCACACATTTTCCTCTCCCAAACAAAACTTCATTTATTCCACCAACCTTTACCAAAGTTATATGGGTACAAAGTTGCTGCACTCCTTACTTTCATGGTAAAGTCATTCACAGTGAATTTTAACTCAAATAAAAATTGTCCCACCTAAAGCGTGCAGATGTTTTCAAGAGTCATTCCCCTCCAAGCTTTGCAGGAGTGGTTAAGATATACAATGAGTAAGTCACCACTGTGTTCTTTGGATTTCTGGAATAAGTTCTGTCCTTCGAAGGGATTGCAGAGAGGATCATATCCCTGCCCTCAAGGCATGTCAGCCACTGTGTTAGTGTGAACTTCTATTGCTCACACGCCCACCTGAGCAAAATATTGCTGCCTGCAGAGCTTTGGCTTCTGCCCCTCGTTGTGTTTTGGTGTTGTGTGCCTGTCCCAGCCCCAGCTCTGCTCCGGGGTTTAAACCATTGTTTGTCATGAGCAGCACTGAAGAACCTGACCATTTGAATTCCCCTGTCAGAGTCTGACACACAAGGTTTTCCAGGGGATTTGAATTTTTATTGTGTTTATTTATAGAGACTGTTCTAGAAGTTTAAGTGGTCCTGAAATTTTTGACAAAGCTGAAGGCTGTAGGCGGTTTCTGTAACTGCCAGTGACAAGGTGTTTCCTTTCAAAATAAAAAAGTAAATCTCCTGTAAATTACTGGCAGGATCATTTCTCTCTTTTAAGTCAGAAATGGCTCTCAACTTTCAATGATAAATTACAGCTGAAGTTACATGAACTAGCCCATACACTGACTGATTCTGCTATGCTTAATCAGCTTAAATAGTTTTTACTGTCCAAGAGGTCTTATTTAATTTAATGAAACTAAAAGCTGTTCCTGTTTATGCTTGCTGTTAGTGAGGATGACATGTTTTTGCCCATGATTGCAGTGTTAATTGTGCTCAGAAGTAATTCTATCTACTAAGGAACTTGCGCTAATCTGAATGAAAATACACAAAAATGAAGGAAAGCCAGGAAAAGTTATTTTGCTTTGCTCTCTGATTAACTAGTGACAGCATTATGCACAGACTTTATTAATGAAATGTTGTCTTTAAAATCAGAAATGTTAAATTGTGTTCCTTTAACTAAATGCTATAGCAATCATTGAGAAAATTGATGTAGGGTAACATGTCACTCATCAAAATACACTGAAGCTTAACAAACATGTAGAAAAGTCTATGCCAGGACCCATCTCTTTTGATGCCTCAGGTCCCAAATTGCTGACAGCAAATGCATAACAATATAAGCACAGGGAAAGCCCAATTTCCAAAAACAGTCCAAGGGATTTACCAGCCCAAGATAGTATCTTAAACAGTCTTTAGAGGGGGTGGGTGTTGTCCATTAATTTGTCTAAATATTTCTGAAATGTAAACTTTTAGCATCTTCTCTGTTTTGTGTCAGTCAATGCAATGGCTTCTTTGCCTTTCAAGAAGTACTCCAGAGGATATAAGTCTGCCACCTGCTGCCACCTACTTTTGCTGCACTTAATCTCTTGTGCTATAGCTGGAGAATTGTCTTCCTATTCTTGAGTAACCTCTACATAAGCATTACTTTTTCTAATTCAATCAACATGCTAAAGAACTCATATTTCCAACAGTGAAAGAGGATGTTGTGCTCAGCCAAGTGTGAAGGCTCTTGAATTTAGCAGATGTGTATATGTAAGTAAAAACTGGGGAAATCAATGTATTGCCAGCAGTTTTTTGCACTGGTGGTATATAGTCAGGGTCACATTTTGGTTCATCTGTATAATGCTCACACTCAAAAAGAAAATCTGCTTGTAGCCTTATTCTTTTTCAAATATATATATATATTTTTCTTCTTTTAATGCTGACTGAGTAATTGTGATACAGTAAAAACCCGGCAACTGCTTCAAAGAGACTGGAGTCTGAGGTGAAAAATGAGTTCTCATCGGGTAAAAAAAGAGCCTATGGTTTCTGAAACAGCTGGGAGCAATGTGAGGTGCTGTGAAATTACCTTCACCACAGTGCTCTCAACTGGGAAAGAAAAGGTTGAAAGAGAGCAGTGAGATGGATTCCTGGGTATATACGTGCAGATGTTGATACATAAGATGAGGCATGGGAAAGCAGAAAAACGGTAGCAAAATTATTGAGCTATCCAAAAACCTGCTTGAATATGAAGATTTTTGGGTCTCCCTGCCTTGTAGTACTTCTACACTAGATAGACTGATCTCAGTTGATAAACAGATAAATAACCACAGGGAAAAAAAAAAAAAAAAAAAAAGGAAAAGTTAATATATATTATATATTTGTAATTTGACATTTTGAGATTTTTCACTAGAGATGAGAAAACAGTGTTTACCTCTTGTTCTGCTTTTAAAGTATATGAGGGCTAAACTTGCACTGCCTCATTAATCTGATCAATATCAAACTCAAGACATAAAGGTTTGCATAGCTCAGGAGTGAGCAACAATGAAAGAAAATTCCTATTAGCTTCCTATGGCATCCTTTTTAGCTGAAATACCCTTGTGCAGTGCCAAGGCATCTGTGAGGACAAGGCAAACAGCCATGAATATTCTGGGGTACAGTCATCTGATTTTTCCTTTTTCATAGTGAAAAAATTTCATCTTTTCTCCACCATTTTGGAGCTCATTCCTGTTTCTGGACATCTGGGCTGCAGAGGGGGAGCTGGGGAAGGAGGGATGGCAGGGACAACAGACCCCTGGGAATGTCAAGGTATTGCTGCTGCAGTGCCAGGGAGATAGAGGTTCATGGGAGAGAGGAGGTGGCAGGTCAGACATATTTTCACTTCAATCCATTTGGGCTGAAATTCCTGCTTAATTCCAGTTAAATGTACCATTTTAAGAATGAGGCAAAACTGGAACAAAACAGCCAGTGAGTGGCATACATGGAGTGAGGTTTTTGCCTCTCTCTCTCTCCTCCTCTCCTTCTCCTCCTTCCCCTTCCCTGTCTTTTATCTGCAGTTTACATGCTTGTATGTTGATTCTTAGGAGATGATACAATTTCATCCTCCCAAAGCAGCAATCCTCTGCCTATCATTCAGCATGAAGCCTGAAATATTATATATATGATATTACAAGCCTGAGATAATGCAGCATGAATTACATATTTGATTACAAATGGTAGCAAGGCTGTTACCCAAGCCATTCCTGGTGCACATTCCTCCCTTGGCAGTGACAGAAGCAGCTCTGAGTGAGGCAGGCAAGCTCCAAGCAGCTGCTCTGCCTTCCCTGGAGCAGCAGCTCAGCAGCCCTTCATGACCATTTGTTGCCTTGGTTTGTAGCATTTCTGTGTGCATTCAGAGACCTCCTAAGGGGCTGCAGAGCAAAGCTCTTGCAAAATCTGGATGACTGAGGCATCCAAAGTGTAACTCTAGGAGTATGAAGAAATATAATGTGGCTAGGAGAAGGCTTAGGATAAGAGGTAATGTTTGTGCACGTTGCTTGTTTTGTGATGCTACCCAACATATCTAGGCTCTAATGGGTGAATCACTGTTCTTCTGCAAAGCTTTTGGCTGCCACAGCTGATGCTTAACTGTGCAGGAATCAAAGGCAGAGCAGCAGTACACCCTCAGTGAAATTTGCTGTCCCATCTTGTCAGTGCTGTTAGCAGCAAATCACATGTGAAACAGCTCTATGTAACTTCTCCCAGAGCTAACATGTGTTTTTTTAACTCTTACACAAAGTGTGAGCTGCTCCACTGGAGTGGTGCAGTGGGATTTGTCATAGCCATAGTGGGATACAGGAGTCTATAAGCCTTATTGTGAACAAAATGGTATCTTAATGGTTTTCAGTGGCAATACAACTGAATCTCACCTTGCTTTTATTAATTTGTTTAAGTGCATTTGCTTGTTTGGTGAGCCAGTTTGTGTGTTAATCTTTTAATTTCACAGAATCATGGAATGGCCTAGGTTGGAAGGGACCTTAAAGAACATCTTGTTCCAACCCCCCTGCCATGGGCAGAGTCACCTTCCTCTACACCAGGTTGCTCAGAGCCCCATCCAATCTGGCCTTGAACATTTCCAGGGATGGGACATTCACAACTTCTCTGGGCAACCTGTTGCGGTACCTCACCACCCTGACAGTAAAGAATTTATTCCTAATATCTCACCTAAACCTGCTCTTTTCCAGTTTGAATCCATTTCCCCTTGTCCTGTCTCTTACATGCTCTCCTAAAACATCCCTCTCCATCTTTCTTGTGGGCTCCCTGCACATACTGGAAGTCCACAATTGGGTTCAATCCCTACATGGCCCATTCACTTAAGATCTGGACTTGAAGATCCTTGTGGATCCCTTCCAACTCAGAATATTCTGTGGTTCTATGAATGTTTCAACTTCTGTCTCTGAAAATTCAGTCAAGCTTAGGTGCAGCCTTTTTGAGAAGCTCAGCTCCAGCCTTGTTCTGCCATCTAGTGTTTAACGTAGCCAGTTTCAGCTTCAGCAAACTGATTTTGAAGTATATTTTTAGGGCAAAAGAAAACATTTAAAAAGAAGGTGGAAACCCACCATTTCTTAGTGTCAAAAAATGTAGCAAAAATTGGGGAAGAATCAATACAAGTGGCATTTTTTGCATTCTAATTAGAATTGCTCTTTAGAGAGTAAATAACTGGTTGGAATCTAGGCTAACATTTTTCACTGGCAGAGCTGTAAAAGTTTGTATTAGTCTCACAGTTTTGGATTCTCCTTTGTTTAGATAAGGGAAAATTTAGTTTAAAAGTGAATCCAGCTGTTCCTTACAGTGTATCTGTTACTATAAATAATCACTGAACGCTTTGGATAATTAGCTCTCAGACTTTTTCTCGAGTTTTAGGGGTTTTTTCCCCCAAAACTATTTACTTTTAACTGTTTGACATCTAAATAATTAGTTGATTATATAGGCTTTTAAAAGTAGAAAATAATTGGTTCTATTTCAGACCTTAAAAGATGTTCTTTATCAGAGAGATTACTTGGATGGCATGGAAACTTATTTAACTGAGAGTTATAGTACAACACAGTTTTCTTTGTTGGTGGGATCCCAGTTAAACTCTGGAACAAAACACATATCAATTAAATACATTTTTTATTGTACTTTATTTACAGCTTATTTCATCTTCTGGTTATAAAGTTTCTAGTTAGGAAAGTGATTCTTACTGACATCGTCAAATGTTGCACAGTCACTATTTTCCTCCAGTAAGTTTTGCTTCATTGGCTGGTTGCTTTTATGTGTTGTGGTTTTTTCAGCTGTTTGTTTGTTTGTTTTTGTGGGGTTTGAGGGGCTGTTTGTTTGTTTACAAACTTGTGTTAAAGTTTAATAAGTAGAGTTATGACTGAGAATAAACCCAAAATAGACATTTGCAAAAATGTGAAGTATAAAAATGAGCTCTTGAAGAGCAAGTCTGTATCATTTTAACATGACTGAGGAAAGGGGGAAGATGGGAAGAAGGGTGCCTTCACTTTTGCAGTAATAATGCATTTGGATATGGCAAACTGAAGGAAAGGCATTGGCCTTGTAGGGAGCCAGAATGTGATTTGTCTGGGAAAGTAAACTCTAGGTCTCAAATGAAGGCCGTTTGCAGACTGCAAGTAAATCACATGCAAGAAATGAAGTTAAAACTTTAGACCATGGAAGTAGAATGGAAGTAGTGGAAATAGATGAAAGTAGTATTATCCCAGCTGTGCTGAGAGGCAAAGAAAATGATGGGAGAAAAACTAGGTTTTAAAAAGATAGAGAGGGAAATGCCAGGGGAGGGTGGGGGGGGGGGAAGGATACAAAGCTGTAAAAATACATAATTTCAACATTTTATGCTTAGTAAGGAAGAGATTCCATGCTCCATTCCACACTCTTTCACTTCAGTGAAGTAAACACTACTTTTCAATTACTGGCAGACCTTTTCTTCATACCTAAGTAGACTCATCTCCTATTTCAAAATCTAAAATTGTCTCTTCATATGCTGCAATCTTTTGAAAATTTAGAGATGAAATAAAAATGCATAGAATAATTCCATAAAATGCCTAAAGGCTGCATAGTTTGATGTGCATGATGGATGCTCCAAGATTCTCCTGGTCTTCCTTGTCCAATTTTAATGCTATCTCTGATAAGCCTCTGGGCACTGTCACCTAAAAGCATAAAAGAGCTGAAAGGTGATAAAGAAAACATTACTATAGATTTGTTGATAATTCTGAGAAACATATGGATTAAAATATCCTGTTGTCATGTTGAGCAGTACAGTATAGCACAAATCTCCAGGAAAAGGATGGATCAGGAAATTGTTCATCATATCTCTTCTGCAATACCAAGCTTTCACATTTCCTTCAGATCTGGGACCTTTCTGATCTTTGTGGTAACTTGAAGAGTTAGGGACATAAAGAAAATTTGACTGTCCTTCCCCTTCAAAAGGTAAACAAAAAACCAAAAAAACAAAAAAAGACATCATTAGAAGGTAGTGAAGTTCTTCCTAACATTTCTCAGCACCTTTAAAATGTCAATAATGAGAGTTGATTTTGTCTCCTGTTTGGAAGAGAAGCCGGAAAATCATGTTTGCCTACTTCTCTTTGTATTCTTTAACATTTTGAATGGTAAGTTCCTGTTTCACACACTTTCTTTGTCCAAGCATACCACAAGTTTCCATATTTCTTCTCCTTTGGTACATGGAGTGTTTATCCTCAAAGAGCTTCAGCTACATGCCCAACAGCCATTAGAGAATGCAGAAGTGCAGTAGTTCACCTCTGAAATGTAATCCCCAGACATTCCATGGGGGTTTGTGTTTGGTTTTTTTTTTTTCTGCTCTCTGGAAAATATGATCCTGTCTGCTGCTATTTATATGTTGTATACTTATGAAGTAAGAAAAAAATGCTGCTTTGTTTTGCTGTCAGTCAGATATGGCTCATAAGCTTAACAGCCAGCTTTATGTTTGTGGAACGGGGCCTTTGCTCCTTTTTGCACCTTCAAATGTGAAATTTATTTGTGTTGTAAAGCATTCCATGTTCAATCTTCTTCTCTTTATTTTCTCGTATGAAGCAACTTATGACCAAAAGAAAAAAATCTACTACATAAAAAGCAAGGAGAGAGTGCTCATTTTTGGTGTTTGCAAGTTATCTAAGAAAATTGCCAACTGATGGTAGAGGAGGCCCTTATCCTGTAAGCCAGGTCTTTGTGAACTTATTCTTGCAACCATTAAAGGCAATGGATTTTATTGTAGTTCAGACATTAAAAAATATCCCGCGCAGTCTGAATTTTGTAACACTCAGCACCCAGTCTTGTCTTTATTCCTTTCACAATAATTTCTCAGCATCCAGTCATATCCATATTCTTCCATATTCAGCTAAATAGGATTATTTGGTTTTTTTAAGTCAAAATTCTGAACTGTCAAGTATGTATACATTATTTATGCAGTAGTAAAAGCTCTGATGGATAAGTATGTTCAACTGTGTATTGAGATGGCACAGCACAGCTCTGATATTTTTCTAGTTGGCTGCAAACAATTTTTAAATTTAATGTGGAAATTTGCATCTCAAAAAGAAGAGCCAATCTGTTTGTCATGCAATAATCTCAAATCCTTTTTGGTTACACATATGCATCCCCTATTGCTTTCTCATTTTGAATCAAAATTTTTAATGTATGTATCTTGATAGTTGTCCACATTCACACAAAAATTGAAAAATGATTGCATAACTGCAACTAATGAAGAAGAGGAAAAAGACACTGAAAAAACCACATTTTTTTCAATTTCCTTCTTACAGAAGTCTTAAAGATGTTTTTATATCCATTTTAATAATGCTAAAATAACAGACTTTCGTGCTCTTATCCAGAGAAGGGGAACATTTTCACTGTGAGAGAGGCAAGTGCCCCCCATTAAGAGTGCACTTCCTTTGGCATTGTGGTCTAGAGCAAAACACACGTGTGTTTAAGCAAACATACAGTCCATATTTTGCAGAAAACTTTAAGCAAACATGAAGTAACTCTAAAGGGGTAGAAGGTAAAAGAAGGGAGGGAATATTATACCTTCAGTTCAGAGCAACAGAGTAGTTTGTAATGAAGCAGCAGACAAAAAGGAGCTATGACAAATAAAGCTCACCTGGCCCAGATTTCTTTCTCCCTCCTCACCCTACATGTGTCTTCAAGTGACTGCAGATGAGGAAGCATGTTGACTTTTTTTTTTTTTTTTGCATATTTTCTCTGTCCTTATTGTCTCTTTAGTGCCTCCTGGAACAGGTGACCATTTGAATTTGACCATTCATTTTCTGTGCTACACCAGCCTTCCCCCAGCAGTTCCCAGGACATTTAATCCTGTAAAGTCATCAGCTTGTGTTAGTTGACTCCCTCAAAACAAACAACTTATTTACTGATAGGAACTACCCGAGTTACCTCTTAGCTCTAGTAACACACTTACCTGTTTTTTCTTAAATGTGTGCACCTCAAGTTGTGCTAATAATCATGTAGGGAGAGAAAAGCAGCAGGTTGTCCATGCTTATTTGGCATGGGAATGAACATGAAAGGGATGAGGGGTAGGGCCGCCCAAGAATAAAGAGCAGACAACCACACCAGGAGTGGGTGTGATGGGAAGGAAAATGAGAAGGGGAAGTAAAAAAATAAGGTATAATTAATTTTTTTTCCTATTTCTTGTATAGAAATGGCTCTTTAAGAAGGTAAAAGACAAGGCACCAGAAAAGACTGCTAAGAAATTTATATCAGCTCCTTACCCTGTTCTAGTCAATAATAATTAAAGAGCCTTATTTTCCCCCAGCATGTTAGTTTTAAAAACCTGTAAGTTCAAAGTGTAGATAATGTTATTGGTTTTCAATCCTTGCAGTGATTTCATCACCATATTCCAAGCATAATTGAGATGTACAATTTTACCTTGCATACTGTATGCTCATATACCTATGTAGGCAGATATATGTGTCTATATATACATATATATATATATATACATATCAATGGGCATATAACTAATTGAGCTGTAGCTGTGAAGGAATTCCTGCTGACACCTTCACAAGCTCAGATGCCTCTTTGGTTGATTCAAAACACTAAAATATAATGTTCATTGCAAGTTATAGTTACAAAATGGTAAATGGTAAATAAACATAGCTATAAACATTGCCATTGTTTGGCCATTGGAAAAAATGTATTTTTAAAATCTATTTGCCCTAATTGGATTCTGTTTTGCATTCTTCCATGTGGACAAGAAAATCCAATTAGATCTATTTTATTTCCAGAATGAAACAAATACATTTATGTATTTGACCCTCCAAGGTGTCAGCAATGCATCTACTCAGCATTCAATCTCCATTACTCTATAAACAGCTAAAGTTTCATAATTTATAACATCAATGTTATTGGCATCTTTTTCAATTGTCAGAAACATTTGTGATGTTAATTAAGAAAAACCTTTTTGACAAAATATGCAGCTTACAGACATTTCCACTAAGAGATGCACTCTCTTTTAGAAGCCTAAAACTAGCTAAATAATGAAAAGTCTTGCAACTTGTTTTCCTAGGAATGCTATTGCCTTCATCAATAAGTGCATGAAGACAAAATATGTTCCTCTTGATAGAAACAAGGGTGTACTCCTGTTGTTAACAGCATTTTCTGAAATACTCGATCAGCAGATGCATGATTCAGTTAGTAAAGCTAAAAAATATATCTTGCACTGATTAAATATCTTAATTTGTTTGCTGGTATTTCTTTTGGTATTATTTGTTCTCTGAAACTCTTCCACTGTCAATAAGCATTTCACAGATGAGTGGTCAGAAATGAGATGTTGATGTTCAACCCTACCACTGCTGCAGACATCACATATTCTGTGTGAAGGTCAGGTTACTGTTGACTTGTAGTATCTGCTTGGACATGCAGCATACAGAATGTTTCTTTTTCTTCTGCTTGGGGGATGCTTCATGCTCCTCTCACCTGGCTGTTGTTGCCTAAAGGATTCATTTTCTTTTTAATGAATTGAGGTGTAATGTATTTTAAGGTGCTTCACTTCAAGTACTTGGGCTCTGGTCAAACACAACAAAAATAAGAAGGTTCTGTGAAGTTGTGTCTGCTCATAGTGTCTTTGTGGGTGGGTCCTTGCATGTGGTCTTGGTTCCAGTTCCCTTGGCAGCTCTGACTGGGATCCAGCTCCCACAGTCTCCCAAAAGCTGTTCCCTGCTGCCCAGCTCTCTCGGCTCTGCTACCAGGTTGGTAACCACTCGTTTATGACTTACTTGGAACTTCTACCCTTGAACTGAAACTAGTTCTTCATTAAAGGTTCTAGACCTATTTTTAGGAAGAAAGGAAAGAATGAATCAGAGTATGTTTCAGCTAAGACAATCTATTAATGGCAGACACAGAAATTTGAAATTTCACAGAAGACTGTTTTAGAATACTATGTATTCCTTTGGAATCTGCATCCCACTGGCTTTTAGTACTTACACATTGCTCAGTAACTCATGAGGAGAAACCTCACTGAAGTGTACAATTTTCTCATGAGGGGGAGCAGACAGGCAGGTACTGATCTCCTCTCTGGTGACAGTGGAATGCCATGAAGATGTGTCAGGGAGGGTTTAGGTAGGATAATAGGAAAAGGTTCTTTACCCAGAGGGTGGTTGGGCACTGGAACAGGCTCCCCAGGCAAGTGGTCACAGCACCACGGCTTCCTGAGTTCAGGAAGCATTTGGACAATGCTCTCAGGCACAGGGTGTGATTCTTGGGGCTGTCCTGTGCAGGGTCAGGAGCTGTGGGTCCTCATATGTCCCTTCCAACTCATGATATTCTTTGATTCTATGAACACGTAACTTAGAATAATGCAGATATTTCGGCCACATCTTCGGCTGCTACAGTTTTAGAAAAAAAGCAGAAACTTGAAGTGTTGTCCCAGTTCCTATCAGCTGCTGTGCCACCCCAGAGGGCTTTCTGCCAGCTGAATCTAGGCAGGCACAGGCAGTGATCTGGCATCCTCTGAGCACAGATGCAGCATTCCCCCATTCCAAAGGCAAGGGGAGGTGTGGAGTGTGAGCAGGAAATACTTCCTACAGATTTTGTGCCACCCATAAACAAATAATATACATAAAAAAGAAGAAGAAGAAGATATAAAAATGTGTTAGCATCTAGGTCAGTTCTTCTTCTTGTTGCCTTGTTGATGTGGCAGAAATGCTCTTGGACATCATAGAAAAAGAATTTCTTTGTAAACCAATGCAAGAGAAGAGTACAGACATCAAAATGGGATCTAGAGAAATCCCCAGGCAAACCGAAGGAAAATGTTTGTATCTGTTCTTTATGAAGTTGTTTCTAAAATACTGTGCTGGAACAAACAATTTATTTTAAATGTTTCTTTGAGCTGTGACTTCTGGGATGGAAAATTTCATTGTAAGTTAAGCCCAAAAAATTCTGGAGTAAATCCAGTTGTATTTTTTACCCTGACTTACTGCTTGTTTACTGTAGCAGCAAGTAGGTTTGTTGGCTGACCCTTCCTTTCCCTCCCACTTTGCTCTTGTACAGATGGCACTGATGGAAAGCTCCCTTTTCTTATTCATGCTGCTGATTGTCATCAACCAATTGTCACCACAGGCTGGAACCCTGTGGTGGGTGGAGGGAATGGTAATATGCAGGCAGCTGGAAATAGGTTTATTACTTGATTTACTTCCTTATTTCATAGTCAATTTTTGTGCTTTGCTGGCTATTTTGGATGGTTTCGCACATTCCAACATCTCTAGATGGTCACAGCACTTCACATCTGATGGCTTTGTCTTGTGTAACTCACTCCTTCCACAAGTTTGCTACAAATTGCATAGGTGCCTCATCAAAGTGATTAAAGCAACTCTTAAAGAACAGTATTGACTTAAAGCATTTAGGGATTTGGCTCACCCTTTAAAATCCATCAGTCTTAAAACAAAAGATAGAGGTCTTTAAATAGAGGCATGATGCTCAATACATTTATTTTGAAAATGATGATGGAGAATGTAAAGCAGGAATTGAGAAGATTGCCAAATCCAATTGGGAAAAACACTGTGGAGAGAAGGGAAGGATATTAAAAGGCAGGGAGGGAGGCAGAGCAAAAGCCATAAATTTTTCATCATGAGGGATCATTCTAGCAGAGCTGACTCAGGGCTTCTCAACAATGTAGGCAAAAATAAATCTTCCTCTCCCAGCTGCTGTGGCAAAGAGCTTTGACAGAGTGCTGGCTGAAGAGCAAAGAGAAAATTTCTAGCTTTATGCTGGCCGTGCTAATAGCCATTAGGTAGGCAAAAGTGATAAGGCACCTTGTCCTGTGGGTGGAAAATTGAAAATGAGAGATGCATCCTGCCAGCAGTGTCTGCTACTGCCACTGACACTAACCTCCCCTTTGACTATGAGCTGAACTGGTTTTCCAGGACTGTGGCATAGACTAACAACTCAGCAGCCCCATGTCTGTCCTTTCCAGGGAGTGGAAAGGTTGGCCTGGGCAAGCTTTTCCTATACCTTTCAGTGATGTCTTGATATGAGTGAATTTTGTCCATATAAAACTTGCATTCTGAGGCCTATGTAAATAACTGTCAAAGGTGGTGAATCCTGCTGTATTCTGCCCAGGACCTCTTCTTTATCATGTTGTTCATGTACCTCTTAAGAGGTGAGACATGGTTACCTCAAGCTGTGATCGTGGCTCCTGTTGCCCATCACGTTCCCTGGAGGCGAAGGAGTCAATGGGACAAAAGCGAAGAGCAGAAAATATAGAAACTGCAGAAATGACAGAGAGGTTATAAATCCTATATTAAAGAGGTGTAACCTCCTTTTGTTACTGGGCTTTGGGTTCATTTTAATCCTTGGCTGTTGCTGGAGGCTAATGCTCTAATTCAGCATCTATTGATTTTAATGACTTTGTGGAGATGTTGGGTCAAATGCTGATGATATTCCTTCTCCCTATTGTATTCTGAATTGTGTCTACTTGAACACCGTTATTCTCACAGAAATAACAGAAAGAGGATGAAATGCTTTAATATGTTGTACTAACTCCTTCATATGGGCCTTATATTAAGATAATTAAAATAGCATTCCATATAATAAAATATATTAGGTGTTGGTCTGCCAAGATGTTACTGCAAAGATGAGCTTTGTGTTAACAGATGAACAAACAATAAGAGATCTGAAATTTTTACATTGATTTTAGTTGTAAAGTTGCTATATGTGCACATTCACTATGAAGCAAAGTCAGCAGCAGACTGAGGTACTACATAAATCTTATACTAGCCGGAAAACAGAAAAGAAGGCAGTAGGAAGGACTAATGTAGTGGCCTCTCATCCCTTCCTACCATCAAAGAGGTGTGTTAAATAAAGTTATTTTATTTGAGTTTTGGATATCAAACCCAAAAATTTATCCACGAGAAAAGACTGTACATTTTGAGTATTAATTGTTGGGTTGTGGTATCTTTGGATATAAGTAAAGTAAGTAATAAGTGGCCAGTCTTCGCGAACGAAGATCCGGGAAAGGTGTTTTTACCTTTCAAGCCTGCGCAATGGATTTTTT
>JAWWLV010000001.1:9104971-9149198 GCA_035041135.1 Platyrinchus mystaceus
GATGGATGGCCTTAGGGGCTGACGAGCTCCATCTACCCGGGGGATTCGAACCTGCGGCCTTGGCGCTGAGAGACCAGAATCTTAACCACTAGGCCACCAGGGGTCCCCATCTTTGGATATAATAGCATTGTATATGGGGAAGCTAGATTAAAATACATTTTGGGGAACAGTCTTGCATTTAATTTGTTCTTTTTAAAGTGCGATAACTCTTGAAGGTACAATATTTTAAAGCATATTGATTTCTGGAGAGGAAAAAAAAAGAGGAAAAGCTATTTTAGAAGCTTTTTGAGACCTTCAGCCTTTGGAAGGTCTATTGAACACACCTACCTTTGTAAAGGAATATGGCTGCTAATCTAAATTTATCAGGATGTGAAACATTGATCATGACCCATGAAATGTTTTATCTGACTGAAAGTACTTTGTATACCCAGAATGACTTTCATTTTTATCTCAAAGGGACTGTTTTCAGGCTCTTTTTAATAGTCCTTGGGCTGAGTAGTCTGTTGGTAAAAGGGACTTGCAAATAACAACTTGTGTTTCTGCATTAGTCAGTGACAGATAGAAACCAAAAAGCACATGTGTTTGCCTTGTTTGAAAACCTGATTTTCAGAATATGGAAGATGCTAAGGACATGTTTTAAGAGCAAATATATATTTGACACCATCATCCCTTCATTGCTTATTCAGTTGCTAACACAGTTACCTGTGAAAATTTACCAAACCACACTGGAATTACTTTTGTACTGAGTTGCACTGGTGAAATTCAAAACTTCTATGACTGTCATCTTCATTCTTGATTACAACCACCTTAATCCTGACCACTGACTTGATAATCATGATCTTAGAATCCCATCTTTTTTCTTTTCCTTTCAAGTGCAGATAAGCTTTCTAAGATTTATCCTTTTCTTCTCATATAACTCATGAATTTATGAAGCTTATGTGTGGTAGTCTTTGGCATTTTTCACCTCAAGCTGTGAGGAAATCAGGGAGATGGCAGGGATACTGGAGCTTAGGATCCTCTCCCCACAATGACTACGGGATTGGATATTGCCTACATTTTTTCCTTGGAGCATCTCAAACCAAACATCCTCACACCAATACTTCTGCTTCTACAACTCTCTAATTCTCCTCTGCAAAAATAACCTGAAGACAGGGCAGCCCCAATGTGAAGTTCTAATTGCACTAAAATCATAAGAACTTCGACTGAACAAGCCAGCAAGGCTGGTCAAGACCCAAACTGCTAACACTGTGTCTGGATTGCATAGATGCCAAAAGTTATTTTAGAGATTCTACTTAGTTCCCTCTGTGTGTGCATCTGTGTATATGTTGCACGTGAAGGACTAGCATTCACATTTCTCTGGGTTCTTTTCATGGATAAAACTTTTTTGGTGCACTGATGATTTTCTGCTCTGCATGAATCATTTGTCAGAATCAACAGAAGTATCAAGCACCTTGTCAATGCCTTCATGACTCTGGTAAATAGTACCTTTCCTAGATGATATGCCAGATAGAGAAGAGGAAGATGTAATTGGCTAGGCAAGAAACCAGAAGAAACTGTGTTTTGCTGTTGGAAAATGAGAGCAGTTGTCACATGGATATCACTAGAGTTACCGGTGCTGTATTTATGTCTGCTCTTGAGCAAGAATATAAAAGCAGTCACCTTAACATATTGTTTTCATTTATGCTCAGTTTGGATCTTATGGTAATTGCTGCTAAAGTGTCTTGACCCATAACTTTCTGGTGTGGAGGTCAGTTCTGCTACATAATGCTCCTTCATGAATGAAGTCACAGGAGCTCATCAGGGCAGGGCTGTGTCAGTGCTGCTGTTCTTTGTGAACATGTGAGCCTAATGCTTTGTGATGCACGTAGGCGGTTTGGGGTTTAAAGCCGGGGCCTTATTGACCTCAAACCACTAAAGCCTCAATTTACCTAGGTCATCTAGCTGTGGTATTGCTTCACATCTCAGTCAAGTCAAAGTAAATTGGCACTGCTGGCAAAAGCAGTACTTGTGTTCTCCCCAGTGCTCTCTGCCAGGCATCCTTTCTGCTTCCCTTGAGCCAGCGTTAATGTTTGTGAAGCTACACGACCAGTCAACTCCAAGAATTGATCAGAACAGCCCTGATAAATAAAACCTAAAAAAAAAAAAAAAGCTTTTCAAATCAGCCCTGTGAAATGCTTTTGTGTCTATTAATACTACAGAGATTATATTTTGTGACATATTTAATGACAGAGAAGTCATAGAGCATTAAAAATTGCAGAAGCTATTTTCCTTTAACACACTTCTGTGAAGAAAGGTCACTCAAGGAATTTACATCCAATAATCGTGTATAAGCATATATTAGAAGGCATATAATATATGTACATAAACACAAGCATACACATTTCAATACTAAAAAAGCATAGAACCAGATTTAAGGGATGTTTTAGATGAAAGTCTGAGGTAAAACTCCAAGAAATACAAGACTCTTCTTAAAAAATTGGGCTAGAAGAAATATAGAATAATCATTTGAGGATGCTAGCAAGTGGTTTAGGGTCATATCAGTCAACACAACTCATTAATCATTGTTTTCCTAGAGCAGGCAGAACCTGTAGCCAAAAACTGCAGGTGGGAAAAAAGAGGGAATTGAGAGAAAAAAAAAATCATAAAAAAACAAAGCTTGAAAACTTCCATTCATCCAAATATTTATCAATGACACTCTGGCTGTTATTCACAGTCTCCCTAAAGGATCCCATATATCAAAAGAATTCAAATATCCTGTAAATTTAATTTTTATTTTGGGGTGAGACAATCCAGGTATATCAACCAGTTAAACTTTGAAGCTCACTGCCTCCTGGATGATTTCATCCAAGCAAATGAAGTAAAATGTTTAGTTTGTGCCAGCACTAGGAAAAGGGTCATGGGACAGGGTGAGCTGAAATGTGTTAGCTAATCACAACCTCCCTTCATCCCCTTTTTCTAAACTAAATAAAGCCTCAGTGGGTGAAGAGTAAAGCAATCACACCAAATCCATCAGATCCTGGGTACATAGCAGTGACACCTTGCTGTCAGCAGTATCAGAGACCACTGATAACATTAACATGGACACCTGACCTTTATCCACAGCTGATGGAAATCTTTGATCAAGGGTACAAGTGTTGTACTAAACTGACTCACGTCTGAAATCAAACTGAAATGGCAAGAAAAAGCCCAAAATCCAAAGAACTAAAACAACCACTTGGAGATATCCAAAGTTGCCCCTAAATACAATGCCATGTAAATGTGTTATATATAATTTGCCTTCTGTTAGGAGACATTCTAAAAGAATTAAAATATTCATATTTTTATATGAGCAGATTTTCACAGGGAAAATTCATTCAATTTTTAACTCTTTTGAAGTATACTGACACTGTGTTAAACTGACTTTGAAGTTCTTTATTCTTCTCTTCAGCTTCATTAAAATCTATTTTCTACTTTTCTGATGTTTGTTTAAATGTTTAATTCAGGCTTAATTTTCATCTTGGTTGATAGGGAAAATATTTGTCTCTTAAATATGTACTGAAAAAATAGGAATAAATGTATTGTTCTTTGGAAGTACTTTATTTACTGTGCATATAAAAGAATGTGAGCAATTTGATAGTGAAATATGAAGCATCCAAGGGATATGACATATTAGATATGTCATATCTAATACAGGTGGTAGCAATTATAGGTGAGGTAAGCCTGGGTTTTTCAATAACCAACAGATAAAAAATCTAAAATATAATTTCAAATAGCAAAAATTTTAACTTTGACAAAGATCTAAAATTATATATAATATTTATTTTCTTTTCTTATTTTCCAAATGAAACATTGACTAATATTCTAAGGCCATGCAATTTGCAGTGCATGAGCCTGATTTACTAGAGTTATTTACCTAGGTTTGCTTGTCAAGTGTAGCCATTTGCAGAATATACTCAGTTTTATCATGATAAACTACTCACACCTTGAATTTAATAAATCATTATATTCCAGGCATTAAAATATCATTGCAAAATCATAAAAATAAATTCAAAGGAACTTGTACTTTGTCATAAGTTCCACAAGAGGGCAACATGTACCAGGCATTTAACTAAAAAGGTATTATTAAAATCCTTTCATTAGTCAACAGACTTGGATGAAGTTCACTGATATTTTATTTAGCATTCTTCTGTATGAATTTGTGCCGTTATCTAAACCTTGCACATTGATAGGTGTTAATAGAAACCAATCCGATTTGGTATGGTACTGAACATGGGCGTTGTTATGTGTACTTATAATTAATTACAATTAAGGCTTAATATGCAATTCATTTATCACTTGGACTGTCTTAACACGAGCATTTTGGTATTGGGAATGCCTTTGTGGCTAAAGGGAGCGTGCAGTGTTAGAAGTGTTGAAGTAGATTGATGACAACACTGGGAAGTTTCTTGAAGGAAAAAAACACCCAACAACATCATGTTATACAACTAAAGGATAGAACCTTGGAGAGTATGTAAAAAAACCCCCCAAATTAAAAAGGTGGAAGTGCAATTTTTGTCTTAAGAGCCCTTCTGCATTTGCTTAGTGTGTCAGGGGCCTGCATTTCTTATACACACTGAATAGGACTTTTCTCTGCAAATTTGTATTATAAGTGACTTAGAATAAGGGTGCTCCAACCTAATAACCTAATCCAAAACTATTAAATCAGTCCAGCAAGACACTGACATCTGAACAATGGCATTGGCATAAAACTCAATGTCTCCTAGGTTTCTTCAGACTCTCAAAGCTCATGTCTAAAGGGTGTGTTTTTATTTCTCTCCCTACAATGAATGAGCAAGTTAAGCTTCTCAATTTTTTGTGCAAACATTTTTACACAGTCGAACTTCTGGTTTAGAGGAATTGACACATTGATATTTCAGTGTCAAAACTGGCAGTGTTGCTACACATTACGGTCATAAAAAGTGACCCACATAGTAGGATGCTCAAACTCTGAAAAATAATTTCTTTAATGTATTTGAAATATTTCATTTTTCACAGACTTGTCTCTGCAGCCTGACTGTATGATGATGAACAATTTCTTGCAACTTAGAATCTCTGACACTTTACATCAGTACTTAGGAACAGAGATTATAGCCATTATTGCCTTCACAGAGTACTCAAACTGACTGCTTCCTTTTTTATAGCAGTCTCACTAAAATGGGCAAAAATTGGCTGGAAAACTTAATTCTACCTATCCAAAGACTCCAGAAACAGTAGACAATACTACTTCTTATGTTTTATTTTGCTTAATAGAAAAAAAAATAATAGATTGTATACCATTCAATATAGGAACTCACAGCTCTAAATCAACCATGTGATAAAAGACCAAATGTACGTGAACAGTGAATACCCTCAGAATACAGGAGATACAGAGCATACCCAAGTAAGCCCATATATATTAAAAATACAGTCACAGAAGTTATTTATATAGGAATTAGCTTGTGATGAGCTCTCTGCTGTCACAAATGATTGACTCCTGAAACCCAAGCCAGATAAAGACTGTCAGGTTTATCTCTCAGCTACACAGCCCTGACTGCAATGTAGACACAACTGCCTCTAGCATACCTGTTTTGCTGTATTTATCATGGTTGTCTAAGAGTCTTGATGTAATCTTTTTTATTTTTCTGTATGTGTTATTTTTGGTTTGCTTTCTCCTGAAGTAGTGTGAATCAGAGACATTAGAGGTTGCCTCAAGTAGTCCATATCTGCTTTTGCAGTCTCCTGGCCCATTAAACAACTGTCTGGGTGTTCAAACTGTGTTCTGAGAAAAAGTGAGTGTTCTTCTGTCCTTAGGTCTTCCAGATACACCTCAGCTGAATAAAAGGCTCCTCTGCTCGCATCTTCTTTCCCATGTGGACAAGTTCTTGATGTTATTGCTTATCCCATCACTGCACATCAACATATTTTTTATTAAAAAAAAATCAAAAATATAGTTTGTCTAAATTTACTAAGAATAAGAATATAGTCACCAGAAGTCAAAATAGTCCTCTGAATCCAACTCTCTTTCCTTGGTATCATAGCCATTTTTGACTTCTGTTTCTTTGATAATTGTCCTTTGTGTAGTGATGGATTAAGTGTAAATGAGCTTCATTTGTGTTTTCTCACTAAGATGTTTTTCCAGATTCAAAAGTTGTCCTCTGCTTCTAATGAAAACAAGTTTTGTTTCCAAGCATCTTACCACTGATACCCTTGATCAGCTCTAAAAAATTTCTGACACCACATTTGAAGCTGGATAATATGGAAACACTTTATTAAAGTTGTTTTATTCTTACTTAAGAAGTTTTTGAATCAGTATTAGTATAATTTGAACCACCAATAGAGAAAGTATTTCTTTTAGTCCCTGTGAGAGGAAGTTTTATCTCATTTTTCCACAAATAGTTCTTTATATTCGAAGTGCCATCTTGAATAAGCATGAACTGAAACTAAAAACCCTCTCCCTTTGTTTGACCCTGCAAAAGCTACACATCCAGAAAGCTGCTGGTCTTCCTGGGTAAAGAATGTCTGCTGATATCACTGGTGCTGCTGTTTATTCCTCCTTGATAGGCTGTCACAACATGTAGTTCATGGAGAAATATCTTGTAGTAAGTGCCTGGATGTATTTCATCTCCTGCTGGAGTATTTATTTCATTCTGGGCAGGAGGGGATGGGGACAGAGTGGAGCACTGCTCCTGTATCCTGCAGTGTGGATGCAGCTCTCAGTGCATCACTCTAAGCTTTTCAAGGTTATGAAGAGCCTGCAATAGATATTGCTGCACTAGGAAAAGATATGATCCTTTTATTTTTCTTATCTGGGAAACCTTTCCTGATGGCAGGTCAAGGCAGTCCCAAGAGTAATGCAATCTCCTCTGGAAATTTCAAAGAACACGATGATTATCTGCAATTGACTGAGGACATCTGTGCTGGCATCCTGACACCCTACCTAATTGATTATCCCAGATTTGCACAGCCACATTCAAGCCCAGGGCCCCAGCTGAACAGATGCCATGGCTAACACCCCCTCACATTTCATCAAAAAGTTCCACAAGTGGTTTGTTGTCTGTCAGAATGGAGACCGTGTAGGGGACACTGATTGTACTTTATAGGCTTTTTCTTTCTGTAGCTGGGAAAATCCTTATACAACTCAAGCCAGTAACCTGGAGACATAACTAATTGATTATTAGTAATACCTGTGGCAAAACCATCCTTACCCTTGGCTATGAGGTAGCAATTTTAAGATGCAACTTTGTCCTGTAACTAAAAAGTGTTGTGGGTTCTGAGGGCAGTGCCTGGAAAGGTCTCTCGGCTGTTCCCCCAGGGACTTTATTTCTTCAGTTCTCTGAAAGAAACAAAGCATTCAGTATACCCTTATACTGTATGATGATATCTGTATTTTTCACTGGGATGGTCACTTTGACCTTGACCCCACTGTAGGAATAATTCTGCCTTCTAGTCTCTGCAGTCGACCACATGCTTTGATTTTATATAAACAGTTTAAGCAAATTGTCATAGCCTCTAGTCAGTCCAGGCCCCCCTCTATTGCTGACAGGTGTTTATCATCACTTCTGCCAGTAGTGAAAATGCTATCAGTCCTTAATATAACATATGGAATGCTTTTCAGAGTATTTTCTGCAGCAATCTATCTAGCAGATGAAAATTAAGTGTGAGCCTATATTACAGTACATTTCTTAAAGTTTGCTCTTACATCACTGGGAAGTCCATTGTAATAAATTTTCTGTCTTTAATTTCGGTAGCAGGTTGAGTTTTATGGAAAGGAATAGCACTTAATCAGTTGTAAGTTTATGATTCTGGCAGATACAAATCATGTAGTTATGAACTTTACAGAAAATATCTGCTAAAAGCAAATGAAAAACATGAAGTGAAAAATTGCAACTGTTCTTCCCCAACTTACGTAACTCACCTTGAATTTTTGTGACTAAACAAAGGACTGAACTACTTTTTGGCTTGTCTTAATATCAGTTTTTGATATGAAGCTTGTCTGTAACACCCTTCAGGGTGCTTTCTGTGAAAATGATAGGGTGGATATCCACAGCACAGCAGTTCTTACTTTATACTTCACTGCAGGCTAAACTGAGTTTTACAGCTGCTTAATGTACTCTGACTTTCTGTCCTGTTATCAGAATTAGGATTTCCTTCAGGTGATACAAAGCCCACCATCTGGTTGAAGTTTCTGGTTGAAGTTGGGTTTTGTGGGTTATTTCTGTATTTGCAGTCAGGTCACTGCAGTGCAGATATGTTCATTCATTGGTCACAGCTACTGAGCTCTCTGTGCTTGTTTCCACCTGTAGACTGAGTGTATCATTATTTGGCAAAACATGTCCCACTCACTCCATTTCAGCAATGGGTAAGAGCTAAAATGAATAGAAGTTTAAGGTTTTTTTCTTTCCGTCGGTGTAAAATGTACTGTGAGAAGAAGTCTGCACGCTTTGGCAGTTTGATAGGTAATAGCCTTAGGTTGACCTTTAAACTTAGAAAGTAGTGCATAGAAATATCCTCAAGAGCAAAAGAAGCCTCTTAGAACTTGCTTAATATTTCACTGTGATGGAAATATCTGTTCCATCTAAGTTTTCTGCTTTGGAGCAGATTAAGTTCTAGTTTGGCAGACATGATCTTGGATTTTCTCCCTGCTAATACGTTAATTCGTCTTGCAGCACAAATGCTGGAGCACTTCCTGTGCTGAGCAATGCTCAGTTAATGGTTTAGTTCCACACATTTATTTCGGTTTAGACTTTCTCATCGATTAGGAAGTTTTTTATGTTCAGTAATTACGTTTGACATTGGTGTGTGCTGATATAAAGCAGCTCGGAGGAACAAGAATGAAAGTTGCCTTCAGAAGATGGCCACTGGGGAGCTTCTGACCTTCCTCAGTTGCACTGCAAGAGAATGGGAAGGAAACTCCCACTTGTAAAACAGAAAATAAAAAGTTGGAGCATGACTTTGTGCTAAGCTACTTTGGAAAATGCAGAAAATACTCTCCTGAGTGTTTTACTGTACTGTTTCTGCTTCAAAATGTCATTCAGCCAATTGCTTACATACTTAAAATGTTGAAGGTTTTTTGCCCAGAAAACAAAAAAAAAAATATTTTTCTGTGCTTATAGAATTAGCTAGTTGCAGCATTTCAGATTACAATAACTTTAGTTCAGTCTTGAGATTTTTAGTGAAGTCCTTCTCTACTTGAAGGTTCTATTTGTTGACCTTAATGCTGTGGAAACACACAGTTTAATAGCAGCCAACGTCCCTACTCCAAAAGCAGGTTGGTGTTATCTCTGAGGTTTTCTCATTATTTGTTCTGGAAGAGGCAAACACATAGAACAAATAATTTTATTTCCTTTTCAGTTCTTAACGCATTGGGAATTGGCTAAGGACTAAGCTGTGGGATTTCCTCCTACAGAGGAGGAAGATCAGACTTTCCATGCCTGAAGTCCAGGTCAGCGCAAGGAGAATAAAAATAATGCCTTTCTCACAGACGTGTCATAAGTAGGTTGCAAAAGTGATATGGTGCTTGGATGCTGTAGTAAGGGAAGCCATGGAAGTCAGGAAAATAGGTAAGTCAAATTCCAAGAATTTTAAAGGAGAGTTAAAGGAACAATCTCAGGAACAGCCTCCATCTGCTTTGTGCTGCTCTTACCCATCAATGCTGGATTAGGTGCAGCTTCCCATGCCCCGGTACACAGTTCAGCCAAGTGCAGAGAGGGGCTGCCATAGGATTCTCATAAATAGGCATTGTCCCCAAACATGGGGGCACAACCACATGTGCAAAATACACTCTCTGCCAGTGTGAAAAAGACTGTTTTATTTGGTCAAGACATGTGGAGGACAGAAAAGAGACAAAAGGCTGTTTGATCAATGTTACTTTATCTGCCTGGTGCAAGGTTTAGGAGACAATCATCATTATTCGGCCTCCCAGATAAGTTCAGCTCACTGTAAAAGAGCAAAATATATAGAATATCACACATAAATGTAGTGAGATCTACCTGTAACATTGTGATATTGGTGGGGTTTGCCTCTTGTGTATATTGCTGCCACACAAAAAGGGAACAATCGCAGCATTCATATCAATCATTAAAAGTGTGAATTGTTACCTGCCTTTGTTGCCTGTTCCTGGTGGATGGTTTTCTGGAGGGGTGAAATAATCTGCCTGCTTGGACCCACTGCTAAGCAATTGTGGTTGCCTCAACAGTCAGAATGTAAAACCTGAAGCATCCTGCAAATGTTGGCCTTAAATTACAAGGATGAAAGGCACTTCAGTGGCAGCCAAAATATACATTGACCTCTGTATTTTAACAGAAGGTGCCTTCCCTCATCTACTGGCCAGGGAACAGGAAGGGTCATCAGCAGGGGCAGATGCTTTGAAAGGGACGAGCATGCTATGGAATTGATCATTCACATCAAGAAGTTTTTCATCTGATGACAAAGCTGGAGGATGTTTCATAGAATCATAGAATGGTTTATGTTGGAAGAGATCTTAAAGATCATCCAGCTCCAACATACCTGCCATGGGCAGGGCCAACTTCCACTGGATCAGGTTGCTCAAAACCCCATCCAACCTTGCCTTGAAGACTTGCAGGGGTGGGGTATCCACAGCTTCTCTGGGCAACCTGTTCCGGTTCCTCAACACCCTCACAGTAAAGAATTTCTTTCTTATATTCAATCAAAACCTACTCTCTTTTAGTTTGAAACTATTCCCCCTCATTCTGTCACTACAGGTCCTTGTAAAAAGTCCCTCTCCATCTTTCTTGTAGGCTCCCTTCAGGTACTGGAAGGCTGCAATTAGGTCACCCCAAAGCCTTCTCTTTTCCAGGCTGAACAATCCTTATTCTCTCAGCCTTTCCTCATAGGAGAGGTGCTCCAGCCCCTTGATCATCTTGATGGCCTCTTCTGGACTCACTTGAATAGGTCAATGCCCTTCCTGTGCTGGGGACCCCAGAGCTGTCTATTGCTTCCATTGATATAAAATAGACATCAGATATAGTTGTTTTCTTTGAAATTATTAATACAGTACTTGCATGTACATAACTGTGGGTACATATTTGACTGAATTTCCTTTGAATGAGGTACTGACATCCAGCTAAATTGATAGTCTGGGTAAAATTAAGTAGTATAAAATTTTTTTTTAAATGAATACTCTCAGAATGAAAGATTTAAAACCATTTGTTCAGCTATATGTATGAACATGAGCTTAAAAGTAAACTGTTTTAATTAATGATTGCTAACTAATAATGTCTTGAGCTTTCCTCAAACTGCTGGTCAACGGAAAAGCCACTTCAGCAATATTGAACAAAGGATTATCCCAGGGTGTACTGTAAATTGCATTAAGATATCAGAAAGAGTTCACGCAAGCGGCAAAGGTTGCTGCATCCTTGACTGTAATCAGTAGGAAGGAAGCAGTAGCTAAGATTATATTTGAATTTAGTCAGTCTGCAGCAGGAAAAATCCTGTTAGTCATGCATTGATTTGGAATATTTAAGTGCAACCTGAGTTGGTTTGGTTGAGAAGTAATCCTGATTTAAATGTTAAGCTTCTGAGGGCTAGCTTAATTTAAAGATAAACCTTGGGATTGTATAAGGTATTTACTACAAAGAACATGCTCTATATTTGAGATACTGCTCAGCAGTTTAAAGAGCCAGAGGAATTTGTTGTTCTGAAGGCCATAGGAATGCTAGAGTTCAGTAACACTTTTTTACATATTTTTTTTGTATGTATGTCCCAGCTCTCTTAGCATTTCCTTATAGAAGGGACGCTCCAGTCCCTTAATTATCCTAGAGATGCTCTGCTGGTCTCTCTCCAGTATGTCCATGTCTCTCTTGGACTGGAGAGCCCAGCACTGGACCCAGCACTCCAGTTGTGGCCTTGCCAGTTCTGGACAGGGGGGCAGATCACCTCCCTCAGCCTGCTGGCAGCGCTCCTCCTAATGCAGCCCAGGTGCCCTTCTTTGCAGGAAGGGCACATTTATGGCTCATTTGATTCAGTTTGGTGTCCACCAGCATCCTCAGGTGCTTTTCTGCAAAGCTGGAAAAATAGCATATTTGTAGAAATTTTGAGCAGACCGGTAGCTGATATACATTAGTGGAGGTTCATGGAATGCCTGGTTAACAAGGATATCAGTGCATAGCGATGAAGTCTGTGATTGCCTTGAAACCACTGTGTCCTTTTACCAGAAGTGAAAATCTTCATTTTGGATGTTATTTATGCAGTTATAAACTTTAACATACATTCCATTTATTAAAGAAAAAAAATGATAATTTGGTTAAAAATAAAAGTACTTCAAGCAGTGATTTGACATTTTTGGAACCAAATAAGTAGATTCTTCTGTAAAATGAACTTACTTCACAATTTGATTCCATTAAGTTTAAGTAGAATTATATAGAAATAAAAAATATTTTAAATTCTGTAATTTAGAAAAAATATGCTTGTTTTGATTTGCCTGAAAAAGTTCATGCCATCTGACATTTTTCTGGCATTTTGGTGTCATTGTAAGGATAATGGAATAAAAAGTATTCCTATTGTTCTATTTAGACGGACAATATCCAGTGGACCATAAGAACCTAGTGAAAAATTTAAAAAAATATTAAAAAAGTTGGAAGCATTCAAAGGGCCATAAAAATGGCTACATTCTGTAACCAAACCAGAAATTTTATTCATGTCAATCAAGAACTTTTTAACTGTTATTGTGGTAGTATTATTATATTTCTATGTTATATCAGACCAAATGGCTGAGCATAGTGATTCTGACCTTTGCACTCCTATTGAATTTGAAATGCATACTCCTTTTACAAAGAGAAAAAAAATATGAAAATTGGGAATCTCTTATGATCCTTGCAAATGAAACATTCAAGGGAGGATCATGCTTTAGCTAAGAGTGTGCTTTAAATTCCATACTTTACATTTCCTTACAGATTCTGAATGGACACTGCTGAATATTTTCTTGGAAATCACATTTCATGATATACAAATTTCCCTTGTTATACAGTAAAACATACTCAGTACATATGAAAATATGGATATAATATCTAGAAGCTTACTGCTGAGGTGTCAATAATGTACTCTATCTTTTTGAATAAAAAGAAATGGGCAGAAAGGAGTTAAATTTTTTTTATTTCTGCTTATATGGTTTCATATTTCATAGTCTAGTCCAGCAGACTTAATGAAATTCAGAATACTGACCAGATATCACAGAGAAACCCTACTGGGACATTAAAATGAGCAATAGCAAACATAAACATAAAGTCTCCTTCAGATTCCAATGACAACACACCCATCACTTTCCATTTGCTTCTGTTCTCAAGGAACGTAAGGCAAATACTACACAATAATGGAAGATATGCATTAATAGCAAGCTGTCTAATTCTATTATCCTCTAAAAATACCTTTATATGCAATAATTTACATCACTATACCTTGTTCATGTAGGTTGTGGGAAAAAAAAAAGAATTAGTGAAAAAGATGTAATATACTGTAAATCTGTAATTTCATTTGATGTGTGGGAAGTTTTTGCATAGACTCAACATTTTGTGAAGGTAAGAAACTGAGCAGAAAAACAAAACACCTACTGTTAATCATTGACAGTCAAAACAATAGAATGTGTTTATTTTGAGATTAGCGGTCTTCCCAACTGTAAAGACAGTTTTGTGCCTTAAACTGTCTGTAGAGCTCTTTAAAGACTCATCCTGAATGCAGAAAATAAATAAATACATATTGAAATAATTATTCAAGGTAGTGTAAGAGTATTGTAGCACAAACTTGGAGATTGTGCCTTGGACATTGCATGATCACCAAAATGAAAATTAGAGGTAGTATTTAGCAAAATCTTGGAAGACTAGGAAGTCACAAAGTGCTCACTGGAAAAGTGTGATTAGAAACATTTTAAATGCTTCTGTGCTATCAAAAATGAGAAAGAGGAAGGTAAAAATTCTTTATTTTGTCTGTACTTTCTATACAGTGCTCCCTTTAGTTATGTCACTCCTCACCTTGTTTTCTTTGTTCTTATCCTCTGTTCTGTGGTTGTTTATTAGCTCCTTTCTTCAAATGCCCTAAATCATCATCTTCTTTTACCTTTCTTTCTTTTCATGTTACTATTGAGTCCGTGGTTTGATTTATAGATTACATGGTGAATTTTGGAGTGAGCTTTCTGTTTCCACCTCCCAGATGGAAATTATAGCAGTTGCTTTGTGTAAAAGCCTGAAGACCTTTACCTGAGACATCCTCTTTGCTCCCTGGCCAGAGGGGCAGTTAAAGCATCTGCTGACTCTTCATCAGGATCATGCTGGAGCTGTGACAGGGCAAGGGGTGGGGGGGAAATCTGTCATGCTGGTGTCAGGGACCACTCAGGTTTCATACCAACTTCTCCATTTGAAATTCTTCCTCAAGTAGCCCAAGAACATTGACCTTCCCACAGTGTTATAAAGCTCTCAAGTCAGTTTTGCACAGAAGGTGGGGAAACCTGAGATACTGCAGTGTAGATGTCTGTGCAGGAGAAAAGGTTGCTTCCCTTTTCTCCTCAAAGTATAAGGGCTGGGAAAATCTTTGGCCTGTGATACTTCCTTTCTGTTGGTCCTTTACTTTTAAAGATGTGCTATTTATGTTCTATTAAAACATTGGTAGGAAAGCCTAGAATATGAAATAGAGGCTAATTTTATTCTTTCAGATAAAGCTGTGAAAGTAAACATATATTTGCATTACTGTGTATGCCAAGGCTTATTAGCCTTGCTAATTTTACTTGAGTCGGTGAATGAAGTTGAGTTGCTGCTTCATAAAGAAAAAAATAACTCTTAGATACTTACTGTAAGCATTAAATAGTCCAGAAAACTTTCTCACTGCCATTCTGTGTAAAAAAGGTCCATCTTTTAAGGGAGAACCTATACTTGGAGAAACAATATGCTTGACATGGTTATGGAGAAAATAAAACGTGAAAATGGTGTTCGGGTACAAAGTTTTCAAGCTAAGCCTCAGGTCAGATAATTGTTAACTACATATTGATCTTTCAAGTAAGGTTTTTAAGACAGAGCAGACTACATGAGGTAAGAGTCCTAGTTAAGTGGAAAGGCCTTGTTAAGGTGATGCATTCTTGGTGCAGTAACTCAAACATACTTTCAGATGGAAAGCAGAAAATATGTGTAACAAATTACTAAGCTATACTATTTTACTTGTGCATTTCACTAACATGTTACATTTGTGAAAGTTCCTTTTCTCATCTCTTTTAGCTTCAAGGCAATCTACCTGTATTGCCTTAGATAACTGGGCTTGAACCACTTCAACTGCTGCTCCCCCTAAAAGCAAAACTCAGGTGTCAACCAGTCCCTACCCCATAAATGAATTTTCTTGCCAAGAGAGGCAGAATGTGAAAAAACATACAAAGGGTGAATATAATCCAGGGATTTGGGCTGCAGCACAGACTAGGGTCCCAAGGTACCATGATGTTACAGATACAGTTCTGCCTTACTTTTTTGCCTCTCCATAAAGGAGAGGAAGAAAACGGGACTTTTACGCCAGGGAAACGCGTAACACATTAAAGGCAAAGGTTCATTCTGAGAGCCTAAAGTGAAGAATCAATTCTAATCCATAACTGCTTGTCACAAGTATCTCTTTCATGCATGAATAGTAATATTGCACTCAATGAATACACTGGTGATTGGTTTCTCCAAAATAGCTAAGTGCTATTCTTTTTTTCTGCTTTACGATTCCTGGTCAAGATAGTACATCATGTTGCTAAAGAACACAACTGAAATATTCTAGAAACAATGGATAATAATGGGACAAACCTCTGAATATAAAAGAAACAGTTGCTCATATATTTACAGTCTCCTATGTCTCTTGAGCATCTTCAGAGGTGCTGATATTATTACACTACTTTCATGCCGATTCCAGCATAAACAGTTAGCTGCCCTGACTGGTAAATGTGTTGCCTCATATTTGTAAGTTCCTTTGGCAATTCCCGTACTAGATTAGGGAGGAGTGATTTTTATCTATGGCTTGGATTGCTTGCTTAAAAAGCAGGTTCTCTTCCTCAGCCAAAAATAGCACGATTGAATAGTGATCCTTCTGCTGTCACAGCATTCCCTGGGACCTAAATCAGAGCGTGACACGGGTGTGACTGGCACAGCTACTGATACTGCAGTTATGAAAGGACATTTTTCAGAAATGTACCCTGGCCTGCGATGTGTATTGTCATACTTCTCTATATTAACATTGATTTTAAGTTACCATCATTTCTTTTATTACGATTTTCACGGGGAAATCATGTACCAGCTGCTAATGTGCTATTTGTCTCCTGGATGCTTGGGCAGCTGAACCTAATATTGTTATTTCACTGACCTTGTAAATGTTACCTTTGGGTTTATTTGTGTTTTGGGATGGATTTTTTTTTTTTTTTTTAGTTTTTTTTTCAATATTTAAGCTTTAAATCTTGTTTGATGTGTTAGAGGACAAGTAACCTCTATTGAAACTGATGGGACTGTCCCTTTCAATTATAAAGACAAAGGAATCAATGGGACTCATTTCACACATTGAATGAGGTTGGTATTATTTAACACTACAATGAAGGACAATAATTGATGATAAATTACAAATGAAGTCCTATTGGATTATGCATTACTTTACTCACAGTGGTGTGAAGGATTAATTAAATTGAGTGGGAAGCTGCAAAACATGAAGTTTTCTCAACTCTGCCTCATCTATGAAACCATAGGATGAGCAGGTAAAACATGCATTTTGCTTTTACTTCTTTGAGTGAAGAAAAACCAAATAATGCACTTTATATTTTTCTATACATGAATTTAGATAGACAATCAATCTTTAATTGTTCATTTTAGCAATGGAAAGAAAAGGAAACACAAAAGTAGGAGAGAAGTACTAAGATATATTTCAGATACAAAACTGAAAGACTACCATTATGTATGGCAAGGGGAAGTCTGTTAAACTATGTATCTTAATTTTTACTGTACACTATATGAAATTAGTTCATAATCCTCCTCATTGACTGCAAGTTCTTTTGTAAGAAAAGAACTGTCAGTTCTTTCATAAGAAAGAATTAATAAATACCCATTTACACTGGTCCTAGGTAAAAAAAACAAAACACCTACACATGGTGGATCCCAGCAGTACATTCCATCAGTAAATGCATTTTTTGTATTCATTTGTTATAATTTATGTGTTTAATTGGGCAAAAATAGAAAGCCTGACATTAATTTCTTAAGGATCCCTTTAGTACTCTTCTCCTTTATTCCCACTGTTAGTCCCATTCTGTGCTTTGTAGCTTCTCCTGGTACCTCTTGCTCTATCAGACGAGCTCAGTTTCTTCAGCCAGCTGGTTGCAAAGGTGCAAAGAGACCTCTGAAGCCCACCCTGGTCTCTGGGAATGCTGATGGCTACGCCAGCCAGGATTGTCGTTCCGAGATGAGCCTGGAGTGATGCTCAAGTGAGTATTGCTGGATCTTTAGCCAAATGCTACATTGTTTTACTCCAATGTCCTGCTCAGTTCTTGTAGGCAGATTTTCTGTTTTATGCCTTTGAGTTGGCTGCTCTATTTCTAGATATTTTCTTTGAAATTGTAAATGTCAGAGGCTGTAGGGAATCAGCCTCATTGCTGACTGCCTTTGTCATGAGGAGCTCCCATACTCACCATGTGGCCTCTACAGGTATTTTGTGATGTTCTGGTTCTTTTGCAGGTAGGGAACACTAGGAATAGGATAATATATTGCAGGTAACATCTCTCCTGCAATACAGTACAGAGTTTTTTCCTGTTGGATCTGACACAGGCTGACCAACAGAAAGGACATGCTCTGACCAATACAGGCCAATTTAAGAATTCATATGGACAAATTACTGGATATTCTTTTATTCTATGAAATGCCATCTTGTGAAACGTAATGCCAGTGGGATTACCCAAGGTTTAAAAACAAAAACCCTGATCGAAACCACATACCTTTTTACATGAGCAAAGATTTGCAAGGAAGTCTTTGTTATTCTGGTAGGCATTATTTATTTCCTCTTCCCACTAGGACAAAAAATAGACAGTTAAATATGCAACCAGAATATGTTTTCAAGGGGTAAAATTATGCCTTTGACTGACGTTGTGAGGTATTTATAACTTTGGGAAGTAGTATTTCAAGGTTTTCTACAACCTGCTTTGAAGACTGTAGCTCCTTTTTTTCTTTAATATTTCTTGTGTAGTGATGACAGTACAGCAAACTGTGAGTCACAACCAGCTCATGCACATCCTGCTGTCAGGGTGAGCGTGGAGCACTGTGGAGATCTAATGGAGCAAGGGAACGGAAATCAGAAGGCAAAGTCATCCCTGTGTGACTTTGAGAAGTCACTTAGCCTTTTTGAACAGGAGCTGTCACAAGTGGACTCAACTGAACTCATTCTCCTTTCTCGTGTCCAGGAAAATATCTCTGTATGTTAATCAACACTTCCACCTCTTGCAATTTTGTTTCAAATCTTGAAATTCCTATCAGCTCCCAGCCCACACTAATAACATCAGAATTTTAAAGCTTTTTTATTCTTCTTATTTTAAAGAAGAGCTTTCAGCTCTCTTGTAGAGAGTAAGCTTCCAGAGGAATATTTAAAAACTTCAAGAGTATGTATTTTAATGTCATCATCAGGAGAACAGAAAACAAATTAGAACGCAGAATCTGAACTGCACTTATTTGTTATTTGGGAGGCCTTGTTATTTAGTGTTATATTTTTGTGGACTAATTATAATGAGTTATATTTATTTTGACTGGCAAACAAACGTGATACAAAAAATTGTGGAATTATTTCATAAGAAACATAGAAAAGAGCTTGGCTTCTGCATGTTGTAAAATAATTTTTATAACTTGGGAGTCCCTGAAAAGAAAACTCAAATTCTATTATGCCATTTAAATGAGAATAAGCTTAAAAAAGGTTAATTGCACAGTGCTGACTCCAGGCCATCTATCATCTTGTTGACATAACATTCTCTTCACTGGTGGGAACAATGATAGGGCGTACCAGCGATGACATAAATTGAATAGTCACTTTTTCATGGAGATTTATGCACTTGCAAAAATAATGCCTTGGGATTCCCAAGTTGTGACAATGTAGGAAGTTGTGATTAGAAAAAAGAGGTGAGAAAGGACTTGAAATGTTCAAGTTTATTTCATTGACATGAAGTGCAGAACAAATTGTTTTTAATAACTGCCTTTTAAAATTATTTGTAATTAGTGAGGCATTTTGGCAGGTGCATTTTCCTTTTCATCTTTGAAATTTTACCTTAATTTTTTTGACAGATTGGTCTCATAATGATTACAAAAGAGAAGGCAAAGCACCTAGGTCATCTAATCTACAATTAACTCTGTTAATTTCCTGGAGAGAAAAAAAAAAGATTCATGTACAATATTACACAGCACCTGTTTCAACGGAAGTATTTTTAAACCTAGGAGTAGAACATCAAGGCATATTTATTTTGCTCTAAAATAAAAGGATTATCTGATCATCTGTTAGCATATACAGTAAGGTGAGAAATCAAATCCAACTCCATGACATGCCTTTAGCCTCTGAGAATTTAGTACAAGTGAGAGACATTTATCCTCTAATTATAGAACTAAATGTGATCCAAAAAGAGAAAAGTGAATTTTCTACAGGGAAATGTTCTTCACTGTTGGGGAAATCTTCCATGATGTGTTTAACTTCAGCCAGTCTGGGTTTGTAGACTCATTTCATTGTTGTAGTGGTGGAAGCGATGGGGAGAATGTATATCCCAAATTCTGGATAACCAGCATAATTTGGACTCCACAATTGCAAGTGCAAAATAGATGGCATGGAAGAAAACCATAATCACGCTGAAATAAATCATGGCTCAGCTCTTTCTGAGTGTCAGTTGCCTCTTTTCCCATATCCTTGGGAAGCACAGAGGTAAGGACACGATCTGGGGGCCACCCCATCCATGTTCCATTCCTGGTGTGCAGTTCTACTCAGTGAATGCAAACCAACAGGCCCTTGTGATTATGCTGAAATAACTGCAGATATTTATCACACAGAGGAAGGCACATCCCTATTTAAGCATATTCTTAAGACATTTGGAGCTTTTTAATTTAAACTCGAAGCAATGATGTAACATCCCCAACTGGAAATCAACTATAACCAGGAGGTCCCAGAAAGCTACAATGGTTTAAGTTTACCTTGATTTCGGTGTGACACTTTGCCTAACATGGGATTTAAAGCAGTGAAATGCTTGGGTACCAAAGTCACGAGTAATTGTGTGGCTAATTTTTTATTGTAGAAAAGTTGTGCAGTTTGTCAGAGAGATCTATCATTTCTGTTTTCAAAAGGAAACTGTGATTCAACTCTGTTTTCTGTTGAAGGCAGCATCAAAAATCCCTGCTGCTTTTGGCAAATCAGTTAAATCTACATTGAGTGCCTCTGAAAATCCTATTTTAGATGCTTTAGCCACAACTTAGCACTTCTGTTCAAACCCACCACTGCCAGCACCTTGTGTTCCAACTCCATTTGCAAGAGTGTTGTGTTAAACACTATATCTTAATTTTATGCATGTGGGTTATTTATGTGTGTGATGCTGCATCGTTTTATCTTTCAAATCCTCCTTCTCTCTGCCAGAGGAATGAACAGACTCCAGTTTTTCATTGCCATGTCCTCATAAATTCTTTGTGAAAGTAACATTATCGTGTTACACTGAGAGCTGTCTCAGCCTCTGATATCTCTTTTAAGATGTCATCCTGTGGATAAGGGAGATTGGATCTTCAATAGGAACAGCCAAGGCAGGCTGAAAAACCTACCCTTTCCAATTATTTTCTTCATTAACCACAAGCACTTTTGTCTCCACCACAATGTTCAAACCCCAGCTCCACTTCTGTTTTTCTAAAGTATTACTTTTCTCAACTCATTTACTTTACACCATTCATCAATCCATTCCCTCTATTACCTTGCAAACCCAGTAAGAATCAAACTCACCCAGAAGAAATGAATAGCATCTGTTGGGAGGTATTACTTGTCACTAGGGGGGAAAAAAACCCAAACTGCCAACAATTCCTTATGCCATAATTTTTTTTGGCTTACTATACAGGGAAACACCTTTAGGAAACACTAGCTATGGGCAGGTATTTGGATGATAAACTAGGGAATGAAAGTAAGCTCACTAAAAAAAACTAAGACACTTCAGATTTGTGTCTATTACTAAAAGAGAAGCATGCAGCTATAGGTAAGTAGCAGTTTTGTTTTCAACTCTGAATTTCTCCTAGAGCTCCTCTAGCTATTTTTGCCTCCTAGAAAATCATTTCAAAAAATGAAAAGGTAATGTGTTTGTGCAAACATGCGTTGCCTTGAAGATTTGTGCCAAAAGTGTAGATTATTTGGCACTTATGATTTTTTTTTTGCAGTGTTCTTTTCCATGTTCCTCATCAAGGCACAGAAACAATACTAAGCAAAAATAATAAATATTCGAAGACACAGCTGAATTTTGGACATTAAATGCCTAAAAATATTTTGTGAATGTAAGGAATTAATAAAACAATTTTTTTTTTAAAAAAAGAACATTTGTTTATTAACTCTTATAAACAATACCAGTTTACACAAAATTTACAAAATTTAAATGGGAAAAATCATTAAACAAAACCTGCTGTGCACCCACACATACACAGGCAGGCAGCCATACGGGAGATGAGATGCAAATGTTAAACAAAGGTGCATCTCTACCAGTCTCTCAAACCATCCCAACCATGTAACAAAATCCTAGCTGAAGGTCTGCTCCTTGCTCTTTTTTCATTTACTAGGCATTGCTGAATAGGGATTATGAATTCTGACTGCAAATTTCAACATGCTTTTCTATTTTTTCTCTACCTCCCTGTGACACATTTTTTTTATCAGTACTGGAACATATTCTAGGGAGCTTGAAGTACCTGACAGCTAACAGGCAGGCTGAATAAATTGTTGCTGTGTGCCTGGGGGTCTACATTTCCCTGACTCCTTCTCTTTTCTTTTTTCCCTGTCCTCATTCCTCTCCTCCCCTCATTTCCCTGTCCTGTCAGCTGTTACAGAATTCCATTTTTAATGCATCATGTGCAACGTGTACAAGACTCTGCATGGGCAGGGTCATCTTTGTAATCATATTTTACTCCTCTAGTAGCAAACATCACAATAGCAACAGTAATATTTTAATATTCTTAGCAAACAATTTTACATGCACAAAATTTGGAGGTCTTGTGCTGCCTAATACTGCATTCTTTTAGTATCACATTCACTTTAGTGTATGTGACGTTAGTAAACCAGGCAGCTGTGCCTTGGCTTTGTTCTGGATTGTCCCTTTGATCACATAATGCTTTAAGGAGTCTATTTGCCAGCAAACAGGAGTTGCCTCTCTGACCTTAAAGAAGAATATTGTCCCTTCCCACTGCAGTAATGGCTTCTTTTTCCTACATGCCCAGAAGGATGGAGCTTAAGAACTATATTGGTAGTGGATTATACTGACAGGCAGTTAACTCTCTGCTTCATATATTAAAGTTTTGCTGACTTTCAGTCGCCTTATTTTTTTCCTCTTTGAGTGAATATAATGTTGTGTTTGGGTTTCTATTTGCTGTGGCATGATATATTCACAACTTACACAGATGTGGACATGGTCATTAGAAGAATTTTCAGTTTATTCCTACTTATCACATCAGGACCTTTCAAAATTTGCATGGTGGGTCACGTATCTGTAACTGAGTCATTCTCTGGGAAAGATTTGGATTCTTAATTACTCGGAGTTTCTGCCCTTTCTGTTGAGACGGAGAAAGGGAAGAGTGAGGGTGTCCATGGCACTGAATTCTTCTCAAGGTCAAAGGCCTTTTGTGAAGCATGGGTAAGGGCAGAGATTCAGAAGCTGGGCATAAGCTTTTGGTCTGTACTGTCACTTGTTTGCTTTGGCAGCCCAAAACCTGTGCAAGCAGCTTATGAATGTTTAAGTGGGGTATCTGGTTCTGATCTTCTTCCAGGCTCGATATACCCAGTCTGGGGGAAGGAGAACACCCTCAGAGGTGTCAAGGAGCTGTCATTCCTCCTCCAGAGGTTCCTGATCCCTGCGTGCATGTATGGGCATGGAGGTGGTAGGACAGGCAAAGCTCAGACCTGAATTTGGCTGATGGAAGTGCCTGACTGAAGCTGAGGAACCAAAAAGAGCTGTGGAATATCCCCTGTGTAGACTTGGAAACAAAAGACATGGCAGTCATATGGCAAAGTAGTTGCTCCCCTCATCTTTCTGTCCTCATGAAGCTGAATAAGTTGCTCATCAAGCAGCTACAGACCTGCTCACAGTACACTTACATACTGTGACATCCGTGAGTTCAGTTTAGGTGTCAGCCAGAAGAGATGGATGAAGAGATGGGAAATAAACTGATAAGCTTCCCCGTGGTAACCCACCTTCCCTTCTGCTTTCTGTGGACAGGTATTAACTAGTTCTCTACATCCCTGAGCTATATGTTGTAATATAATTTCTGGAGAGCACAAAGATTAATTTCAGTTACATTTCATAATGAACTCTTAGGGAATACAATTTTGACATTCCTGACTTCTATGATGTATCAATTCAAAACCTCATTTGTCTTGCCTGAATTTATTGTATTTTTTATCAACTGTGCTTTTATCACTTTACCATCATCTTTGCCATTTTATCTTCTGTATTCTGTAAGTTATAATGAAAACAGAAATTTTCTTCCATAAGAAAATTATATAGGATATTTTCAACACTTTTATTTCCTTTTTTGTACATTAAGTCAGTTATACAGTAGGCACTTTGTGAGATCTGAGATTTTTTTTCAGGACTGACAGTATCAATCCACCTGAAGTTTCCACTTATAATCCACTGAGGACTATCTGTGGGCAGGTGTATGAGCTTATCCTCTATCTTGTTTCTGGACAAATATTCTAATTATTTACTACAGAACATACACTAAAATTATTAGTAAGGGTCATTTTTATTTACATATCTGCAAGTTTTGCTGTAAGAATTAGTCCACTTAAGTCTTGCATCTTGATAGCTTCATAGATAACAGTTAAATTTTGAAACTCTTAATGAAAGAGAACTTAAACATCAAATGCAATATTTAATATAATTATAATAGGAGTGTGTTTTGTTAGTATATTGTTTGCTGTAAACCTCACTAAATAAGAATTACCAATTGCTTTAGGAACAATGAATACTGTAGCATGTTCTCTTGTACTGAATTAGTTGGAGGAGGATATCAGTAACAAGAACCATGGGTGGTGTTTCTACTGGAAAAATTCATTTAGAATAAAATAACAAATCAGATTGAAGGTTGAGTAAATAATATTGCTTTGAAAACTCTATTGGTAAACAAAGACATCAGATGCATTAATGTAAATTAATTCAATATTAAATTGTCTGTAACTGTAGGGGGAACATATAGAAAATTTTCAGAGGGTGATGTAGTGAAATATGCCCAACAGTTATATAGAGAAAACTGCATATCATTTCCTTAGCATGAACACTAAAGAGAAAAAAGCATTATAGGACTGCCTGACAATGTAAGAGAGAACTACTTCACCACATTTAGTAATCCTTTCTAAAATTTTGCAGCTGTCTATGATTCTTATAGAGTACAGAAAATGAATTAATCCAGCAAGCACTTAATTATTAACCATTGTTATAAATGTCATCGCACAAGTTTTAACTGCTTGAGTTCCTTCTTTGGATTTTTCTGAAATGATTAATTATTACGTTAACTTCTAGCAGTCTTTAATAAAAGAAAACTGGAACAATCTAAAACTTTAAAATATATTACAGTCTTATTTTTGTACATGGCTAAAGTTTGTCACAGCAAGTTTATGGGTTTTTTTTCTTGAGAGAAGACATACTATACTTAAGGATTTTTATATTAATGCTCCAACATTAGCTGGGATTTTAATTACATGCATATTTTCTAGAATTTATAATTTCTGAGCAGAGCAGAACTGTGTTTTTCTTCTTCCCTAGTCATGTTATTTAAAAGTCTTTTTGAGACACACTTCTTTTCCTCAAAGTCCTTGGCTAAATTCCGTATGAGACAATGGAAAAAATTCCATTGACCTCCTTGTGGCTAAATTATCTCTAAGGGTGATGTATTCTTAAAGGATGTATTTGAGACTGCCAGCTACATAATTAGTTCATATGTGTGGAGCTTCTCAGCTTAGCACCATCTGGATTGTAGATCCTCTGCTTTCAAAATGTTTGTCTAATATATTTTAAGCCAGAGAAGATTAGTTGAAGCTAAACAGAATTTCATTCAAAAGAAAAATAACTTCAACTTGGTTCCACAGCATCCAAAGTTTGATGTATCTTGTTTTGGGTTATTATCTTTGAAGCTCAAGGTTTATTATTACTGTATAACTCTTTCAAATTTAGAGATAATGAGAGAGAGAGTGAGGAAAAAACAATTACAATAGTATCCACATTTAAAATGGTTGGATTGGTTTTGGTATTGAATGAGGTAGAAACAACTTAAAATACTCTACATGAGTGTTTTGTGACACTTAAATCCTACTGCCTTATTTAAAAAAAAAAATTCATTGGAGTTTTATTTTGTGCCTGAGAGCCATAAGATATCCTCAAATCTCCACTCCAGATCTGTGACATCTGGTTTTGGTTTTGTGTTTATGGGGCAAGGAGCAGCCCCATGGGTAATTGAAGACTTGCTGCTCTGTTTGGATGATCCAAACTCCACTGTGTGGCTGGAGCAAAAATGAACATGATCAGTCCAAAGTGATATTATTCACCATATATGGCATTCTAATAAAATTAAAACTGGAGAGTTGCATTGTAGAGCATAAACTGCTATTAATTAGTGTTAGCTGCAGTAACCTTGTTCAATGCATACTGAGCATTAGAGCCTAATACTAATGAAAAAAAATTACAGGTTCAAGCTTTGGCAATTTTATAATTCCTAGCTGGTAATTATCCTTTTCCGTAATTAAGCTAAGATTGCAAAATCAGGAGTAAAAATCAATTCAGTGTATTGCATTTAATTTTTTTTTAAATAAGTAATCAAGAAAACTGTATACTCATTTCACAGAACAAAATGTACAGTGAGGTCAGAGTCTCAGTGATGAAAAACTTTACTAGATTTCTGTTGAAACTTTTGGACTGTCATTTTGTACAACATACAGGAGAGATATTTTAAGGGCTGTAATAAATTTAATGTAATAAATTTAGTGCTCCTGTCTAGTGAGTAGAATATTCACACCTGTGCATTCTGCTTTATTTATTTATTCTAGTTTAAGTAAACAATATTGTTTTCTAAAGTTTCTTGGTAAACAAATATACAAATATTAAACTCTTGTAAACTACTTCAATTTTATATTGTCTTTAATTATAGACTATAATAATTATAGCCATATAGGCTGCTCCAGAAACAAGTTCTGGTGTAGACTGTCTAACAAAATTTTACTTTAATTCCTATAAAAAGAGTACTAAACAATAAATTTTTGCTTATGGATTCCAGCCAAATTAAATGCAAAAAAAAATAAGCAGGTTTTGAGCTGTTACTTCAGGTATTTCAAATGTGAAGAGAAAAAGTTTTTTAACCTTTTGTAAATTAAAAAGAGGTGTTCAGACAGGAGTGGCAAACACAGTGCAACTGATCTTATTGGAGTGGAGATCACTGTTTTATGGGAGGAACTTGGTTTAGAAAGTCATTATATTTTAGGTTTCTTGGCTCTCAAACCTCACATTTTCTGTCTTTTTTTTGCCAAGGACCATTTGAAATAGCTTATCAGCCTCACAGCTTGAAAAAGGTTCCTGACAAAAATCTGACCAAAAATAAATCTTTTTTTTTTCTGTGTTTTTTTCTTTTTCCTTGTTGATTTTCATTTTGATTTAGAGTATTAAAACTTTTCTTTGTTCTTCATTAATCGTTCTTAGCACTTTACTTTTCAAATGCTGCCTTATGATTTTCCTCCCTACAGCTCTCCTCTGTGTGCTCAAAGGAATAGCATGTTCTCATGCTCCTTTTTTTTTTATGAGCTGTTGGAGGAATTCTTAACATTCAAGAAGAATAAAAGAAAATATGGATGTTCTGCTGCCAGAACCAGAAATCTTGCAGGGAGTACTATTTCAAGAGTAAAAACCTGGGAGGTTGGTTTTTTAGGAACCATCTGCTGGCACTGAAACGCAGAATAAAAGATTTGGCTCCTGAAGCTACTCACATGCACTCTAGAAAATTTAAAAAACATTACCTCTCCCTTTTCATCATTCCCAGAACGGCAAAAAATTTTGAAACTACTGGAAAATGTTGGCTATTTCCAGGTTCATATGTTCCTATTTGACAAATTGTACCATTTGGCTATGTATAAATTAGAGTTTTATTCTAATGAGTCATGGTTTGCCAACAAAAATGAAGTATGTTCTACACTTGTAAAATGCTGATGCAGAACTTCACAAGTTAGTTCAAGGCCAAATATTTATTCATCGACATGTAGTGGTTCAAGTTCAAAAGCACAGGCTTCTATCCCAGAAGAAATTTTATCCAATCAATCAATACTTCTGCAAATACTAATTAATCAATTGTTGTGTATTGCACAAGAAAAAAATGTTCCCATGTACCAAAGAAATATTTACAGGTCTGGTGAATCTTCATCTTTGGAATTTGAACTTCCAAAGCCAAGTCAGTATTTGATAGCAGAGGATTTAGCAAGGATGCCCAAAGCCTTTCACATCTCTTCACTGTAGTGTGAAAAAATATTTCGTGTTAAGTAGGAATAATAATCTTCATAATGTCTACAGTCACCTGTCATAGTCTTCATTTCAGCTGGCTGCATACTTGGAATCCAAATGTTCTTAGATTTGTTTATTATGTAGATTGAATGCAAATGAAAATTATTATTTCTTCATGTTAAGATTCTGTTGTTTAAAATTAATCTGGCTATATTAGTGCCATTTACAATTACTAGCATTTGCATTAACAACAGTTGAAACAGTGACATCTGCAGTCTAAATTTCGTTAAACAAAATATAAAAAAGTGTTTTAAAAATCAGTTTTCAAAACTGATTGCTTTCCAGACTTCCTTGGGAATTAACTTTCAGAATCCAATATGATGAGCTTGAGTTCACAAGTCACAAAATGAAGTTCAGACGTCTCCCTGTAGCTGCAAATTTATTAGACCTTTTTCATTACTCTGTTAAGTACTTCATTTATAACTCCTGCTGATTTCCAGAAAAAGTGAATTCCATCTTCCTACTTCTGTCAGTTGTTTGGAGGTTTTTTTACCCTCTTTTTCTTTTATACCATATTCTAATCTGTGACATAGCAAGTTGCAGATCCTAATTTCTGATCTACAGTGGATTGTATTACATAAAGGCACAGTAAGCATGGTAGTTCATGAAGCAATTACATCTCAGAATCATGAATTTAAAATATATATAATTCAAAACAAATCAAGCAGCAATGTGGATTACAAATATAAAGTCACTCTAGGGATTTCTGTGTTTACACTGCACAGTGTTGCTGTGTTCTGGCTCCTTAGATTCAGTAAATGGACCTCACAGAGTGAAACTGCCAACATATGTTGTAAGCAGAGAATTATGTCGTAGTGTTAAGGCTAATAGACTAAATTCCAGATAAATGTTAGTGGATCTACAGGTGGCCTTGCAGTGCCTGTTTACAAAGTGTAGCAGTTAGTCAGAGGACTAGCTATCACCTTACAAAACAAGATGTTAGGCATTTGCTTTTTGTTCTCCATATCTATTTCCTTGCTGTAAACAATTAGCAAATACAAATCCAAATATATATTGCATATATATATATATATATAAAAGGAAATACATACACCCAAGAAAAAGGCTTGAACTGCTCCAATGAGAGGAAAAGACCAAGATGTTAAAGAATCCCTACAAAGTTAGAGTGAAGAGGATGGGTTTGTTAATTCAATTGAGGACAAATCTTTCCGTACAAAGATCCTCCAAATGTGTAGGTCTGATAAACCAATCAACTTTATGTTGAATGAATAAATTATTTAGACAAACTGAATTGGAATAGCTGAAGTTATGGCACGTGGCTTTCACAAGCTGTCCAGTTATGTGTGCTATGTGAATTGTAGAGGATGGAGAGGAGAAGAAAAGGGAAAAAAGATGAGGGAATGAAGGCAAGGCTGAATGAAGGGAAAAGCTTTGTGCTGTTCTTGAAGGGTATTCTCTGCCCTCTTTCCTTCTTTCCAGGTGTCATACTGATATATGTGGGATTGAAATCTTCCCTGAGGTGTGCAAATCAAATGCTTTTGATTTCTGTGGAGCTCGTTTACATCAGAGTTGACTGTGTCTTTTCTTTGACTGATTTTTTCTTTTTTTAACTCAAATTAATGAAGTCCTATCGCATAGCAAAAGCTAATGGTAGGTCTTGGAATATGGTGGGAGAAAAAAAACACTTTCAGAGACAGTGATTCCCTCCAAAACCAATGCAAATGTTAAAGATGTTCCTGTATAGTGAGGCTGAGATTCATTTATGCAATGGATATTGAGTGTGTATAAAATCCAAAAAAAATACCTTGACCCAGCCCTCTGGGCTTGTATTAGATATTTTGAGACAAATTGCAGCAATCTGCAGTGGAGAGAATGAAATGAGGAGTGGGAGTCAGCCAGGAATGCTTTCACCTACTTCCAGGGCCCCACATAAAGTCATATTCTGGCTGTTTCCAGTATGAGCTTCCATCCCACCATCCCTGCCACGGTGTCAGGCTGGAGCCTGTGCAGGTGCTCACCCTTCCCAAGGACTGCCACTCACACTGTGCCCTCACTCACCTCTTTCATGGCACTCTTGGTCTTTATTTTTGCTAATGTCAAATCTTCAGTTTGAGAGGAAGACAGGAATACTGTCTTTGGGAGGCACAGGCAGGCTGTCACACTGCAGACTTCTACAGGCTTCATTTTTTACAGACTACAGTTTTACTCTGCAGTGCAAATGCACTGTATGCAAACCCAGTAGATTTCAGAGGTTAATTTTTACTCTTTGCAAAAGCCTTCCATGTTATACCATAGCACAAGCAAATATACTTGAGTTATATGATAATCTTTAATACTAATATAGTTTTTCTACTTAAAAAATTAGCCTTTTACCTGAAAAGCTAACAGGATTTCTGTGACTTCCAGTATTTTAAAAATCTGATTAAAATGCAAAGAAAAAAAAAGTGTGTTTTTTAAAAAATTATTGTTTTACAAGCTTTGTAAATTTGAAACTATTGTCTTAACTGGCCTGTCTGAGAAAGTCATGTTAACAGCTTTCATCTTTAAAATAGCTCCAAATGCACCTAGAATAGCTGTCAACAGAGCAGAGATCTGTGAGATGTATCAGACAACTGGTCCACATGTAAGTGAGAAATGAATGTGTTAACTTGGCTAACATGGAAAATCAAACAATTGAGGAAAAAAAAGAAGAAGAAGGATAATAGACTAGATTTACTAATTAGAGAAAAAAATAGATTTTTCTGTGAGAAGCAACACCTGCAGTCACTGAAACCATTTTGTAGCTTTCGGGCTGCATTCATTGTAATAAACATGGATTTATACTGATAATTCTGAAAGGTGATAATCATCACTCCCATCTTATGAGAAGGTAAGATAATCAGTCTCTCATCCGCCTTTAATACAGTTGAGGGTCTTTTCATTTTATTTTGATTATTAATGCTTATTTTTGTGTTATACAGAACATATCCATCTTATCTATAAAAAAACCCACAAACCTGCTGGCAAATTATATTGCTATAGCTCTGCCTCTCAAAAATTCATCTTTTCTATGGCATAATTTAGCTATGTTTCATCCTGTTACTGGTAATAAGAATTTGGTTATTAGAGTCACAGTTTTCGTTAAAACCACATCTTACATTTAAATGTACAATTTTTTATTCCCATAAAAAACTTCTACCAGTAATTGAAAGGTGCATTTGCATTTTATGGGTACTTCAGTTTTTTTCAAAGAAAAACTGAAAGGATTAGATGTCTCCAAGTTGTGATTTTATAATCTTTAAAACAGCTACTTGGATGTTTCCAGTGGTTTCCTTTTTATTTCACATGTGCATTTTCAATGATTTCCCAGAAGAATGCTTCTCTTTATGACAGATAAAAATAATAACAGCAACCCACATCTTAAGCAAGCCTTATGGTGCTATACACAAAAATTCAATATTGGAAGCAATTACTAAGTACTATGAGGAAAGTATTGATTTTATTACTGAAGTTATTAATTTCAAGTAGCTCATATACTTAGGAATGTTTGTTTTCCTGTGTCTTAGTTATTATGATATCGTTCTAAACATCAATATTTTATACTAACGATTTTCTAGATTAGAAAGTGTGGAAATCATTAAAAACACGTACCTTTGTTATTGGGCTGATTTCCATTAACACATCTGTGTATGGTAGGACAACGTGAAACATAAAATGAAACACTGCCCTGAATCAGCTAAGAAAGTATCTTTTAGTTTGAAACATAAGCAAAAATCAGGCACAGTGGCCTATGGCCCTAGCATTACTGTATCCCAACCCATAGAAAAAATGTGTTCAATATATTTGTATTTTATTTCACTTGAATATAGAGTTTGCTTAACTTTTTAGATGGTGATTTTAGCCCCATGCTCTTTATGACGTATCAGCCAACGGTGAAACACTTATTTCTGTACATCTGTTAAAGATGTGATATTTTTAATTCCATCTGCCCAGGGCTTAAATTAGAATTTAAGGTAAATGTTTTCATTTATCTTATTGATTCTGTTCCAATTTAGGAGATTACCCCGTGGCTTTAATTCACCCGAAGAATCTCACTGGGGAGATTTTCAAAGGCACAAAAAAAAAGTCAAACCACTAACTTCCATTGACTTCTGAAGATTGTATTACTGCCTTCTCTCTGGATACATGGAAGACTCAGTTCCCATTGTTCTCTTAATAGGAAAGAGCATCCATCTTTCTCAAGTAGGCTTTGAAAATGTTGATCAAAGCAGAGGAGGCCAGATGCTCACAGTTTGCTATAGCTCTGCCATATTAAGGTCAGTGAATTATTTGCACCATTTGGGACACAAGCCATGTCATTACTAAAATTATTATAATTTACTTAGTCTCCTAATAACAAAATTCAACACTGAAGAATTAAGTTTTCCCTGACAAAATGGAAAACCAAAAAAGTTTAAAAAATCAACTCATTAACACCAATGCATTTGCCTGTTAAAGTTGTCCTTCAATTGGGATTTTTTTTATTAGATTGTGAGACATTGACCTTGATTCTTGTTCTGAAAGTCAGTATGGAAACATTGCAGAGGAAATGCCCTCACATGCTTGGATAAAGATACTGTAATGCTTTTACTGCATTGCAATTTGGGTTTGAGTAGCGCTGGCAGATGCAGAAAAAGTGTAACCAGACTCTTATATACCTTCTTTTACACATTTTGTCAAACTTCTTCTCTGCCAAAATAGTTCCCCATGCTTCTGGTGCCACCCATCCTTGATTAAGTTAGCTGATTTTGTATTCCAGCATCATGCCCCATTCAGCAAGAATGTGTAGAAAGCAATTTGTTTTCTTAAATGAACAGAATGAATATCAGGAATATCTCCATCTTCTGGCATAAATTTTGTGGAGTTTTAGGTACTTGGTAGGCTGGCTCCAATTTCTGGCTTTTTGAGCTTAACCGTAGCACAGGGCCAGTGTGCAAGTTGTATTACATGTTTATCTCCTGTTACCTACTCAAAATCAGCAGCTGAGATAATGCCACCCTTGCCTTGGTTTGTCACCATCAGTTATCCACTCATGTTGGCAAAGTTCTCAGCTCAACTACCTTTTCCTTTCACCTGTTCCATGAGGGACCTCATCGCCAAGCAGGAGTGGGTTAACAGGAGATACAGGAGATGAGGAATGATAAGTGGAGGGTACACTGGAAAAAAAAAAGGAGTAGTACACTGAGATGGAGAATGAAGAACTCAGAGCTTGCTAAAAAGGAAAGTAAGGTTTTGGTAAAGAGCCATTAGAAAAAAGGGAAGAAGTTTTAAAAGCATAAATAAGAAGAAAAAATGCGACAAGCTTCGTCTGTGACCTCACAACCATAAAATGTCCCGGCCTTCTCTGAATGCTTTCGTGAAGCCCACTAACATTATATTTAAAATGTGTGAAAAAAAGTAAATATAGAAATGCAAATTAGGCCTGACAGATAAGCCTAACAATCATTTTTTTTGAAAAGCAGAAGGCTGACAACAGTTTCGCAGTTTATTTTAAGAGCTGAGTAGGATGGCATATTTTTGCATTAAACAATATTCACTTTAGTTTTCTTGTGTTTATTTTTGTCTGAACATATCCTTGTAATTCTCCACCACTCAGTAAACAGTTCTACATTTGCCTGAATTAATAGGATAAATATTGCCGGTTTGTTAGAATAGATAATGATAAATGACTTGAATACACTAAATATGTTTGAGACATATTTAATCCATAAGTTTTATGTTAACAGCGCCAACATTATCTTATAAAATTTTACTATCAACATGATCTGGGAAGCGTTCTTGTGGTAATCTCATACGGCTCCTCATTTATGCTAACATAAAACACTGGCTATGTTGAAATATCAGCCCGTGTAGAGCTGCGAAGAACTGCTAGTTGTACAATCACACAGAAAAATGCTAAAGAATCATTACAAGGAGGTGTTCTCTGGCTGCTGGTTTGGGGTCACAGCAGTAAGAGATAGAGTGCCTTTAAAAGACTGAAGTGCCGTGGTATGAGGGTCCTGAGAGCTCTTGAGATGTACTCAGGCTTTTTGCTGATTTAGTGCCAGAGCTAAGGAGGCATATTGAGATGTGATGCTTTCACAAAAGCTGTGATTTCTTTACTAATGGTGGGTTGGGATTCAGAACCTGCTGGTACTTTTTACCTTTAAGGAAGAAGTAGTTTTGTATTGTGTAGAAGCAATTTGTGGCTGTAGAAGGAGAAGGTACAGGAAGGAACTGGACCTACTAGCCTATGGTAGCATCAGCATCACTCAGACACCCTGGTGTAATGGTTTGAGAGACCCAAAATCTAATTCCCAAGTTCAAGCCCCCCTCCCTCATCTCAACCCAGTGTGAGATGGGTTTTCCAGACACCACACGAGACTCAAAATGGGGGGAAGGGTCAACTGGAGTTGGAGTGTCCTGCTCTTCTGGTCCTTAGCTATTTGGCTATTTTATTTTGGGGTTTTCTTCTTTTTTTTTTTTTTCCCAGTAGTGGCTGTAAATGCATAAACTCTCCTGGGATGCCATGGTATGAAGGACAAGATAGCTATTGAGACTACTTCTCAAATAGCAGCCTTTAAGATACATTCTCTAATGTAGCCAGTTACCATTTCTGAGATGTCTTGGTTGCTTACAAAGGATGATTCTTTTGCTCAAGTGCAGGTTTGGAGGTATCTCATAGGAACTCACTTTGCATTCTTAACAAGAACAAAAAAAACCTTCTCTATTATGTGTTCCTGGATCAGGTTTTCTTTCATTTGCTTCCAGATGGACTTAGAGTGTCTTCTGCAAATAAAGACAGAAATATGTGTTTTGAGATAAGAAAAAGGTAAAGTCTTAATTCTTGCTTTTCTCATACTATCTAGGCCAGCAATGGGGAATTTTTTGTAAAAGATATAATAGTTGCTGACTTAGCTTTACAGACTTTGTCTAATTCCTAGTATACTGCAGCCAGATGGAAAAAATAAGTCCAGTAAAATCCTTTGATCTCTGTGTTTTGAAGTCTCTTTGGAAAAAAAATATATCTATGTTACCTTGAGGGCATGAGAATAGATGGCAAATTGATAAGGTGCATGGGTAAGCAAAATATACTTTTCCTCTCAAAAACCAGATCATCTCTTATCCAATTTTCATTAGAAGGAACTTTATTTCTTATTAATTGTATATAATTAATGAGTATGTATATATATTTATTATAAGGCTGGTTGACCCAAACCAAGATCAGTTTACCCAAACGTAACTTTATTGAAGATTAAATAATATGTATCAGAACTGCTTTTTAATTGTGCAAATCATTCTCTCTTTTTGTGTTTGTGAGTTTATTAGCAGAATCATCTGTAAATAGATGCCTGTACATACACTTAAAGATTTGTATGTATGTCTTTTTATGAAGAACACTTTTATTTTACTCTGCCACCAAAAACTTAAAAGGTGCTAGCAAAGAGTATAATGTTGTGGTTGAGAATTTAAAGGCTTGAAAGTGAGGAAATTAAGAAACAAACATATGCCCTCATAGAAGAAATTACTTTTAAGACACAGTTGTGCTGGACCATGAAGTCTTTAGGGGAGAGGTTATGTCAATTTATATGATTATACAGTGCTGAGTGCACTGTTGGTGTTCTGTAAGTAAACAGAAAAAATAACAGATATGTTAACAGAATGGTAAATTTGGCATATTTTTTAAATTTTATGTATTTGGATGATTTAAAAAAATACTAAGGCAATAGTAAAATTTTGTACACTCCATGAGCTACAGAAAGTCTCAGGGTCTTTTGTTCAGTTGATGTATTAATTAGTTCTGTATTACAACCAAAACAAAAAGGCCTGCAAAGCTGATCTGGGAACTCGACGCCTTCCTCAAGCTTGCAGGGGTAAAATGGTGTGTAGGTCTGGTCCCCACACAGGCTGTTGAATTATGTGCCCTCCACAGATTTACAATGTTTTCATGGCAAACATTGCTGCATCTGAGTTGATCTCCCCAGAGTTTTTAGAGTCATAGGGGTTGCAAAATAAAACTTGGCTAATGTTTAGCTTTAATGAGTTCTGTAACTGTTATCCTGTCATGCCTCAAAGTCTCTGTATGGCTGCTCACAGGGGCTCCCTGATAGTCACCAGATTTAGTCTTTCTTCTAAAATGGGAAACCGTTGCAGAAACACGTCAAAGGCAATGTCAGAACTGTATGTGACAGCTGTTTAAGTATAGATGTACTGCAGAAATACAGGCCTGCTTTGCTTTGCAAACTTGACAAAGATGCCTTGAATTCAAGGACTCTAAAGGGCACCTCTCTACTCTCCACAATAAGAGGGAGAGGGAGCAATAGATGCCCTTACTCGTGGGCTGACCCAGTCCTAGTGTGACTTTCAGGAGAAGATGACTCATGAGCCCGTGCTATGGGTGCCCAGCCAAGCTCTGCCTTGTCAGTCTGTCCTTCAGCACTAAAGCAGAACATGACTTCTGTGGTAAAAAAGCTTTCCCAGGTTAGCAATTTCCAACACAGTCAGTGGTGGGTTCTTCAGAAGCGATAGAGGTGCCCCTGCGTAAGGAATTGACTTTGAGAAGTGGAAAAGGACTTCTGTGCACAAAAGGTCTGACCTTGCAGGCTTCCAGAGGGAGAGGCTGTAGCTTTCATTATGTCTTTCTGAATGGACGCAGAAGAAAGTTGTTTCACATCCTCCCTGGAAGCCCGTGCCAAGATGCTGTAGAGAGCTCTGCTACCATTTAGAAGAAGGTGAAGGTGAGGTCCGTAATGAAGGGAGAGAGAACTTTAGAAAAAAAAGTTCTGCTTCTTATGAATAAAAAGCTCTGTGGAAGATTCTTTATTCAAGGAAAGAACTATGCAGCAAATTGCCAGTGATTTTTATCTATAGTGCAGTAAACCAGAATTTAAAGGGCTGAGGAGAAAAGAAATTAAATACTTCTGAAGATTTGAGAGAATGATGTGCATTAAAGCTAGATAGAACTAGCATAACACAGGCCATAAATTCATTCTGTAATTTTATCTTCAAGTCCTTAACTTCTGACTGAGCTGTAATATATAAGTCAGGAAGGTACCCAGTCTTGGATAAGGAGTCCACTGCAATTCCGAAAGAGTTGTCCACCTGGTTAATTCCAGAATTAATTATCTTGCTTTTGAGTAAGCTTTCAAATTGTTGAGGAACTCATGAGCAGAAATTATACAGCAGAAACTGAAACTAGTTAAATGAGCTATAAAACACTGAATCACGGGCCACCTTTTATTGGGCTTCACACCTCTGAGTGCTTAATCAGTTTGGTTTTACTTGCTATTACTCCAGTGGGGAAGGTGGTGAACTGGCAATGCTTCGATGGCAGTAATTGCCTACTGTCCTGCCAACCAGCAACACTGTACATGAGGCACACTGTTAGATAGAGAGATATAAAAACATTTTTGGTTATGAGCTTTCCCTGTCTGACTGCATTCTTTGTGTGAATGAAAAATTGTCACTCATGGAATGCTGCTTTGGGCATCCCTTCAAACCCATCAGGTTACGGCTTAGCTTTTCTGAAGGCAGCAGCTCCTTCTCCTGTGATGAGATAAATGGATGTGACTTGTGCAAAATGCCCATGCAGGGGTCTGTGTCCATAAAAGTCCCCTTCTATCAGTCTTGTAAGATAAAAAGCCATCTGGCCTACAGTTCTGAAACTTTTCCCTCTTTGACTCTGTGTAACGTTGCCTGCCAGACAAAACAACTGCGGGTCTTGAGAGCTCAGCCGACGGCTGGGGAAACACCAATCTGATGCACCAGTTTACTTTTGCACAGCACAAGGCTCAGAGAGGTTTGGATATGTAACCAAATAAAGGATAAAAAGCATTAACTTCCAGGCAGGGCTTTCTTCTACGAGGCAGCTCAAATTTTTAGCTCAGATTAACTTTTTTCATTCCGTAATTCCACACTTTGGTTCGTGTGGGGTTTTTTTTTCCCTTGAAAATCTTTATCTTCTGTCCTTCAAACAGTGCGCTGACAACTGCAAGATCACAAAGCTTTTTGGTTTTGGTGCTCAAAATTGCAGCTGTCATTTGAAAAGTCAATTTTTCTGCATTCAGAATAAGCTATACCATTCTGCATTACTGCTCATGTGCTCCTAAAGGACTGCCTTGTACTAACTGAGGGTTTCTTTCCTCTGCTGTATTTTGGTGCAGGGAACAATTTGATACATTCAGGTGTCTTACATAACCAGTGACATAATGAGTCATCTTTAGAGAGTGATTATTGACACGCTTCCCTTGCATGAGTTCAGATGGGAAGGATGTGCAGTTAGAAAGTGCTTTAAAAAAGGACAGTCTGAATCCCTTAACCATTTCTTTTCATGCTGTATGTTACCATAGGAGTTATTTCTGCTATGGGGCAAAGGTCTAACAGCATGTATAGGAGTGATGTTCCATTGTTCTTCACCCCATAGATGTGACTGCTGATGAATAAAATGATCACAAAGAAACCAAAGCTCTACATCAAGAATTTCTGCTGAGACAAGGATGTGGAGACTCTCTCCCTGCACAGTGCTGGGTCCCTGTGCATAAACCACCACCCCTGGTCATCTGCACTGGGGCAACAGCCATGCTGGGGCTTCTGGGCTCAGCAAAACTGGAGGCTGCTCATAATGTGTTAACATGTGGGAGATTTGGCAGGTCCTTTATATCCTCTGCTGTAAATACTTTGCTTTTTGTACTGAACACAGTAAACAGAAATTAAAATAAGAGCACATCTCCCTTCCTAATTTCTCCAACTGGTCCGAATGAAGAATCAAAGCATTCCTTTTAAAGGTTTTGTAGATAGCCACTTTAATAGCCATTGAAACTTTCTGGTACAGTGTCCTTATGGTCATCTGAGGTCTGCCAGCTCTGGGTGAAAAAATTTCTCCTGGCCTCTTTTGGGAAGTTTCCATCTCTGGCATGAGAATGATTTGAAAGGAATGGCTTCAGCTGGTCATACCCTAACTCGTACGTTGTGGAGTATTTCAATAGCAGTAATCATTTTGAGCTCATAAAGAGCAGGGGCTGGGAACACTAAATTATTAAAATGCATTATTAAGACTGAAATAACTTACTTTGTCTCTTCTTTCTTGGTAATTGAAATTGTATCTAGAAATTTATTCCAGTGCTTTATTCAAAAAACCCCTTAATGCTGCAGCTCAGTTATATCCATAGCATCCATTCAACAAACATCATGCAATGTATGAGGCAGGTCAGCCTGCAGAATGCTCTTTCATTGCTATTCTATTAAGAAAATAAGTTTTACTGTTGTAAAAGTAAGTAACAATTTTTAAATATTCCTAAGGCTGATGATGCTACAGAACTAGATATTTTGCAGTTGCTTTTATTGAGTATAAATGCAGACTTCATGCAGACTAAAGCCTTCTGTCACCATGAGTGAAAAGCCCTCTGGTCTTATTATAGTGATTTTCAGCTCTCAGGATGAAGCTTTTCTGGGTCTTCACAAGTCGTGTGGAATGATTTCATAGTTCTGGTGAAAGGGAGAGCAGACAATTCGCGCCCGAGTTTTTCTTTGAGACTGTTTCAGTCGCCGCAGGGAAGTTTGTGATCCAGCTCCCTGCTACGGGGAGGTACAGGGTTAAATCTCTGCCCACTGCACTGCTGGCAGTGCTGTCAGCACTGGAGTCTGCTGGCACTGGGCTCTCTGGGTGCCCAGAGGCTGGTGGGCTGCAGGGGGAAGGTTTGTGGGGTAGCACAGATTCTATACACAATTTCTCAGAGCTTCTCTTGCTGTCAGTGAACTGTGCCATTTATGCAGCATCTGCTGACAGAAACCTGCGTGGGAGGTGGTATTGTTTGTGTTATTTTCCCTAGAAATAGAAGACACTTATGCTGAATAAGAGACAGAGTTACTGAACAGCTTAAAGAAGAAAAAAAAAGTTTCTTTTTTAAGCATTTCTTTCTTGTCTTGGATACATTATATTTTTGCCTTTGCCTCCCCTCTGTGGGTAGGGGCGAAGCTTGACAAACTGTTTTTTTGTGGCCATTGATAAATGTAATGAGATTTCAGTGTCAACATGAAAACGTTATGTGTCATCAGCTCTGTGAAACTGCAGTGAAATATGGAAGTGAGGGAGAAAAAACTCCTCCGTGTTCAGCTCGGCTGTGCCCCCTGCTAGGGTGCTGTGGGGAATGTTGATAAACACTGGGAAGGGCTGAGAGGTGGCAGAGGCAGGTGAGGAGCCGGTGGCTTCTGAGGGACCACAGAAAGCTGCCACTGCACCTCCTCGTGCGCCTGAGTGCCAGAGGCTCCTTGCTAGGGGAAGCCTTTACAACTCTTCTGGTTTTTTGCATTCCCTGGATAAAGGAAATAGGCGATGCAATGGAAATTTTGAATAAACATTTCTAGTAGGAATAATGTTTTACATCTCCCTCTGCCTCTGCTGAGTAAGTGCTGTTAGCTCCAATTATTCATTACTAAAGAAAGTCATCTAATTCATCTCTATCAGTACTCCAGGTAGAGGTGATTTTTTTTTTATTATTTTTTGTTACCTGGCATGGCTGTGCTGTCACTGCTGCTGCTGCTGCTTGGGCTAGTAGACATAACTGCTGCTGTGGACATCGCACCTAGAATAAAAGCGGGGTCAAGGTGGAGAGGTGAAAAGAATCGTGAGTAACCCAGGCTTTTCCTTCTCTTCTTCTCAGCTCTCTATTTGAAGAAATGTGTTAGGCCTCGTTTCTCTGTGTAATCCTTCCTCTCTGTGAGGTTATTCTTTAATAATAGCCTTAAGGCCATCTAATTTAAGTATTTAAATATGCATGTAGAAAGCACGGGCCACACCTTCAGTGCGCTCCAACATCTGCAGTACAGTCCTGTGTCTCCCTGCAAGCTCTCAGAACTGCCTGTGCTGATTAACTCCTCTCTGTCCAGGAAGTTGTGAGATGTCCAGGCTATACCTTTTCTATTTCCAGTCTGAACATTTTGCGTGCTATTTCAAATGTTGGCTTTGACAAAGGCAGCAAATCTCTCGGGTCTGCTGTTTGTGTAAAGGAACATTGTAACCCCAGTGATTATACTGGGTGATTTTATGGATATAAATGGGTAACTGCAGTTTAAATTCTACAGATTTAGAAAGGTGGATGTAATGTAGCATTGCAGCTTGTGCAGGGTTTATCAGCGTTGCACTTAAAAAGAGAAAAGAACATTTACTATTAGAAAAGGAAAGTAGATGAGTCATCATAATATTTGGGAGTGAGACTTCCTACTGCATACACAGCTGCTTGGCTGAAATAACCAGATGATTATATTCATTTAAAGAGCAACTCAGTTCTCACTGACATTATTTTTTATTCCTGTCCAGCTATTTATAAATTAACATGCCCATGATGGGCAATATAGTATCATTATGTCTGTAAATCTTTGCAGTGGTTTTGGGGTTTTGTTTGTTTGTTTGTTTGTTTTTGATAGAAATAGTTATATTAAAAAAAACCAGAAGAAATATTGAAAATGGAATTAAGGTTTTCTGTTTAATTCAGCTAAATGTGGTGTGGTTGCTTGGAAAACATATGTGATGGAAACCCCTAAAATAACCAGAACTTGGAGGGGTAGCCGTTGGTATCTTTGAGATGAGTATTATCTTAAAAGTACTGTTATCTGGAAGCTGATCTGCAGCTCCAGAAATATTTGTTTTTCCTGAAGTATGAACATACATATCAATAAATCTGCCACTTAGTCCCCAAATCAGAAGATTTAAGGCAAGAGGTGCTGGACTAAGTGGAACTGAGAACTGCCTCGTCCTCCCACAAGTAATTTACACCTAAAAAATACACTGCCCAAAGTAGTAGGCCACTAATGTGTACATAAGTGATGTACAAAAATAACAACCTGTGGCTTATAAATATATGAACATTATGACTAAAAGAGCACTTTAATGATTGTGGAAACTGAGGCTCAACTGAAGTTTGTTAATTAAAATCTTTCCACAGTATGTTTCTTGCACAGTAGTATTCTAAATAAGTGTCTGTTTATATTTTATGAAAAAAGCGCCATTTCCTGGAGTAAAGATCCTGTATATTCTGTTTTGATTAATTGACTTTCAGGTGTTTGGAAGTTTGTGATTCTGAGTATTTAGTCTGATTTTTTTTTTTCCTATGAAGAACTGAAATAGATGGAGACATAGATATTAATGTCTCTCAAAAGCATTAATGAAGTTAATCACTTTGGGATGTCATTTAGCCACGATGAGTAAATTACACAAATATTCAGGAGTTTAAGAGCAACACATCTTTGTACATTGTTTAGCAACTGTAAGAGATCATTTAATGCCACCTGTAGTTAGCTATTAGACTTTATGGATTCAAATGACTTGCTTTCTTCTCTCAGGACAGGGTGCCCTCAAGCCAACCCACTAGCAGATTGCCAGGGTTTGGTTAAAGGAAGAATAGGATGTAAATTAGTCATTATATCATCTTGCTACTGTGTTACTTAACTGCTTAGAGAGATCAGTTGTCGAATGTGTTAAAAGTTATGGGTCCGAATCAGCTCTTCTTGAAATAAAGAGATGTGTAGATTAGACTACATTGTTCCTTTTCTTCAAATATTAGCAGAAGTCTCACTAAAAACAACAGGAGAGATTTTACAGGAATGCTGTTTGCATTGTTACTATTTGACCTTGCTATCCATGATGTCAAAATTTCTCTATTAGCAGAATGCAGATATCATGCAGAGCTGGATGCTATGAGAAGTTTCTGAGAAAGGAGAAAACCAAAATGTTGTGTAATTATAACTGATGGATTATTTGTTGAGTTCTGTTAATTTTATATATTTGCCTATAAGTTGACAAAGTACTTAAAGGTGTTCTCTTGCTGACTTGTTTTTGCACATCATAGTTAAAATTCTAATTAAAAAAAATTCTGAAAAGGCTTGTGATTGTGTAATTTATATTTTTATTTAATTGGGATTACACTTATATTCCATAACCAAAGCCAAAAAATATGCCTTTAAATGAAAGGGGGCGTGGCTGTTTTCTATATCTCTTACCCAGAGTTTTCACTAAAGCATTCAGATATAGCAGTTTAGAAATCCTCTAGAAGTATTTTATATTTACAGTGTAGAGAGATTTCAAAATAGTTTTGCTCTAAGTTGCCTTTTAGAAGGTACAATAACTTTGCAGTTCTTTAAATTCTCTTTGATGCTTCTCCAAAAGAAGATCATGGTACATTAAGAGGCATAAGGAGTTGTCCAGAAAAGCTGTCATAATCTGAGTTCTAGTGATGCTTCTCAAGGGCAGGTCCAAAGTGACCCAGCAAGGACCACAACAAAACTCTCATTTCCTTGAGTGGTATTTGCTTTATCTAAGCTTACACCTCCTTGGGCAAAGCTTTGTTCTTTACATTTCCATAGAAGGGTCTTGGAGCTGGGCAATTTGTAGCCTAGTTCTGCCCCAACACAGCTCAAATGAGTGAAATCAGATTTGGGGAGAGTGGGGAGAAATGATCATTTCTGACAAGTGCAACTGTGACAAAAAAAAATTCTATGAAAGGAAAATAAGGGGATTTATTCCCATCTGAATTTGTACTTTTCATCTTAACAGCATTGGGATGAGACAAGGGGGGGACAGCATATCTCTTAGAGGTAATGTTAAAATGTTTAAATATATAAAGGATACCATTTCTTAATTGCTTAGGTAATGATGTCTTCTACTGGCACTTGACTACATTTTTGTGTTCACTTCACTTTTAGGGAAGCCAACAATTATTGTTTGACTGCCTGTATTTTTTGACTTACATGGCTATGATCATAGGAAACAGCACAAAGAGATCTCACTGTTATTTTGATACTGAAGTGGCAAAGTATTAAGACTGACTTACTGTCTCTCAGAAAACTATATATTTTACATATATATTATAGAGCAATACTGTGATTATTATTAACTTCTATATACTGCATACAGTGTTTACACTGAATATTGTAAAAACATATTCTCTAACATTTGTAACTTTGTATATTTTTTGGTTTACTATAATTAATATGTAATTTTTTTACTTTAGGAAAACTTAAAATTGTTTAATGTGTGGATAAAATATTTTTTCTCAGTTTATTGAGAATAAGATTGTAATATTTTGGTCAGATTTTGGCTGTTGTGTAAAGATTGGAAATTAAAATTATCTGAGAGTGAATAGCTGGAGCATAAATGTGTCTTCTATATTTTTGATAGAAATAGAATTACGATGTTTAAGATTTTAAATGGCATTAAAACTATTCTTTCTACTATTTGATTCATTTTGTATTTCTGGCAAAGATATTGAGATCAGCTTTACTGGCTTATTTACTGTGGTTGGTACTAGAAATATCAAATGCCACAGTCCTTGTTTAACCATTATTACTGTTAAGAGTGTCATTAATATATCACTCACTAGTAAAGAATGATACCTGTTGTTGCTGATTCTTTGTGTGTTGTTGTGTATATGTATACAGAAATATATACTTGGTTACATGTAGGTACATAAAGGTAAGGTAATGGCCAGTCTTCGCGAACGAAGATCTGGGAAAGGTGTTCCCACCTTTCAAGCCTGCGCAATGGAT
>JAWWLV010000001.1:9149298-9185536 GCA_035041135.1 Platyrinchus mystaceus
TAGATGGATGGCCTTAGGGGCTGACGAGCTCCATCTGCCCGGGGGACCCTGAAGCAGGACCGGGATTCGAACCTGTGACCTTGGCGCTGAGAGACCAGCATCTTAACCGCTAGGCCACCAGGGGTCCCCTAGGTACATAAAGAGCTACCTTGTTAATAACAAAATTTTAACAATTTTCTGTTGTGGTGCTAAAATGAGTCAGAAAAATTTGAGTAATTTCTCAGTTAGTCCCAGTCCTGTGTTTTCTTGGTAGAGGGAATATGCTGAAATTGTTAACTTTTTTTTCTGCTAAAAATGTTGTATTTCTGTTCAGTGATTAATTGATAGGTTGTAAAGTTATTCTGGTTTTCGATACTCATAATTTTTACCTATATTCCACTGATAAAGAAGCAAGGTCCTAAGTCTGTTGTAATGCATAATTTAGCTGTTTCTTTCCAAATTTCCTCAGACTCATCTCAATTTAGACATGTTTTAAACATGGGAGGAAGTAGAAAGCCCACACACCCCAAGACATCCCGTAGTGTCCATCCCTGCCGGGCACGTCCCGTACCTCCTGCCACACCTGGCAGAGAGGACCATCCTCTGACCATGGGGCCAGAAGTGCTGGCTTTGTGCTGTGTGTCCAGCCCATGCACAGCTCTCACACAAGTCTGGACGTGAGGGTGTCTTGGGACAGAGGACAGCAAGGTGTAATTAGTGTCATCCGGTGGTGTCACGTGCTGCAATGATCCCAGACATGCTTTTTCCAGGAGGATTTTCAGGATGAGGTGGACTAAAGCGTTCAGGACAGATGGGTTGCTCTGCAGTCACCATCTCATTAGGCCTCAGGCAACACTGACCAGGCACATCTCTGTCCTTGTGCCATCTCCACGTTGCAGCGAGCACTGGGATCCCCAGGAAAATAGCACTAGGAACATGCCATCAACAAGAGATTCATTTCTCTGCACAGATGGACCCTCTTAGTTTGATGTAAAAAAGTGTAAGGTATATTGCTAAAAATTAGTGTTCTTCTAAAGAAACCAGCAACTTCCTTATCTTACAGAAGAGAATAAAATATTTGTTCTTCTTGAACAGCTAGAATAGTCTTTGGTGTTCAAATCTGCTCTTTAGTTACAATATTTAACCCTGACATGTACCATATAATTTAAATGTGTTAGTTTGCTTATTAATATTATCATCTTGCACTACATGCTTCATTGGGAGCTTTAAACAGCATAGCAAACCAAAATCATTTAGTGATCTTTGGTGCCAAAGTGTAACCAGAAAGGTTTAACACAGCCTTTCCTAACCTTGAGGCCGCTTTTAAAGCACTTTTTTTTTTTTTTTTTGCTTTCAGGTAGATGTATTTCTTATAAGAAATCTTATTTCACACAGTAGAGGAAAGTGTTTTATCACAGGCATTTTAATGTCCAGTAACTCATTGTCTAATAACTTTGAACAGAGAAGATAGTGCCCTGAGATGCTGGAGCCATTTTTTCTCCTTAAGTAGATGTGGCTGATAAGAAACTTAGAGGAATGGTGAAAAGAGAGATTAGGAAAAGAAGGAGAGATGTTTTTAATGGGAGAAAGAGAGGAGAGAACTGGAAGCAAACAAAAAGGTGACAAGGTGACAGTTAAATAGCTGAAGGCTGAAGGGAAGTAAAGAGAAAGGAAAAGAAAGATAAGGAGAAAAGAAGAGAATCTGGAAGAGCATAAGACAATTTTTGCTTGTTATCATTTAACTTATTTGCAGTTTCTCATGCCAACTGCTTAGTCTGTGGTATTAACTTCAGTGTCTCACTTTCATCATACTGTCTGTAGCATCTAGGAAATGACCTCTTGTATCGAGAAATAAATTTACTTAGAAGTTTAATTTGTCTAAGTTATAGGGATGAAATGAACTGTTTTATTTTAAAATGGCTTCAGTAAGATTTTATGGTAGAAACTGAAGTGAGATGATATTGATTCATAAAAGTGTAGAGATTTTAGAGTAATTAAAATTTGGAACATTTGGTGCCCCAGAACTTTTGAACTTTATTAAATTTGAGTGGAATTGAACTGACTTTCAATGTACAGCATCGCATATGATAGTCAATGAAACTGCTGTGAGATTATATTCCTGTAACACAATCCACAATTTCAAGAAAGCCCTTAAGTGATTTTGAAGTACTTACAAGAGAAAAAAAAAGTATAATTTTTCTCCTATTTGTTCTATTTTTATATAAAATGATTTAACTATAATTTTTTAGAAACTTTATTTGTCATTCATTGTTTCTCAATAATAATTTCTGAAAAGTGTCTTTTTTCTAACAAAAGATAATTTGCCATTTTTCTTTGTGCTATTTTTTAAACCAGCCTGTGTATTTTCTCCTTTAAATGTATGTGACAAAATTTATTTTAAATCACTCTGTAAAACATTATACGTATTTCCTAAGAGCTACAAGTGTAATTATTTTTTTATTTGCAACTCTTTATTTTATTGTACTCTAAGGACAATGGAAGAGTTAACACAATTCTCTACATGAACTCTACTAAAATCCTCAGGACTGCATTTCCATTTTTATTCTTATCTTACATAGTTAGGCTCCCCAATAATTCATCTCCCTCTGCCTCTTTGCTTGGAGATACGTGGAATCATTAGGCATAAGTATTCAAAGAGGAACATGAGGACCACCCAGTACCTAGATAAGCAGTCTATGATGCTCCAAGTCTGCTTTCCTGCCAAGAGCACCATTATTAACTCCAAACATCTAAAAACATGATTAAGAAATCTCAAGATACATAAAAGAACAGTAACGAACTGCCTCATTCCTCTTACGGTGATCTCAAAGCTTTGTACTTGCACTCGGCTCCTCCATTTTCAGGCTGTTTCCCCACACAAGAAAGATTCAAATAGTCATTGCTCACCTCCAGGTCCGAGAGCTGGAACTGTTTTGTGTCCCCCTGCTAATGAAACCCCTGAGATGTGAGTCACAGGTGCACTGTTTATGAACCAGGGGAGAAATGTCTCTGAATCAAAGCCACTTTATCTATTTCTTTTTTCTCTTCAAGGGTTGCTTTCCTTTTGATGGCCTTTCTCCTCTTCCTGTGAATCTGAAATCCCACTGTCAGCCCACTTTCCCGCATCCAGCAAAAGGAAAGGAGACTCTTAATTCCTCCATATCCCCCAAGGGAACAGTAACTGGGACTAGAGCAATGCTGCGTTGCCTGGGCACGTACTTGGGAGTATCTTTATCCCTTCATCTCATGCATCAGTTTCCCTCTTGCCTCTCCCTTCTGCCCTCTTTCTATACCACAACCTTTTCTGGGGCCCCAGTTGTCATTTTTTAAGATTTTTCAAGCTTTTCCAATCTGTTGCCTCTTTTCCAGTATCTTCTGTGAGTGAGTGTTGCCAACCCATGTGACTGTAGTCCCTGGGCAGCCAGCATTCCCATGAAAATGAGCAACCTGGTACTGCTGTGATCAGTGTTCTAGTCTATCCTTGGGATTCTACTTCATACCTCTTGGAGATCTGAGGACTTGACTGATATTTCCACTATCACAGTTACTTTATGTGGCTCTCTCAAGTACCTGCTGAATTTTAGCAAGATAGAAACTTTGAGTTGCATGTTGAAGGATCAGAAAATCCGTCTGCCACTGCATAAGTTCAAGCTGGAACACAGCAGAGTTTCAGCGCTACTTTTGTTGGCTGAGAGAGATGTTTTAACCAAAATAAAAAACTTTTCTTCTAATTTTTTTTTTTTTTTTTTTTTTTTACAAAAGTCTTGAATGCCTCATCAGGAGTTGCAAATATGTGGGTCTATGGGGGGCTTTTTGTTTACACAGATTCTGTAGGTGATGATGCTTGTCCATACCTGTCTCAAAGCTTCAAGAGTAAGATGGGCATCAGAATCCATTGACACCCTCAAGACTTTCTTAAATCAAAGTCCTTTGTTTATTTTATTTTTTTATATTCATGAATTTTTCCAGAAAAAAAAAGTATAAATTTAGTTGTTAATTCATTGTATTTTTAAAGATAGTAAATACTTTTCTGATGTGCCCTTTGTTTGGTTTGCTATTTGTACATCCTTAAAAGTGAACAGTTGCCTGATTCATCACTGTCCCACTTCAGGTCTGCCCTCCAGTGAAATAATTGCTTTATAATGACATTACAATGGACTACTGATATTATAAATGTGTTCCTTTTGTTAGAGATGAAAAAAAAAATCCTTGTGGCAATGAATACTCACAGAAATATTTATTTCTGTGTGAGGAATTGATGAATGAAGATACATCTAGATAATGGACATGCATTTTTTTAGAAACAGAACTCAGTGTCAATAAGGAGGTATTTCTGCAGGATTTCTGAAAGGATGCACATAGGAAAAATAGTGAACTAAAACAATAAAAACGAAGCTTGCTCTATATAGAGCACCTCCAGAGTATTTTGTACTTTATGTTTCCTGGGCATTCTGTGGATTTTTGTGTTAGACTATAAAACCACCAAACAAGGCGCTTCCAAAAGTGGAAGTCATTGATAATTTCTTTCTTTTGTTATTTCTTTTGTTATTTTTTTGCTGCATTTCTTTCTTTTGCTGTTCCAAAACTACAGGAGATCAAACTCAAGACAACCATCTGTTTTGTTCAATGCTGAGGAAGAACTTATGAGTTCAAGTTTATTTTCTAAATGGCTGTTTGTTCAGTGGCCGCACCAGTGATGTGATTTGCTTCTTTTTGCAAACTCCCATTTAACTGGGTTTCCTCACAAATGATTCAGGAATGGCTGTTCTTGGTGTAATTATCCATATTTGCATTCTTTTGAGTAATAAATGAGAGTTTGTTCTTTAGAAGTGTATGGCCAATATTTACAAGGAATATATTTATAAAAATCAGGATTACTTCTTCGATAATGAAAGAATAGATGAGATCATTTATTTGCCATCACTAGTTTTAGTTGATACTGTGATAAAACTGACTAACTGCCATTTTTGTTCTGCAGAGTCCCTGGAACATCCCTGTGTTTTCACTAAAGATTGGATATGAAATAAAACAAAAACAAAAGAAAAAATTAGGAAGTTCTCATACAGCAGAAACAATGAAACCTATAGAAGTGTGTCTCACATTAGGTGGTTTTAGTATCTTTAAAGGGACATGCATGCTTTTAATTCCTTCCTCTCCCACAGTCTTTGTAACAAGAAACTCTGTCCTTGGAACCAACCCTTCCTGCAGAAAGGACACTCATAGAGTCTCTCTCTCCTACCCAACCTCCTGTTTTCCTGCTATGTGTAAGATCCTGGTGTGTCTGAGATATTTCTTGATACAGGGCTTAGTAGGAATTGGAGCGAAATAGAACAAAAGCCTTTTTCATATATGTACCAGAAACTTGAGAGGAGGTAGGCACTGACTACTCATAGCCTACTAAAAGTCTATATTTGAATAATTAATGTGAAAAATACATGAATTACAAAAATTAAATCCTGGGTGTGCTGTCTAGTAAATCTTTTTGTGAAAAATTGTGATGACTTGAGCTGAAAAATGCAGCTGCTACAAATACATTTATTTGCTATTCTTTTACATATGTTCAGAATCAATCAGTTTGCTACTCTCAATTATATGGCCTTTCATCAAGGTTTTTATATGTTTCAGGCTACCCAATGGGCTGAATTGTCAAGCTGGGAAATTACTGCTGTGGAATGTTTCCTCTGATATATTGCAGTCCACAAAAAGCACTGGCAATGCATTTTTTATTTGCATTTTTCCTTAGCAGGCTTTGCAGAAAGGAGCTACTTTTTTGAGTTCTTACTCTCTTTCATACCTTCATCCTTGCTCTCCCAAAACAGATCTTGACTCTCACGTAGCACACAGAGATTCCCTTTCATGTTTTGGGGCTTCCTTGGGTGCGTTCAGTTGGTGCAGGGTGAGGGGAACTCTAAGGAGTCAGTAGGAAGAAATGTCTCCCGGACTCTTCTTTTTCTGTGTGCATTAGAACTGAGGAGGCTTCAAGAATTTACCTAAATCCTTAATTATGAAACTCATTTTTCTCTAAGAAATTTCTGCAACAGAAACATAACACACAACACAGAAAAAGTAGTGTATTTAATGAGAAACAGATGGGACCTGTGTATTGTTAATGGAGAAAGACTACTGTTTTGTGTAAAGAGAAGCCAACACGTAACATTAGGAAAAAAAACAGAGTAGGTTACAGGACATTGTAACAAGATGTTAATTTTATGCTTGATGTTTAAGACATTACTTAAAATGTATTTTTAACTTACTCTGTCCGATATACAGTCTCTCTGTATGTCATAATTCAAAAAAACCCAAAACTGAAAAACTGAAGAAACTAATAAATATACAGTCCAATTTTTGTTGTTTCTAGTTCTTTCCATAAAATTTTACAAATATGCTCTCTTTCTTTCTTAACACCGGTTGTCCCTTTACAACAATATCCAAAGACAATATTTTTTTCACAATCAGTTTCTGGTTGCTCTAACATCTGTTGGTGTGATTTGTTAATGTTCAGGTACCAATAAAGATTTTTTTTTTCGTTTGTGTATGTGTGTGTGTGTGTGTGTTCAGCAACATAAGAAGAATTTAACTACTTGTTTCCTTGAAAATAAATTCTCACTGACTTAGTTTTTCTTTTTTCTTAGAGACCATTGGGAATATTGCAGTTTTACATGTCAGCCACTAATGGTTTTATGTCCAATATTTGATTTAAAAATCACATGGCCCTGAATAGTAGTGTTTGTTTTTTTTAGCAGAGCCTGCTTAGTTTCATATAGCACTATGACATTAATGTCTTCTTTTTAATGACTGTAAACATTTTAGTTTGTATTTTATATGCAGCACCTTTAAGCTTTAATTGGACATCTGATAGTCTGTGTACATAAGCACCTCCCATTAACTGTGGAAATTGCAGACTGAGAAGCAATGATGCTATTGTGCTGGTGGATGCAGACTTGAGCCTGTTTTGTCAGATTGTCTCCCAGGAGTGTCTGCTGTATTTCAGAAACCCTTTTCATATGAACTGTTAGAGAAATATGAAAATGATGAGGCAGGTGCCAGAGCAAGTCTTTGACATGCATTTTATCCCACACAGATTGGAAAGTTCACACCTTTTTTTTTTTTTTTCTTGATCTTTAATATTAAAATCTCAGACTGTGAGCCTTGTAAGGTTAGATCTGTGACTTTTGACGTATGTTCAATATATTATCATATGTTGTTAAGTACTTTCCATCATCCTTTCCCTGGAGATGCTTTGGTCTATACCATATCTTACTTTTGAGGGATTCATCCTGTATCTAGAGAACAACAAATGCAATTGATTTGTTACCTGAGAGATTCTTTGAGAAGTTCTTCCCCTTTCCTTCTGCAAATGCAGCACCTTCTGCTCTGTGAAAATGTGTATCATCAGAATGAACCAATTTTCCCTTTCTAACTCATTGTAACTGCTTAATTTAACTATAGGAATCATCAGTCGTCACCGAACTGTGCTGCATCAAAAGGCAATTTGAACAGTTAGTTCATCCTGGAATTCAGCCTTTTCTGATGGTATTTTATCAAAAGCATTTTGTTTCTAAAGTAGCTCCAGCCCAAGATATATAATATATCAACTTTGTAGTAATTGCAATATCTAAAGATATTAATTGAGCCATTTTATTCACATCACTACAAGGTGCTGTAAGTAGTTCTGTGTTTGCTGTCTTTACTTCATGGATGAAGTCAATGATAGACAAAATATGTTTGAGAATTTGAAAAAGCCCCACAGAAAATTAGTAGTCTTACAGATTCTTGTCATGATATTCTTGCTCATAAGAACATGGTGCTGCTAAAAAAAAAAAAGATAAATTGATATGTCAGTATATAGTGCGAAGCCTATATATGGGTATTCTCTTGTACGTGTTTTTGGCTCCAGATATATTTTATGATGGTTACTGACAGTGTTCCCATATGTTATGAGCAGCCAGGGAAATAGGGTCAATCCAGAAATATCTGGGCATATGCGGTCTTTTGAGGACATCGCAGCAGAGGTAGAAAGTAAATGTAACTCTGGATTAGCTTAAGCATTTCTTTATTGATAAAACTGCTTTGACACAGTTTCTGGTGATAGTTCTACATAGCTGCATGCATGTATATATATATATATATATCAGCATGTTGTCTCCTGCTTTGCAAGAATGCTTTTCAATATCTAGTTCTTCTCACAATGTTAGCAAGTCATGATGGTGAAGATAAGCAAGAGAATAAAAATTAAAGTTATAGTTTCAGGACTTGAGCAGCTCTGCAAAATCTACAGCAGCTTTTTCATGATGGAGGAAAAATGTGTTTTCTCTGAGCTCTAGAAGAATCAAATGATTTAACATTTTTGTTTGGAGTCCAAGAGACCAGATGTATAAGTCAATTAAGGTAGTAACTAAACAAGGGTGGTGTTTCTATAAAGGCTGAATTTAGCCAAGCTATCCCAAAGTTTCTCAGCAAAGGGTTTCCTTTGCAGAAGCCAGTAAAAGGAGCCTGGGGAAATTAAGCTCATTAGGGTAAAGTTTGCCTTTTGGACCACTCGATGTGCAACATTTCTGTACGGCATGTCTCTGCTGTGGGCTTGGAGTCCTCAATAAAACAGAAAAGGTCCTAGAAGCCAAGAACGTATCTAGGAATACCTAATTCCAAAGCAACCAGGAAAAAAGTGTTCTCAGAAGCAGGGGAAACATGCAATAAAGCATGTTTCTTTGGGAACTGAATGCTTACAGTCAGATCAATGTCACTGACATGTGAATTTGAAGATTTCACTTGCTCAGTAGTGTACCGAGACCACCTTGGAAAATCTGAGTCTCGGGGCTCTTATAAAAAGCCCTGCTCTGCATTTTAGTGATATTACTCACTAAGCAAGAATAAGGTATTACCAAACAGTAAATCAGGCTTAAGATGACACACAGCAGTCTCCATCACTTACATAGAGAAGGAAATATTTAAAGAAGTAGAATGTGATGGTAAATAGTCTGCCAAGTAGAACCTGCTCAGTGGTTGAGTATTTACCAAAAAGAATGAATTCTTTTGTGACAGAGTTTGAAAACAAATTTATAGTACTTGTAAAGCGTGCACAGCAGCATACATGTTCCTCACCAGAAGAATTTACTCAATACTTGAATAACTGTTACTTTCTCTAGAGAAAAGAAGTCCTAACCTATAAACTAGATTTCCTTAGTACGATGAAAAGAGGCTCTGGAATAAAAAGCAACAGAAAGAAACTTCACATTAGTGGGTTAGAGAAGATCTGATATATTTCCAAACATGCTACATTAAATGTTAGGATTAAAGCCCTCCAGCTTAGCAAAAATTAGACAAATATAAATAACGTAATAATACACCTGCACAAAATCTTGAGATATCAGCCTGTGCAGCTGTCTAGTTTTCTCAGCAGCTTCCACAGTGCACTTTATTTGTATTTTTTTTTTAACTGAGAGCAGTCTAGTTGCATTTTATAGCAACTGGCTTCTCCTATGAACAGGAAACAGGCACCACAACTCAGTTTCCACCATTATATCAGCACAATAGAAAATTGTTTTGGGACCACTGGCAAGGTCAATGCCACTGAGTTACCAATGAAACACAGAATCCAGGTTCCTCTGTGTCATGTTTTGCACCAGTCACAGGATTAACTGGCCTCAGTGGAAGGCAGGATAGAAATACCTTGTTCAGCAGGGAAGAGTTAACAGCTGCTTTAAGCAGCACCTTGTTGCAACAACTTAGTTTCTATTTAGCAAAAGCCACATTATAACCTCCCCAGTTTAGCCAGTCTGAGCCCAGCTTTGCCTGATGTGACCCTTGATTGTAATGTTTGCTTAGAGTTGAACTGTTATAGGTGGTCACCTGAGAGTTTTGATCTTGAAGGCAAATAGAGCCCAAAGGCCCAAGTCTCCTATATGAATGCACAGAGATGGTGAACATAAAGGCAGCCTGGCAGGGTGTTCCTGATCTGTAGAGATCTTGGAAGATATGTTGCATTTGTACAAGTGTAGTATTTTAAATAAAAATGCCAGTGCCTTGCAGCTGAGCTGTACCAGTTTCAGAAGGTTAACATTTGGAGTAAAATTATAAATTACTAAAGGATACACCAAAGCTGCCAAATATGTTGAATGTGATTTCATACTCAAATACTCAAAATGCTACTAATTTAATTGTTGATGAGCGTTCTCTGAAAATGCCAGAATTCAGATTAAAGATCCAGCATTTGGGTTGTATTTGCATTATCCAGCTGCCTTTGATCACCCAGCACTTTTTCTGCTCTGTGAATATTCATAAAGCTGTGTTTAAGCTCTTTGCTTGCCCCTGTGTAGTTACTACAGTACTTCAGCACAGCAGTGACAGACTCAGGCTGCAGTCCTGAAGTGGGGGAGTATTCACAGAATAAATTCTCCTTAGAATTGCTTTTAAATGTGCTCTTTTCTCAATCCCTTTTGTCAGTGTCAGTGCCTGACAAAACCTCTGTGTCTCGTCCTATACCAGTTCTGTGTTTTTTAAAAACTTCTGTAAACTTTTTGCACTTCTTAAGCCCTTTCACACCCTGTGCTACAGCATCTGTAACATCTGTTATCTGTGGTAACCCAAGTGTTTTTACCCATTCAGAAAAATGCAGTTGCCTAACTTGACAGTTCACTTGTGCAGTCTAATTATCTCTACACTCTTATACAGCATATTCTTAGGACATAATTTCCAAGTTCAGGGAAAGAAGCATATTTTCATAGAATAATAGAAACATTTAGGTTGGAAAGGACCCTGAAGATCATTGTGTTCAACAGTGTTTTGTGTATTTAGTGTATAATTTCCGTATTTTCATACAGTAACAGAACCAGTAGCTTCCAGAGCTATACAGGCACAAGTACTTGCTGAAATATATGGCTGTGGTAGATTTTATCTTCCAGCCTACACCTGCTGCAGTTATTCAAAGGAAACATGCTTGTGTGCTTACTAACACAGAAAAATAGTTCTTTCATTCAAAACGAATAAGGCCATTTTTGCTTCATTAAAACCACTCACTTTCATGTGGGATGGCAGAATGGAAAAATATCAAGATCTCAGTGGTGAAAGTTCTAAAAAGTTATTAGTTCTTGGGAAAAAAAAAAAAAGGCACTAAAAGGGAGCAGTTGTTCAGTTTTGCCAGATTGCTACTTTGGTTGTTTTCAGTAGTATTCATACTTTTCTGACAACTAACAAATTCATTTGAGAGTTAGAAAGTACAGAGATGAGACTAAAAGGAGTACTGTGAACTATTTAAAGAATATTTGTTAAGAACTGTAAGATTATTGGAATAACATACTGTAGAATGCAAGGCACATTCATTTCAATCAGATATTTTCATTACTGTGAGAAAGCTTGGTTTTATTTTTGCCCTCAGCATTAGTGGTTTAACTTTGTAGTAAAATGCATATATAAAAGTCAAAAAAGTAGTTAAGTCTCTAACTGTTAGTAGGAAAACATTTCAATTTGGGCCTTAGCCATTCAAGCTACATAGCTGTCAGCTGCAATTGTTGTTCTGGTGATTTGAAATCAACTCTTCATGCTTCACAGGTGCAAAGAAATTTTGCTTAATTTGCCAAATGTGCATGCATAGGTTATGAGTTTGAATTTCAGAAGGATGATCAAAATAATGTAGAAAAGCACCATTCATGCACTGATTCTTTATAATGTCATTATTCACATGTAGTATAAAGTTACAGTATAAATCTCACTTTGCATAGAACATTTATTTAGACGGTTTCATTTTAACACCTGAGACAAAAAGCCTTCCATGGTCCTGCTGCAGAAAGCAGCTCTCCATGTTCTTCTCTCATGGGAAATGCCAGTAGTGTATTTAGTAGGATGAGTATCAAAAGGTACTGATCTTAAACCACTACTTGCCCTTTTTAGATAAGCTTTATATGCAATAGGATTCATATGATCATCCCATCCAAAAGAGAGGTGATGGAGAAAGGAATGGTTCAGGAATTTTCATGCTTTGGGGTAGTCAGCTCTCTGTCTGGGTTCTGTGTTCTATGAAGGAGAAGGAATGACTGCTGCTAAAGTGGCTGAATGTTTTGATTCACAGCTGTGAATTATCTCGAGTCCAGCAGTGGAGAGAAATAAGTATAAGAATACCCTCAGACTGCAGCAATAAACCCCTGCTTGTCATACTCAAAACTTGCATCTGATTTCAATAACTATAATAAATATTGTCACAGATCTTTAAATTACTTTTACTGTCAAGAGTTCAACGGGCAAATGTGTTGTCAGGTGCCATTTAAAGTAAGGAGAGAGGGTGTCTATCAGGAACATAACCATTTCTGGGCTAAGGCTGCTGTACATGAGATGACAAATGGCAGAGTAGATGGAGTGTACTCCAAGCTACAGAGTAAAAAGAGGCCCCTTCCTCAGCTGGCAGGAATGAATTTTAATGATGATTTTGATTTATACCAGCTGTGGATCTGTCCCACCATTAGAGAAGAGTGGGAACAGAGACAACCATGCATCAGCAGCCTGGTCTTGCAGAATTAAAGACTTTGGAATGATGTAGGAGCTGAAGGTAAGTGTCACAAAATTGTTTTATAAAACATAGAGATATCTTACTTATGTTATGAAAATACCATTTGTTGCTTTTTGTCTTGATGGCTTTCACTGTTGGCTTTCCAGTTTGAACTTGATTTGTTCTTGAGCAGGTTTTTTGGATGAGTTCTGTAGCCCTAGTGGTGATGTTTAGCTGGTGAATATTTGCAGTCCAGTCTGGAGGGGTTACTGCTGAACTGCACTGGGAAACAGATGAAACAGTTTGAGATAGAGGAAACCTTAATGTGTGTCCCCTTGCAGGGGCCAAGAGAAGAAAATAGGGAAGTGGGAACATGTTTCCCAGGTAGTCTTCTCTGAGGAAATAAAAGCATTGTCATAGCCTGGAGTTGGTACTTAAATTGTCATGGGAACACAGAGCTAAAATAACTTTTTGGTTTTTTCATAGTTGATCTTTAATCCTTTTCTCTGTGTTGTTCAAACTTCTGTGGTTAAAGCTTTTCTTATGGACTGGTTTTGGAGTTTCCTTCTTTCTTTTTTTTTTTTTTAATTAATTTTTGTTTAACTTTGCTACCATCTTACTTTGGTTACAGGATTCTAGGCATGGCAAGGCTGCTAGTTTAACACAGCACATGGCATGTTTCTAGTTTTGGTCTTGTCAATCTAGAGTCAAAACTTCTGCCTTTACCTAGTCCTGAATATCAAAGTGAGTAAATTCACTTCCCTTCCAAAGCTTCCCCCACTGTTCTTTAGGAAAGTGGTGTCTAAGACTTTGAGTCTTGTTGATCACATTGAAGTGAGTAAGGTTGTTGGAAAGCAATGCAACCCTTTTGACTGCAAGGGATTGAAGTGTACTTGGTGATTTTAACATCTGACAGATGACTCTGGTGCCCTGTCTTCTGAATAAGCTACATATGGCTCAGCAAAGAGCAAAGTTGTATCTTGCCATTAACTGTAAGGTGGGTAAATCATAATTGCATTTAGTTTCATTGTATGTAGTTCCTGATCATTTTAAAATTCTGCATAAATGTCATGAATAGTTGTCATTAAAGTTCTTAAAGGATAACGCATGGTGTATTAGGTTGCTAATATTGTGAAACTATGGGAACAACAACCCTTACTGTACTGGAAAATCTTCCATTATGCTTCCTATAAAAACATTCGCAAAAGAAGTTCAAGGAGGTGGTTTCACAAAACTGCTGTTTCTTCAAGTTTGTTATTTTCTAGCTAAACTAGGCATGTTTGCAGGTAATTGGTGTAGGTGTGAAGTTTCTACATGAAGATAACTAAGGATCTCTTTAGATATTACGTCTCCTAACAACGATTTAGGATTACCTGCTGGTATTTTGTATGTTGTTTTCTTTGGTTTGTTTTTAGCGTCAATATCTCCCGCCTCAAAAAGCATCTCTAAATGGTCCTCAGAGTTTTGTGAAGCGTGACATTGACCCTCCTTCTTCTGAGGGGGGGCTTGTTCCTGGCTAAGCCTTCATCCTTCATCACTTTCTGCTTGTGATGATACTGAATCCACTTCAGTCTTAACTTTGGAATCACAGCTGTTCTGCGGTGTGTGTGGTATAGTTACCACCTGGCTTGCTGGTCTGTTTTTTTTTGGTTTGTTTGGTTAGTTGGAATTTTTTGTGCTGCAGTAGTGTTTTGGCATGCAATGTCCTGGTTTTACAGTGCGTGGCTTAGCACTAAGAGTTTGGGCACTGGAGTTCAAAATTACAGTTCTTAAATTGTATTTCTTACCATCTTGCAAAAGTTTACAGGGAACACTGCCCTTTAATTCTGACGTACATTAATGCTGTCAGAACCTTCTTCCTGGCTATCTGTAAGTCTCTACCTGTAATGTATCAACCAATATTCTCTGTAAAGTATCCACACATCCATTCAAACTAAATATCTCGTGTTCTTGCTCTATGGCACTAGCTCACCTGCGGGAGCACAGGTTCTGTGGCTTAAAGTAAATAAACAAAGTTAGACGTGCTATTCATAACACTAGAAAATATCGCAGACCTGTCTGCCAGTTTGCCTCGAGTAAAACGGGCAGTGAGCGCTGTTTACACATTCTGCACCAGGGCGGTTTCTTTAAGGTCACTTTTGAATGCTACTTTGTCTTCTGATCCCATTAGCAGTGTAATTAACTCACTTAAAGAGCTTCATCTGTTTGAGGGAGGGGCTCTCCTTCCACTGATGACAATGGTCAGCAGGTTTACCTTGTTTTCCATTTGAAAGCATACCTACTGGAAAGAGTCTATGAAAAACCTCTATGCAAATAACCCGTTTAAAGATCTCTTGGCTCAGGCAAACAGACTCTAGGAAGCTGTAAATCAAACATCAAGGCCCAGATCTCTGTTGCGACATGAATATTACTAAGTTTTTAAGTTAGTTTTGTGGAACCTGAAACTAAAGATACCAAGTATTTCTGCAGCAGATAATATCACTGAGCTATTCAAAGGGGAAACTGAGAGCTGTGAAGATAGGCTATGGTGGAGATAGATAAGGACAGAAAGAGTTTGAGGACATACCTGGGACTTGCCTTGAGGGAAACACAGCAATGGAAGTTGCTAGGTGATTGAGGCTTTTAGTGAACTTTGAAATATATTCTAGGCTATCCTGAGATGCTACCTGTTCTATGGCGGGGTGAAAGTACATGAAATAGTACCTTTTACCCTCAGAAATGCTTTAAGAAATGCAACACAGTTCAACTGTAACAATACTGGGATTAATTGTCATTTTATGTATGAGCAGAGTTCACAGTTACAATATATATATAGTTGCTGAAGCTGTTAAGAGAATATTGGCAGCACTTTTTAAGAACATGTTTTTTTGTCACTGCAACAGCCTTTCACAAAACTTGATTTTGCTTTTTCTAGTACTGAATGCCAAGTGAATTCTTTGGGTAATAAAGACCCTTTTTGATGAGCTGTGATGAAGGGCAAGATCTCTGGTCCTTAGCGGTCCCCTTGCGCTGTCTGGTTGGTATAAGCAGTGGAAATTAAGGATTAGGGTAGGAATGTAAGCACAGAGGATTGTGCTTCATCTAGCAGTTTCAGATATCCCAGATAAGATGAATAGGTCCAAGACCCAGGTCTGGGGCACATGGTCAAGGAGGTGCTACTTGTTGAGAACTCCTTCAAGTGGCCCGAGCAAGGAACTGAGCATAAGCTGTTGCATTCTTGCAGCTGCAACATAGGGGTTATTTTCAGTGGAACTGCAATAGGCAATTCATGCAGCAGTCTTTTTGAAGAGTTAAGTTTTAGCTGTGATATAAAGAAACAAGTAGTTTGTTTATGACTGGATTATAACAATAAGAATGTAATGGTGATATCAAAACAGCTTCAGCTTCAGGCTATAGGTCTTCTTCCTCAACACATCTCCATTTTCTGCAGCTCGCTGTTTCCTCTTAAACTTGACTTCAAGTGAAACTACAATGCTGGCAAACAGTGAAGAAGTGTGGAAGTTGGGCTCCCTGCTCCTTAGTGTTATTGCAGAAAGTCAACTGCTGGAACATGAGCTCACCACACTAAATTTCTCAGGTTTTCTTTTGTCTTTTCCAGACGGCTGAGTAATTGCCCGTTCTCTTAGGTATAGAGCCTTGTGAATGATTGTCTTGTTACTTGCCTGACAGATGCTAAACCTGCTATAAATTAAGTTGTCTCCTTGTTTTACCAGGCGAGTGGGGCTGCATTTCTCCATTAGTTGAGCTAACAGAGGAATGAGGTGGAATGTTCACCGGAACATAAACTTGGTCTTGAGAGCCTTTGGGGACTGGGTTGGTTTTGATTTGGTTTTGTTTACCCCTGATGATTTTGTGTGAAAGTTGATGCAGCCCAAGTGGTAAAAATCATCCCAGATTTCTCTCTATCACTGTGTACTAGACAGGAAGCCAAAGAATCAGCAAGAAGGACCTGCCTTTTTGCAGGTTCCAGCACTGCCCTTTGGTGATTCAAGGCAGATTGTAGTGCACAACTGCTGGCTAAGTTTGGGGAAACTGGGTCAGTACACTGTTCTCTTTACATATAGCCACTTCTGACAGGTAATTTCTTGTATGCCTGTCTATTTGGCTTTGATAAAATTGTTGAACAGCCATAGTATTTCCTAATGAAAGCAGAGGCTGGATGCATCTGAATTGATGGTCTTCAACTTGCTCTTTGTGAGTCTTCAAGCTGCAACACTAAAACCACTGAACAAATACTGTGAAACACTTTTATGTTAATATTATCAAGTTGAGGACTAATACTCAGCTTTTAATCATGACTCTAATGTCCTTTTTGTCTACAAAACAGTGCACTCTGCAGAAGGCATTGATTAGGCGTCATCATGAAACTATTCTTGTACATTTGCTGTTTCCTCAACTATGTTTTTTACCAAGCATGTCATTATCCTTTTCCACAACAGAACCTTCTGGAAAGGAGCAGAAGCTTCAGCAGAGAAATGAAGAGAGGGGGGGAGCTTTTGTAATTTTAAATTTCTCACAGATTGCTCAGGGTAGCAAAACAATGAATGTTTCATTATTACCACAATAGATTAAAACATCTGCAATAAATAATGCTGATGGCTATTTGTGATGGCACGAAGTATTGTTTTTGTTCTCTTTTATAAAATTACAGCTCATTAACTGTCATAAAGTAAAGATACCATAAATAAAACAACTAGTAGTGTTTCATTTCCCAGAAATGTGAAAGCCTGCTGTTTGAGAACTTTGAAAAGTTTGTTTTCACAGCTGGAACAGTCAAGTATTGGAATATATTGGGGTCTGTCACTTTTGTGGTCAGAGAAATTACGAGAATTCAGACAATTTTGTTTGTCCTCTTTGCAAAGCTAATATTGATCTTGTCTTCCATCTAATCATGAAATGCTTTTTATTTAGGCCACAAGACACCTGTAGTGATCAGCAAGCATGTGTGTGTGTATATATTTAAATACAGAAATAATTATAAAGGGGTTATTTCCAAAAAGTAATTGGAAAAATTGACCTAGCTTTTACTACGCTACAAACCATGGTGTAGTTGCCCAGATATCCCCACACTGAACCCCATAACTTGTATTTATAGTGGTGTTTTAAGAAAAGGCCTAATCTTAAATGCAAGTTGTTTATAATAATCCAATTGCTCCTTCATCAGAGATCACCTCATCTCACCTGATATCTCAGCAGGTTTTAGTGCTCTCAGTTTTCAAGCTGTGAGAATAGACTGGTAGAGGCTCACTTACCTCACAGATGTGCAATGATATAACTCCAGATTTGTTTCCAATTTATTTGCCATAGGCAGGCTTCTACAGGGAAACAAATCTGTTTGAAAAGTAAAATAATTAGAAACATACCCCACTGTCTCAAGTTCTGAATGATAGTTCAAATTTCCAGACCCAAATTTTCTCCTGTTTGGCTCAGGATTTGTGACAGATCTAATCCTGTGGTAGTTACGGGATAGCTAGGAATTTTTTTTTACTGTCCAAGACATGAGCCACGTTCATGTTGGAGCTGCAGACTGCACACATGCTGAGTCTCATTGTGGGCTGAAGTGTCCCACAGCTGCACACTACACAATAGGAAATCCTCTTCTGGATTTAACATTTCTCAACATTAAAGTTAAATTTGTATTTTGGCTATAGCCATCTGTATTTTGAAACAAGAGGCTACAGCACTCTTTGTTCCTGAGGCAATTTGGGATTAGATTAAAAAAACTTGTCTGGAAGTCTGAACCGAAGTGCTTAGTTGCCTGCGGGGTGTAATCCTCTAGTCCAAGGTCCAGCAGACACCAGATGACAGTTTTTTGGGGGGGTTGTGGTGGATTTTTAATTTTTTTTTTTGGGGGGGAGGGGGGCAGAAGGGCTGTGGGACAGTGAGGGAGAGGAAGGGATCCTTTTTTCTTAATGTAGGAGAGTAGATAGTTCTGCTACCACAAGCAGGATGCATTGTGTATTTCTCTTCCAAAGGGAGAGTATGGAGGCTGGAAACTAGCATGAACCTGAACAAGTTCTGAAAAAAGTATCTTTAGGACTGCACAGAAGGAGGGAAAGAAACAAAACCCTGAGCACATTTAATAAAAAGTTACCTTTGGCTAAGAAAGCGCCTGTAGAGCTCATCACTACATACAGGTACTGATAACTCGGGAAGAATCAGTTCTGTACTGAAGTGCAAAAAGTTTCTTGGACATCTGTCTGAAAGAGGATACTTGGCTCTTTGATCTGATTTACTGATCAATCCTCATCATAATATTTACTCATATTTACTCAATATTTACTTTTTTTTTGAGACCATGCCAACATAAAAAGATTTTCTAAATTAATTTGGATTTAAGTCCATCTTGCTGTTAAGATGCTCAGATGGGATTGGAAAGTTATAGGTATCATTTTTTCTTAATAAAGAACAAGCCCAAAGTGTCTTTAATGGATGAGGAAGCCTATTTGATAGATGCAGGCTGTCTGTACTTGGTTCTGCTAATGATGGTGATAATCCCTAGAAATTTCACTTCAGGATGGGTAGCAAGAATATTGACCCCCTTTATTCTTCCTCTGGGGCACTGCCTTGATTTTTGGAAGTATGGGAAACCTCCTCTTGTGCTCTTTTAAAAATGAGGCAAAATTTCAGTTTTGCTGCCATCCAAGGCAGAATGGAGGCCTTAATATTGGTGAAATTAATCTTAGTAGGTTTTATTTTGATTTTTTTTAATAAATTAGTAGTATGGCATATCTTTTCAATGCCATGTTTTTAAAGATGCATATCTGTATGAGGAGTTCAATACAGCTTTCAGAAAGAAAAGATTATAATATGCTTTGAAGTAGGAGATTTGACTAAATATTTCACCTTTAAATTATAGGGAATAAAGGCTGGAATAACAGATGAGAGTCTATATTCTCAGCGGCATACAGCTATATTTCAGAAAAACGCAGTCTGTTATATGAAGGGGAATGATATATATGGGGATCACAAAGGAGGGTGTAATTTTTGAGGGGGTTGTTTGTAGGGGTTTGTTTCCTCCTTTCTCCTTCTCAATAATCAACTTAACTTCTTTCAGACTTGGGCACAAATTCTGGCTGTGCTGACCACGTACACTATCTGCAAACACACACAAAGAGACGGTAAAAAGCCCCACACACAGAAAAAGAAAAAAATCTGTGTTGAAGATATAAGCTGCTCCAAGAGACTGTGAATACGTCAGTGCTGTGCAGCACAGCTTTAGGCAGCAGTAGTGGCCAGAGCCCTGGAAGCAGCCTGGTCCCACTGCAACTGGTCTGAGCAGGGACTTCTCGGCTACTTCTAGGCCTCCAGTGATTCAGCTGTTCAGAACTAGCCAAGATATTTCTGCACACAGATCAATGAGATATAGTGCAGTGCAGATGTTCTGTGCTGTATGAAACTTGGCAAGACCATTTGGAATAGATTTTAGTGGTCTGAAACTTTTTCAACACAAAAAGCATCTCTCTTGCTTCAGCAATGTCACAGCCTTGTTAAGTTTCTGGTTTCACAGATAGAAGCTGGATGCAGATTCATATCCATGCTTACTTCAGCATTGGAACTGTGCTTATTACAAATTATTAATATCACCGATAAGCAACTTCATATCATATGAAACTGTTCACCAGTTTGCAACCCTAAGGAGTCCTTTGCCTTTAATTCCAAAAAGGCTGTGAAATATGGAAGGAAAGTGTCTCTAGGCAGTTTATCCTTAAATGGCTTGTCACTGCAGTGCAGAACACATGATTCTAAGGAGAATTTCTGTGTGTCTGTGCTGGTGTGGTGTGATACACCACAATCCCAATGGACCATAACGTAATTTACACCCTGTAACGTGCTTAGACAATCTGCCCAAATCTGGGAGATCCAGGCATTGAGCCTTCTACCTGTGCCTTGTCTCCACTATTCTGGAGCTATTTTTATCTTCTTCTATCCTAACAGATAGAAAGGGAGTAATCTCTAAAGGAACACTTGTTCCTACTGAGCAGTCTAAGTGACATCTGTGAACATGATATGCAGACGCAGCAGTTCCGGTTCGCTTCAGAATTCGAGTGCTCAGAGCTAATTGCAGCTAAGGTTGACTGAGGACATTCAAAGCAGAAAGAGTATTTTGCATCATGAGGCTGTTGGATTTTTCTTTTATTCATGCAGTATCCCTAAAAAACATTTTGTCTGACACTTGGAAAAAAACCTGCACAGAAATCACGTGGGATGCAAGAATGTGCTTGTGTATACACACTTTTATTTATATGTATGTATATAATAAAAGTACAGTTTGGCATAGCAAAGATGCCTAAAGACATAGGGCTGAGAAGCTATACATGACCACTCCTGAGGCTCCAGTTTGCACCTTAATAATCCCCAGAGCTGAGGCTGACAGACCAGCTGTGCATCATGGAGAGTGTTATGACTCTAATGGTGATCACATATCCGGAATGATTTGCTAATCAGCTCTTTATGATGTGTACAGGATACCACTCATGGCAACGCTTCTAATTACTATCTACTCAAAAAGGCAAACTAATGAACAAAGCAGCCTGAAATGCCAGGAGTAAAGAATTTCCTCTGTGACCTACAGATGGCAGACCAATATAACAGATGAGTGATATGCTTGGAGCCTGTTTCTCTGAATGTTAGAAACATAGTGCACCCTATTTATGAAGGTTTTCATGGAGAAAGAAGCCTGAACTGGGTCACTATAAAATGTAACCACTTTTGCAATTTCTTGCACTGTTTCAGAGTTTGTTCAAGGTCTTTTGCTTTGGGCTATGAATTTTGTTTAAAATTCAGTCCAAAAGCTTTTAATCAGAACTGTTTTAAGTATTATTGTATTTGCCTAAAGATGTTGATAATTGTGCCTAAATTTTGAAAAATAGACATGCACAGGAACATACATTGATTTGCTTGTATGTAGTTTATGCTTCCAAATTACTTCATTTTCTTAAGAATGTTACACTTATTTCTGCTGATGTCCTACTTATGTTTTGTATAAATCTAGATTGTTTTTTCTTTTTTAAGACACCGATATATAAAACTTATGGTTGAATTTTTTTTTATCATTTAATAAAAAGCAAAAATTCCTTAAGAAGCTTTTGGTTCAGAAGGGAGGAAGAATCACAGACACAGTAAAGCTTTTGTTTTCTCTTCCTCTTGAGCTCTGAGCTTTAGTGGATGATTTGATACTCTTCTGCATCTTTAGCTCATAAAAGCTCCAATTCCAGAAGGCGGGAGGGGGGGGTAGTGGGGTGGAGGGAAGGCATTTCCTTCACTTGGAGAAAAAGAAGTCATTGGGAAGGGAAAAAAAAAAAAAGAAAATGTAACTTTTACCAACCTTGTTGTTCAGTGAATATCTAACAGAAAAGAGATCTTAAACTCTGTGCTCTTTCAAGTGGTTTTTTTAATGTAAAACACCATTAAAAAGAAGTTGGGAGAGAAAAGCTGTTGCAGGTCATACCCTTTCCATATTGTTTTTAAAATGGCTAATGGAGAGAAAATCAAACTTGCTGTAGTTCACTGTTTTAGCCCTCTTTTTTTTATGACTGCAGATTGAAATAGGCATATTTAAAATATTGTGAAGTATGGAAGTGATTACAACCTGCCGCGTAAGGCACTACTCAGGAAATTGAAGAACAGGGGCTTAAAAGTAGTCCCCAAACAATGGGCTTAACAGACTCTCACAAAATACTTCAACTTTTTTTTTTTTTTTAACTAGAAAATACTCAGTTTCAACCAAGTGGCTGGAAAATATTTTGCTATATTCTTGAACTGTTTTCTATTATGGAAATCAAACAAGCCTTCATGACAGATTACTCTTCAGGCAAGGGGAAGGAATGCTGGCTGAGGCCGCACGCAGGTCTGTGGTCTCTGCTCTGCTGTGCTGTCACAGCTAAGCCTGCCTGAACTGTCTTCTAATCCACAAGTGTTATTCTGGCTGTTAAAAACCTAGTGAAGCAAAAACTTCTAAGACTTAATTCATTTGGGCAATATAGATTGAATACACAACGTGGCAGAAAAATTGTATGTGGTCTTTCTGAGCTGCTCTCTTGTGCTGTGAAACCACGACAGAGTGGAGTCATGGTCTGCTCTGGCTTCTCTGCACTGTCTGTCAAGCATATGTTGGACTGGGAAAAGAATGAATTTCCCAGTATGTTAACCTCACATGTGACGGGAAAGTGTCTGGTTGCATAATACCTGCTACAAAGATGAAATGTGGAAGAGGCTGCAAAGGTTGCTCCTTAACTTGACTATCTATAAATGTAAGAGCCTTGCTATTTCAGTCATAAGATAGATGTTATTGGAGGAAAACTCTTTTGAAGATGTGCCTGTACTGGAAATCCACATAGGAATGCTCAGGCAGCGTAGGGGTGAGAATAATGATGCTTCATCCCTAATATCAGGTTGACGTGTGCCTAGATGCTGGTTAGGTTCCTTTTTGTTGGTTTCTTTTCTTTTTTTATCCTTTTTTTTTCCTTTCTTTCTTTTAAAACCTGGAAATTATATGCAATTGGAGGGAAAGGGGGGTGGTGGGGAGATAATCTTGCTTTGAAAATGTCTTCTGTCATGACACTAAGCTTTGCTGTCTCCTGAGGTTTCTCAAACAGCAAAGCAGCACATGAGACTAAGTAATTAAATGCGAAAACTGATGAAAAAAGTTCTGGAAGTCTTTGCTGGCTCATGGGAAGGGGCTTCTGAATCAATGCTAAGGTGATGAACTGGCATCATACAAAGCAAGCAGCATACTAAACCATTTTGTTTTAATGAGTCTACAGTCTGTGACTTCCAGCCTCAGAACTGAGAATTCAGGTGGCTAAGATGGGACTTGTATTTTCTAAAAGCTTGGGAGGCAGTGTGAGAAGAGACGGGGCTTCTGACCCATTTTCTTTTCTCTTCAGACCGTAGAAACTCTGCCTTGTCCGCCCTATGCCCGCGTACAGTATTTTTGTAGCAACAACTGTATGGTCTGAGCTGCTTTGAAAGGTAATACTTACAATGTGCTTTTGGTATAATGTGACCTAACAGTTACGAAACAGGAGGTTAGTGAAGATTACAGGAACAGCTGTCTGCTTTATGCCACTCCCACGCGTTCCCCGAGCCAGACTTGGAGGACCTGACAGAGCGAGGCATGTTGCAGCCAAGATCTTTTCTTTGTACAGATCCATGTCTACATAAATAAGTCAAAATAGATTCAGCAGTACTGAATCGTGCTTCTTTATAGTTTACTCTGACTAGATTACCATTACTCCAACATCTCTAGCTTGCAAGCAAAAATATGTGCTGCTGCCTTTTTCAAGCTACTCTGGGGAGACATTTCTCCGGGCATCTGTACAGGGAGAAATTGAACTAGGATCAGTTCTGTTATTTCTCTCCAAAACATTCATTTATTTAGACTGCAGGGAAAGTGTAAACCAGTTTCTTTTTCTTTTTTTGCCCTTTTTTTTTTTTTAATAGAACAGTAAGTATAAGCTCTGAGCCTGCAGTTTACTACGTGCATATGGACAGCAGCACCTGCACAGAGCCACGCTGACTTCAGTGAGGCACCATGTAGGCACAGCAATCTGCCCACCCCTAAGTTGTAAATCTCAGAATGAGGAATTTAACTTGTTTATTTAGTGTTCTTGAAGGAGTAAGGTGTTGGAAAGTGCCTGTAGGGTGTTAGCAGGTGCCATATGCATTTTCCCACAGAATCCTGCCAATGCACAGCATTCCTGACCTGTAACTCCCCTCCCTGTGCATATGGCACAAGCTGATGACCATCCATGAGTGTGCTGCTTGCATTGGGATAAGATTTAAGGAAGTCTTGCTGTGCTTACTCTGTGTTAAATTGCTAAAAAGCAAGTGAGTGGAATGCAATTTCCAAACCTCATTCTGTTTAAATATAGTGATATTTGCTGGCATTTTCTTAGTTGGGCTTTTTGTTCTTACTGCAGTTCAGTTTTTGCCTGGATGTGTGGTTCAGAGGACGAGTTATTATTTACAGCAAAATAGCAAGGAAGGTACTGAGCTGTAAGGGGAAAGAAGCACTGCTAGTGCACCTTGCAGGAAAACACAAGAAACTGCATTCACCTGTTCTAACCAAGCTGTGCAGACTCATAGGTGTATTATCCATCTTATCTAAGAGCCACAAGTCTGGCTTGCTTGGGTATCACCATCAAAGGGGGTTGTACCCAAACAACAGCTGGTTTTGCCCTGGGCCAGGCCTCACACATGCAGAAGGGTAGTCATGCCTTCTGCCACACCTTTCTCCTCCCAAGTATGAAACTTGCATCAAAAAGTTTGTGATATTCTTTATTGTGTGCAGCTTACCTTCATTCTGCCTTCAGGCTATCATCATTCTGTCTTGACTGCAAGTGAACTAGTTCTGCTTCAAAATATTTCTTTTTTTTTCTTAGTGTAGAGGTGTTAAAACAATGATGTGCAACGTAACATGGGGCAAAAATAATTGTTGCAAGTTTTTCATGTACCTGAGTTTCGCTATGTTATTAGGTTTGTCTCAGATTTGCTTCATTATTTAATCAGGATTAAAACTGCTCTCTGTTAATAATCAAGGGTATCAAAGAGGGCTGTATCAAGTTTCTGTGTTTTGAGAAGGCTGCAAATAATTTTCAGGAGGCGGGTAATTAAATACGTCGTCTTTTGCGGCTCTTTCAACTGAAATTTCAGAAGAGTTTGGTTATCTGAAGATGTGAAGGAGATAAAAGTATCAGTAGTCTATATCAAATAGACTGAATATGCAGAGGCATACTTCTTGTCATGAAAGAGTTAACATCTGTGGGGAAGCCTGTGTTAAGATTTTTTTTTTAGCCAAGCAGCCCTAAGATTGACCAAAATGCTTTCAAACACTAACAGATCAAGTTTTATTACAACATAAACTAGACCATTCAACTGTTTAAATAACTCAAAAGAACTGGAATGTCCTCGGTAGGACAGAATAAAAACACCAAGGGTTTAACAATGACTGTCTCCCATGTGCCTGGCCTTGGCCCCGCTGTATTCTGGCTGTGCTCCCTGCTCCATTCCGGTCTGAGGATGGACACGCTGCTGCCCAATTCCCTCAGCAATTGTTCTGTGGAGCAGCCAGCTGCAAGCTGTGTTCTGTATTTAAGTCTGCAATACACACTTTCTGTTAACTCTCAGGTACCAAATTCTACTGCATTCTCCTCACAGAGAAATTAAAAGAAACTCTGACAAGTTTCTGGTACTGTAATTTTGAAGAACAGGATGTGCATGACTATAGTTGAGCAATTCCTTTGATGCTTTCCAATTATCCTTTAATATGCCTGTGATTTAATTTCCATTAAATGTCACTAGCAGATTAATCTCCCTTAAAATCCTGAACAGGCAAACAAATTACTGCCTTATTATCAAGTAATTTTAGCAAGGGTTGAGCAGAACCTAAAGCAAGTTGATCTTGTTCTAAACTGAGGATACAACCTGATAGGCAGGTTTATGTGGAAGGGCCTTCAAACTTAAATATTTGCTTCTTTTTGCAATTGTTCATTGTTCCTTGTCTGAATAAATAATTATCCTCTGTATCTAATAGGAGAATAGAAGATCACACATTGTGCAAAGGATTACCATGGCATATGCAGTAAGCATTTCTTTTTTAAACAGGCTTTTTAGAGACCTGTTTGACTTTAGTTTTTCTCCAAAACTGTTTTGGATAAGCTTAGTTATGCCCCACTTGGATGGCTGCAGAGTTTTACCATGTGATCCTGAATGTCTAAATCACGCTAGAATATTCTGATTTTATTTTTTTTTTCATAGATTCATGTGCAGTGGTGTGTTTGGTTGTTTTGGTCCTGCTGTTTTTTAGCCAATATACTAAAGACTTTTTCAGAACAGTAGAATCTAGGGGAAAATGATGATAAATTGTCTTGATATGTATTTTCCCAAGTGCAGGAGTGCACTTGATTAACACTAACAGTGACATCTTGAAGAAGCATTACTTCTATGTAACAACTACCATTAAAGGGTGTTTTTCATGGGCATCTGTACAACAGACTGGAATAATGCACAGTAATTCTCTTGTTTCTGTTTGTCTCTTGCTGGTTTCCTTGCAAGTGCTCTTATATCTCTCTGTAATTCAATTCCACTTGAACTTTGTGTGGTATTTTAAAGAAAATGAAACAGTTATGATCTTTGCTTAAGCAAAATTCCTTCCTATTTTTTAAACCATACTTCTACAGTTTAAATGTTTGTGTTATAGTCAAAAAATATTATAAGTTCTGTAATATTCAACTTTTTACTTGATGTTATTCTTTCCAAGGGCAATGTGCTTATCAAAGGGATGTTACTACAGTGATAAGCATAATATCAGATTTAATGTTTCCTTTGTTTAAAATCAGTGCTCTGAGAGAGTAGAAACTGTGATCTGAAAAACTGCTGAACTCCATTCCCCGAAAGAAACCAAGGCCTCTTTTATCATAGGGTCAGATCACATTCAGCAGTGGCAGACTTTGATACTTACACCACTGGAGTCTTGTTCACAGTCACCTTGCTGCACTTCAGCTAATAATGTTTATACTGTAATTTTTGTACCAGATGGAGGTAGTCTATATGCATATATTAAAAAAGAGGGTAAAATGCATTATGTGCTGCCATCATTCCTCAGAGCAATAACTCCAACAATAAAGACAGCTAGACTGTGATTTGGGAACCTGGCTTGGAGATCCCCGTCAGTCCACTATGACTGCTGATGTACAAAATGAAAAAAGGATTTTGAGCAATGACAAATGATGTTCCATGTGTAATGGGGATTTTTTCATGGCGGGACAGTAAAACTTGTCATGTGTGATTGTATTTTATATTACTGTTTTTCCATTCAAATACTGTGTAATAAGGAAGATATTTATTATATCATAGAATAGGCTTTAAAGTGCTTGAATTTCTTGTTCCTAGCACAGAAAATGGTTAGCAAGACTACTGTAGTATATACTAGACACTGCTGCATTTTATGTGTAAACTTTAGTAACCACTGACAGAAACCTGAGGTGTCCTGACTCCTCCTCATACATCACCCTTGGCTTTAATCACTAACTCCAGACTTGGTTTTCTTCTGGAGTACAGTCAGGAGTTTGGTAAGTTCTTTAGTGCCCTCAGTGGTGTGGGTCCCACAGCTCCCAACAGGAGGCCGTGCTGCTCCAAGGTTCAGGAGGTCATTCCACTTGAGGAAGTAAGTGCTCTTGCCTAATGGGCACTCAGGGCAAGATTCATCTTTTTCAAAGCAGCTGGAGAGAAGCACTCTGGGAGACGATTAGGGTTGTTTCCTCTGATTACAGAGGGAACCCCAGGAGCACCATCTTCATAAGTTTTTCCAAGGAACTCTGATTCATGTCCACTGGAAAAAAACCCCTCTTTTTCCAGCTTGAATCTCAAGTGAATCAGGCTTTTCTCACATGTTTGATCTCAAAACATGTACGATGAGTGAAACAGAGTTTTGCCTGTACCTTGCCAGAATTTGTCTAGATTTTTTGCTTTAACTGATTGTTTCCTGTGCTTACAGTTGAGGTCTTTGATATAAGCCTCTGGGTTTAATGACATTTACTGAACAACTCCACACCTAATGCCTGGGTTTCTGCTTTATAGACAATGTTGTTCTTGCCCATTATGACAGTTCCATATCTCTCTGGAAAATCGAGGGACTCTAAAATCATAAAAGCAATAGGTTTCTGCAGTGCATTTTATTAATGATTGCTTACTACAACTGAGTCAAGATGAGGGAAGAGTTTAAGACTAGAACTACTTTTATGCTTTCTATTAGAAACACATTCATGGTCTTTTAAGTGATTTGGCTGCACCTACTAATTTTAAAGGAAGTAGATGACACCTACATGTATCCATCATGTGTAGAAATAGTTGCTCTTTGGTATAATCAATTAGCCCTTACAGGGGGAAGTTTTTCAATTTGAAGTTATTTGCAAGCAATACTTATGTAAGGGCTTCTGGTGTGAGGTTGTACACAAAGGGATGTTTTTGCATTGTGTAAGTCTGTCCCACGCTATGTTTCTTCAGTTTTTAACCTTTTTTCATTGAAATCACTTAAAGGAACTAAGTAGGAAGTTAAAGCAATGCTGGACTGTACTTAGTGAAGCCAAATTTTCAAGGATAAAAAGCAGGCTTATAGCCAAGAAGAGATAGCTTAAGACAGTTTCTGATGTTCCTCTTTAGAGATGATAAGTTATCATTGCATTAAAATGTCTTGCTTTGCGGGAAGGCTCGGGAAAATTTCTTAGCTACAGGCTGATGCCAAATGACACAGAATGTATCTGCAGAAAGTGGTCTGCAAGTTGGCTCAAGAAAGTACATGTAGCACAGAGCCCAACCCATGGCTTGATGTGAAGATATGTTGTAGACTAGGCATTATGCAAAAGGAAAAAAAAAACAAAACCCTTCGTTTCACTTAGCCTCTGTGTGGGCAGTTGATCAGAAGAGAAATTGTACGCTCCTGTGAGGAAAAGTTTCCCATGTTGCTAGAAAGGGCTTATGAGAAGGGAAATGTTTTTTGGGGCTCTGACTGAAGCCAAAGTTTGGAAGAGACTCTTGGAGCATTCCAAGAATTCATTCCCATTGAGAAACAAAACAGGTTGTTGTTTTCTGGCCATTTTGAGCACGTTGATTGGTTAACATGTTAGTTGACATTGGTAATCATTCTCCAGGAACACATATCTGTAAGATGCAGCTCTCCCTCTATGTATTTAAGCAATTGCCTATTGCTCTGGAGGAGTTTATGGCCTTTGAAATTCCCCAGTAGCAGAGGAACCGCCAACCTTAGATGTCTTGTACAGCCTAAAACTGCACAGTAGTGAAAATTCTCCTCTTTTTAGACCCATTCCTGAAAAGCATTTGTTTCCCTTCCTGTAGATCCTAGTACATATTTGCCTGTGCAGTTTCTGTGACATAGAAAAGTAGAAGAAATTAGTGATCTTACTAAGCACCTGTGTCTTGCCTTTCTTCTGTTTGTTCTGTGCTACCTTTCATGCTCTCCTCAAATTTTATGGACACCAGTAACGAAAGGACTAGAGACTGAATATTCTTTCTGCTTGACGCATGTAGAAATGCTCCATCCTGATCCCTGCTGATCTGCTGTTGGTCATTGTCTTCTGTTTGTGATGAAGGTGATGAAGGACATCATAAACTAAAGAAAATGAGATTGTTTAGGAACATTGGTATTGGTTTTATTTTTCTGCACAGTAAATTGGAACATGAAAATATATATCAAATAAGTTTGTATGTCTGTAAGAAAGTGTTACTTCAGGATAAAGGTTGTGCTAAAACCTAATCAAAATATACATGAGGCTGTTTGCTAAAGGAAACAGAGAAAAAACCCTTGTAAAAAGCCAATGATTATTTGATTCTTATCAGATATAGATTTTGAAGGCAAAAATATATTTTTGCCAGAAAAAAAAAATAAAACTTTTCTGCTGACTTTTTAAGGAATAGAATATAAATTAAAAAAAGACACTTATTTCAATTAAAAAATAAAAATGAACTTAATAAATAAATAAAAATTCCAAAAATGTCCAGACTTTACCAGCATTAGAAATACAATAGTAAGAATATCCAAAATCATTCATTTGGAAAGAAAAATTTTTTTGATGAGCAAAACATCCAGAAGATGCACTGAGGAAAAATAATTTTTAAATAACTTTGCTCTTGGGGCTTAAAGACAGCTCTAAATAATTGTGCACTGTTGTTTAGGTCATACTATCACTGACATTGGAAATACTACCCATAGTGCACACTTGTGGTTTGATTTTTCCATAATACAGATGGGAGGTTTTCTCATGAAAACAATCAAATGAAATGATTTAATTCCTGAATTTATTTTTTCTTAAAATGACTTAATAGTTGAAGACTTATTATAATTATTACTTACATCTTTAGTTTACATTAAATCAGCCTCTGTATGGGGTCAGGACATTAGGAAAAGGAAAATTCTGAGGTTTGGATGTTAATACTAGGGTTTTTTGTTTTGGAAGTACTTCAGCAGATAAAGATAGAATTTCTTGAATTCAATAGTGAAAGAAGGGTAGTGAACAGAATGCAATTTACCTTAATTCATTTGTCTATTGGGAAGTAACCTCTGTGAATAAAAATTACTGCTGATCATAAAGTAATCCCATGCATACAAGCAGATGTAAGACTTCTGATGTCTGTTTCTGGTTAATGTAGAGGAAGGGTCTGTAACTCCTTGCAGGTTTGTTATTGATTGAGGGTCGTTTCTTTCTTGAAGGGAAATTCACTTGTACAAAGTATTTTCAGTCTTTTAGAACTTGATGGCCAAGTGTTTTTCCCAATGCTAGTAAGGAGGATTTAGGCTGGAAGAAATGGTACCTGCTTTACAAAGCAAAAGTTTGAAGGTGGCACCAGGAAGTCAGTAACATTAAGAATCCCAAATGCTAATTAAAATACTTCAAAGCAGTATTTATGGATGCTTTAAATATATCATATGGTCTATTTACTAGCAGTAATTTCTTCAGGCTCCTATCCAAGGGCAAATATACTGAAACTTTCAGATTCTCTGTTTACCTCAAACTTTACACAATTGCCCAGGAATTAAGATGTTTAGGAATGGAAAAGGTTGTGATTAACACCTGAATAAGTGACAGTAGGTGCATTGGAAAAAAAAAACTTCACTGAAAGCACCTTTAAGAAACAATGCTTTCAGTAAAGCATTTTAAATAAATGTTAGTGCTAATAAGCTCTAGGAAGTTTGAAGCTCAAGTGGAGCAGTGTGGTGGTTGTAAGGATCCAGTACAACTTGTTTTTTGTTTACTCCAAGAAACGAGTGTTGGAGTGTTACAATCCCAACGGACAGTATGGAGAACAGCTTTGCATTTCAAATCCACGTATTTATTCCTGATGTATGATGTTGTTCCCTTCCCTGTGCATCAAGAAAGTAATAGACTCCCCACCCTGTCAGTTCTGCAGTGAAAGACAGATATGTTTCTGGTTTGAGCTCTTTCTCAAATGGAGCTCAGCCTGTAACAAACTAATGGCCAGAGTGTGTCTGTGCAGGGCTGCAAGGTGCAGGCCTCCAGGTAGCTCCATCTCTGAGAAGGCCAGGGGATTGGTGTTAATGCCATTTACTTTTTTTTTTTTTTTTTTTGAGAAGACTAAGTCCAAGTTTTCATGGTGGTGTAGTTTGTGTGGGGGGAACTGGCTGGGACCTGGGAAGAATCTGTGCCAGCAAAAGCTGAAGGCTTGTGGGGGGGACTAGAAAAAAAGTCACATGGAAACGGGATAAAAAAAATCTTGTGGAAAAAGATTAGGCACTATAATACTCCCAGGCAACCAGTAATAGAACAAGAGGCCATGGGCTTAAGCTCTGCCAGGGGAGGTTTAGGTTGGGTGTTAGAAAGAAGTTCTTTGCAGAGAGAGTGATCAGGCATTGGAATGGGCTGCCCAGAGAGGTGGTGGATTCACGGTCCCTGGAGGTGTTTAAGATGAGGCTGATGTGGCACTGAGTGCCATGATCTGGTAATCACAGTGGGGTTGGATCAAGGGTTGGACTTGATGATCTCAGAGGTCTCTTCCAACCAGTTAATTCTATGATTCTATGATTCTATGAATACAAGATCCAGGCAACTTTGATGTTTGTCAAGCTCACTTGCTCACCAAGCTTGTTTTAGTTGACTTATCTCAATACCAGCATGCCAGGCTTAGTGCCTTCTTCTGAAACCCCTGCAGCCCCAGTGCTTCTCTCCAGGTGCCAGGCAGCCTCAGGAAGTTCAGCTGCCTTCCAGAGGCCTGAATCCCAGGCCCCTCTGTCTCCATCCTGTCTTCCTTCCATGGATCTCCTTTTCATACACCAGCTCTAGCTGTGTTTTTTCATACAACCTAAACTGGTGTTAATTCTACCTGACAAAGATTTAATAACCATCTTTACTAATGAAAACCTAAATTTTGCTTCACTTGAGTGAGATGATTGCCTTGTCCAGTGTTGGTATTCCCCAATTCCCCCCCTTTGACGTCATTGATAATGAAGCTATGAAAAGTTTCTGTTCTAAAATATCCCGATTTCAATACAATTACAAGAACTGGTTATTCATAGTGCATAAAATAGAAACCCAAGAGTCTAGAAACCCAGGAATCTCTGAGCATGTATTATTGATGTACATACTGTATGTGAGAGAAATGCATAAGTGAATTTCTTTCTTCAAAGAAATTACTTAATCTGTGCCAGAAGTTGCAAATTCAAGTAGTATTTGCAATTGAACTCCCAGCAGTTTATCTGAGGACAAATAAGAATGAAAAGATAGAGCATCACTTTTTTGTTTATTGAAATAAAAACAATAAATAATAAAACCCCAGATTTCCCATGTGAAATATTTTTAATTTTCAACTGTGAGCCACTTCTATTCCACTGCAACCAAGTACTGTCCAAGATACAATGTTTTTAAATTTAAGATATTTAATTGTCTATGGCTCTTAATATGGAGCATTTTTAATAGTATTATAAGGGCTAATGTGTAACTTGGAAGTAATTACTCATAAATGATTGAAAAATGAACACTAAAATTACAGCAGGTGTGTAGTGTTGTTTAGAAACTGACATTGTGAAATAATGTCTTGCTTTTATTTGTTAAAATCTCTTGAAATACAGTTATGAAAACTGATTTATTGAATTGAATAGGAAGAATTTTGGAATTACTGCCTATTTCTATTGTGATCTGTTGCTGGAGCACACCAGTAGTTTGTACAAAGGCAAATAATCTACATTAGGAAATTCACAGAAAATCTGGAGGTGAAGGTGTCAATATGTGAAGATGAGGTTTGAAATCTCACTCTCTTACAATTATAAAGAATTCAGGAGCACGCAAAGTAAAAAAATCTTGTTTTCAACAGCTCTCTTCTTCCCTGTGCTTTTTGTATTCATATAAAAGAGCGTTGAGTTCTTGTTTTCTTTATCTTGAGGGGGCCAATGTGGAGAGAGATGTATTGATGCTCCGTGTTCAGGTTGATCTGTGTGTGGTAAATGGCATCTGCTGTTGAGACACTTCTGATGTGATGTTGTTTTGGTTTCTCTTGCAGAAATCAGGTACCTTAGAGATCAAGGGCCTGTACTGAAGTGTGCCCGTCGAAACGCACAAGCTCTGACATGATGTTTGCATGTTAATGACAGATCATTCAGAGATGGGAGGTCAGGAGCGAGGTGTGTCGGGCTGAGTGCAGACCTGCTGCTGCACGTCCAGTGGTGAAAACACCAGTCTTTGTGTTTGGAGCAAGCTGGGAGTTTGTGTATGCTCAGGTTTTATTGCTCAGCTAACAAACAATAACTCATTAAGCCGTGGTAGCTCTTTGTTGTGATCACCTGTTTGTCCCTAAGTGTGGTAATTGCTGTTCACACACGTACCTAAAATTCTCATCCAGGTTCTTACATGCATCTCAGCTGGCACAGCACCTTTTCATTTTTATTTATATTTTTTTCCCCCAGTTTCTGACAAATACTCTCTTTCTCTGTTCACATGTGCCATGTTGACTGCAGTAAAGATTTGGATGCCCAGTGACAACAAAAAGGAAAGGTTGAAGTGATAACTTTGAAAATCATATTGTAACTAAATATGAGATATGAGGGCACATAGATAGTCCAGCTCACATATTTTATTCTTAACCTCTCCATTTCACCCTGTGTATCCAAGTGACTGATAGAAATGATTTTATAATGCACTGTGGGTTTCTGTGGTTTGTGTTTGCTTTCCTTGTGATCCTTCATCCCCCACTCCTTAACACTATGGAACCTATAACAAAAACTTTTGGCTCTTACATAGAGCAGAGTGTGATGGACTTGTGGGTTTTGAATATGTTCCTGAAGATGTTCCTGTCTTCTTTCTAGGGCACTAGTCAGTCCTGCAGCCACAGCTCTTTGGTGTCTGATGCTTGGGAGGCCTTGGTTTTTTTCTTTTCCATAATGGATAATGGGATTGCATAAGACAAAGGCTTGTTTGTCTCCTAAAAAAGCCACAGAAACCCATCATGGATAGGTTGTTGCTCTTGGGTCGGATTTTCTTTTTGTCTTTTTATTTTAATGTGGTGCCAGGTGGGATCTTTCTGGCAGATATACAAATTAGAAAGAAGGAAAAAAAAAAAAAAGATTGTCACAGTCAGAAGTAGTACTGTCTACAGCCATAAGGAAAATGTTTGCTTTCCCCCCAAATACATGCACACACACCCCCTTTTCATAATAGGAGTTTTAGACCTGTTCCCTACATAACAAAGACAGTTGTTTCCTCACCTCTGTTTCACTCACCACTCCCTTATATACTTGTCTGAAACATGAAATATCTGTACTTTCATCGTGGAAGCTTCTATGTATAGGGGTTGAAGTAAACTCAGTAATAACAAAAAAAAGCCAAAATCAAACAGATGAGTGTTAGTAACCATTACAGCATTATATTGCTTCTATTAAAAAAAAATCTTAAAATGGGACTATAAATTGTGATAGGCATAGTAGTTTTTAGTTACAGAAGGGGTGGATAACTCAGAGAAAATCATGAAGTTGGGATTGTTTTCTGATAGAACAACTGCAGCAGCACAAAAATTGGGCAAAAATTAGCAGCAGTCAGAGTGAGAAAGTGTAAGTAACTGGACATCATCCTATTTTGCTGTCTTGATTCCATTTTGATGGATTATGTCGTTCAAGCCGTAGTCTAAAAGTGTTCAGATTTTCTGAAGAAAGAAAAGCCAGAATACTTGCTATCCTCTTGTCCATCCTTCAGCTGATTTGTGGATGCTGTTTATCCAGCCATTTTTACACAGGAGACCAATGGTAAAATAAAATGGAGACATTCACACCATGAGAGAGAGAGATTCATCCCAACAGCCCATTTCTGCAAATGCTATTAAATGGAATGTAACATCCAGATGTTGTCTCATGCGTTTAGCTCATATGCAAAGCATTCCTTTAGTAATATGATTCCACAAGAAACCATAAAACAAGAATAAAATAAAAGCCATCAAGAGATGCTAAAAACTTGTTTAGTTTTCATTTCTAGTCTCTTCCTTCCTGCTGATAATTCAAAATTCTTTTATCTTGTGGTTTTCAGGCCAGAATATGTTCTTGCTGAGGAAACCCACCAGTACGGTGGGTTTCTAATTGGGTGATCTTGAACAATGGGGAGTTACCTTGGGAGTCAGATGAAGTGACTTGCAGTTTGACAAATACATTATCCAAATTTTTACCTTCAGCTGTATGATATTTTGAACATAAAAATGTTAAAATATTAAATGCAAAGCACACTAGCATTGTAAGGTCTAGGAGAATAATGTATGATAACTGCAAAATCATGGTTTGATCAGTGATCACTTCTGTCTTGTTACTAGTGGAGTCTCCATCTAGTTGATCACTTACTGTTAGTTAGGCTTCAAAGTTTGGAATGGGGCATCACTTCCCATTCTTCCCAAAGCCCTTCATGATGTAGATTTGGAGGGCACCTGGACTACAAGGCATATGCAAAAATCTATGGAATCTCAAAAACTGTGACAATGTTGAAGACTGAAAGGAATAACTAGAGAAAATGGAAATTCAGAATATATCTTCACATAAACTGGAAGTCAAGCATAAAGATGTAGTTATACTGTAAAGACCTATATTATAGCAGACTTTTATTCCTGGTTTGAAGTGGCAAAGTAAAATAGTTTGTCCTTAGAGGCTACATTTAGAAAAAGAAAATAACTTACAATAACAACAACGTAAGGATTAATTAATAATTAAGTAATAAACACCTGAGTTAACTGAGCAGTATACAGTATCCTTGTATTAATTTTTGATAGTGATGCAGGAAA
>JAWWLV010000001.1:9196021-9241194 GCA_035041135.1 Platyrinchus mystaceus
TGGTTTGATCCAGTTTGCTTTTGCATGTAGCATGCACATGTATGCATGAATAAGAGAGATTCTGAGCCTAAATCTGCACTGCTTACCACGTGTTACAGATGGAGATCTCTTCTGAATTTTTTCCCAGTCTACAGGGAATTCCAATACCACAGCATGTTTTTCGTCTAGATTTTCAATAGAGCTTTCAAAACCATTCCTAAAGAGTTCTTTTATTCTGCTTTTCACCCAAATTGAATTTGGAAAGCCTGTGTAAGCTCTGCAAAGCCTTTCCAGTCTGAAAAGCAACATGGCCACGACATTTGTGTGGTGTTGGATTAGCCTTGGCCAACAGCCAAATGCCCACTAGACAGACAGGAAGATGGCTTACCTGGTACTGTCACAGGCAAAATAGCCCTGGCTGTGGAAAATAAATTGAGTGCATTGATAATGAAAAATAGACTTAGGGGTTGAGAAACAAAGACAAAACTAAAAAAGCTTCTCTCCATGCCACCCTTTCTTCCCAGGCTCAGCATTACACCTTGGCTCCCAAATTCTCTACCCTCAGCCCTGAGCAACAGGCAGTAGGTTGTAGAGGGGGCACTGTCAGCATATAAAGATTTCTCTGATCCTTCTTCCCTCTCACATGTTTCCCCTGCAGTGGTGTGGGTTCTCTGCAGCCCACACTGAATCTCTGCTTGGGCAACATGGAGCATCTCCTTCACTGACTTTTGGTCTGTGTTGCTTCTCCTGTTTCTCAAACTTGTTCCCCTTACCCCTGGCTCCAGGCATTGCTCTGTTCCTTGCCCAGGCTTTCCCTGGGGCACTGTCATTGTGCCTGTGGGGCTCAGCCGTGCCCTGCAGTGGGTTGGCTGGAATGGGCTGTGTCCAGCTGAAACGGGCTGTGTTCAGCTGAAACAGGCTGTGTCCAGCACAGGGCAATCCCAGCCCCTCCTCAAAGAGGCCACCCAGCAGCCTCCCCATGTCAGCCCCTTGGCACCCACACCCAGTATACTCTTTAAAAAGAAACACAAAATGCTGTGACTTGATTTTGTAGTAGTAGCCAACTAAATGCAGAGTTATATAAACTTCATGTCAATTAATGAAACCATCTTTGGGTAGGTGCTTTTTCTCAGACTGACAGAAAGGTAGGTTTCTTTGTGCATACCCTACTTATCTCCTGGCTTGTGCCTCCCTCAGGTAATCAGCAGAGTCAACTCAATGGCCAGCTAAGCGGTGGAGCAGGAAAAATGTTCACTACCTTAATGAAAGCTCTGTCTGCTTCTGACTCCTATGCAGTTCAAGCTAGCAGGGCAACTCTTTGATCTGCTGCCAGAAGGCTCTCACTTCCCTATCACCCTAGGGCTGCACAGCAGGCTTGCCCCCTCACTCAGGGGGGATTAGCCAACCTGGGAGACAGCAAATAATTATGTTGAATGTCTCCTGTGCTGATTTAGCAATACTCGTAGCTGCCTGGGGCGGACAAGGTAGTAAAAGAAAATCAAACCAAAACTCAAAAAACCCCAACTCAGAATTGTGCACAACAGCATCGATCCCATATATTTTTCTAGAGGTTTTGGTTTGAATTTCAAAATATTCTGTGGCTGAGGAGATTGAGTAAGTGGCCAAACAACAAAAGCACAGTTATTTATAGTTCTGACTGTCCGTCAGCGGCACAGCCATCCCCACCCATCCGGACAGCGGGAGCTGGAAGCACGCTGGAAGCAGGAAAAAGTTGTGTTAGAAGCAGCAGCTGTTTGGGTTTAGCCAAAAAGCCCTTTGCTCTGGTTTGCTCTTCCGTGGTCAGTGCAAGTTGCTTCCATCAGCTCCACGGCAGCTCCAGGAGGCCGGCAAAGGCAGCCCGAGCCAGGCCGGGTTGGCCAGCGACAGGCAGCTGTGTGTGGGTTTTCCCATATCTCTGTCTGAGTAGGAGCCATGTCCAGACCTGCAGGACAGATGCTTGTTTCCATCTGCTTAACGCCCTGCCAGGTCTTCGTGCCAGTTCTGTGTATGCTCTATCCTTCTTTTTTGTTCTTTTACAAACAATCACAGTAAAGGGACTTCAGGCTGAGTCTTTTTGTAGAAAGCATAACTTCTTCTTTCAGCAGGTTTGAAAAGGATCCCTGACACTGTTGTTATCCCTTTGGGTAACCCTTTGTGCTGATGGCTCAAGAACACTGTAAATAACACTATTCAAATAAAAAGTGCAGGCCTATTGCTTGGTTGTTGCCAAACAGTGTCAGTAACTTTTATTCTTCTAAAAGGTTGCAAAAAATTTGTTCTTTACCTCTCCTGTCAAAAAATTATAAATACCATACAGTGATCAGGTGGATTTTTGAGATTTATCTATTCATAGAGTCTATGGAAAAGGAAACAGGTAATTATGGGAATCAGAGCTGTATAGTAAATGATGGAAAAAGAATGACTCTTAATTGAGAACACTTATGTCTGTAAAAAAGCCCAACATTTCACAGGAAGCTATTTGTAGAGTCAACATTCTTTTTAAAATAACAGTGAAAAATACACAGGCAGATGTTTCCATGTACTATTTAAACAATCTCTTAGAGATTTGCATAACTGTTTATTTTGCTTAGTATTTTTATAATAGATATTTGTTCAGACAATATTCATCTTCAGAATCACAGAAATGAAGCTCTCGCCTCCTTTGCACCTCCTCAACTTCCAAAATATTCTGTATTTTCGTGCACAATATCAAAAGTATATATTTAGTAAGTTAGAGAAAACATAGTTTTAAATAATATTTTCTACAGAACTTGTCATTCCAAAATTATTAGCCAGTCTATGAACTGCCATAATTTCCTAACCCATTTTATAAGGACAGAAGAGGTTGGAAAAGAGGTTAGATAAAGATAGAAGAGGGTAAGAAGATATTCTTTCATTCCCCAGCTTAATAAATTTTAAGTGATGTTTTAAGTCTCATATATTTTCTTAAAATTCATTCTAATTTATTGTGAACTGCAGCCACTGAAACCTTGATTGCTGTATAAAGGTATTTGCAATTTTGTAGGTCTTCCTGAGGTTTTTTTGGTATCCTATGTGAGTCGAGTTTCATGTTTGACTTGGAAAGAGAAAAAAAATGGATTTTTATTTTTTTTGTGCATTTTTTTCTTTTTAATAGAAAATTCACATTAATAACATGTCTTTGTGACTATGCCTACACAGATTATGGCTGCTGTGAAACTCACTCTTCTTATTGACACTACAGTCTGGTCTATTTATCATCTACAGTAGTTCCTAATTATTTGGAATGTATCATGTGTCAAGAGCTGATAAACTTCAACATTATATTCTTTTCCACATGAGTTATCATCAATATTTCATGCGGGCTGGCAGGACGTAACATTTTCTTGTCTGCTTTCCTTCGACTGGACTTTGTTTTGCCTCAGTGAATTACAGTGGGAAAAAAAGGAAGTGTGAAGGAACTCAGCTGATATGGCAGAGTTCTGAATGCTGGTTCTTCACTGGTATGTCTCTTTGCTTTGGGGGGTTTAGGCTTTTGTTTTCTTTTTGTTTGTTTTTAAACTAGGACTCTGTTCAAGTACTGGCTCTGTTCCCAGTTTGTTCTGAGCATCTTCTCTTTATGGAGGACCTCCATGCCAAAAAAAATCCCTCTAGAGGCAACACAGTGAGCACAGTATTTGATGTTGGCTCTGTGGCTGCAGAGTGGCTACAAGAGTAATGTGTGCTGGAAAGGGAAAGGTACTGAGTAATGGCTGAATAGCCCTGCACATGAAAACTACAAATCAGGTCAAGGATATACTTTATTTATAATTTCCATCAAAAGACAGTACCCAGAGTCTTGCTAGATGTACAAGCAGGAAGTTGTTTAGTGTTCTTAATGTGAAGGAAAAGTGTGTTGTTTTTGGTCAAAACTCAAGGCCCTGAGAAGCAAAAAGAACAATGGATGGATCCTACATGTTCCATCTTGAGGTTTCTTTCATCAGGGCTTTGTTACTGGGAAAATGATAGTTTTGGTTTTTCAGCCCAGGGTCATTTTCCCCTCTTCATATTTCGGGATTGCTTTTTGTTTTATCCAAGTAGCCCTATTAATGGAGATACAGCAGCAACAAGAGACTATTCCATTGGGAGACACTGGATTATAACTACATCATAAACATCAGGAATTACAGTGGCCATACTAGGACGATAGGTCAAGGCAAAATAGGAATATAGATGTGTTACAGACATGCATCTTTCTGTTTCTTTTTGTTCCAGAAAGCACTTTTAAGATGTGAAAAATATAGGAAAAGTGTGTCTAATTATAGTTTCTTGGAAGTCTTATTAGCTCTCAAGTGAAGATTTGCAAAATATGGAATGAAAGAGGAAAAAAAAAAAAGAAAAAATAATTAAAAAAAAGGATTAGGGAGTTCCTGTCTGTCTTGAAGGAAAAGTGAGACCCTGAATGTTGGTTGTATTATTAGATGATAGAGTGTCTTCCCAGGAACTTGGGGAAGGTGCATCTTAGGGAAACAACTGTTCTTCAAGCAGAGAGGAGAGGAAGAAGGATAGTGTGTCAGGCAGGTGTGTGCTCCACCACCATGTCTGCCTAGCTCATCTCAACAGATAAAACATCCCTTACACAAACAAAGAAGTATGCTGAAGACTTGAAAGGTCTCATTTAAGCTGAAGAAAATAAATTATTTGAAAATAAATTGAAAGAAATAATTTACCTTCTCAGTTCTAACCCTAGTCTTAACTACTTAAAAGAATACAATACATCTTGTCCCAATATTTATTGGTAAACAAATAATAATTAAAAAAATCAGTCATGTTTTTAGTAATTGACATTCCTTGTCACAAATGGAGAACTATTCACAGTTTGAAGGAGAAAATGCTCAGTGTTCAACTACCTTGAGTAATAATCTCTGAAACCAAGCACAGTGGAAAGCACACATACCTGTCAATTTATAATTAAACAATGCTTGAATATTCTAATCACTAATATTTGGATATATTTTGTTTAAATCGTTTCATTGGTATTTTGATTTTATAATTCACCCTCAATACTTAATAAAAAAAGCAAACATACACTGTTAACTTACTTTTTAGGAGTGTTGCAGGAAATAGGTCCCGTAGAATATAAATGCAGAAGAAGAAAGGGAAGCACTTTGTACTGTTGCTGTGTAGTGTTACCCAGATTAAGATGACCCCTTACCTGTTGTACGAGAATAAATATTTAAGGTTATTTCTTTCATTTGGCCTGAATGTTTAGTGGGTGGTAATTTTTATTTGTTGGGATTTTTGAGGGTGGGGGGGTTTTTTCCTATTTTCTGAGTCTGTAGTTGGGTCAGCACCTTAATTTTTCCTGAGGTACCTTCAACTCTGTTAGCTTGCAGCCCAGAAATCTGTAACCAGTTTCTGAATGTGAATGCTTTGTGTTGGCATTATGTGCTATGCACAAGGCTTGCTTTCTCTTGTTCTTTTCATTTCAATAATCCCTTCTTCTGTTTAGCTACTCCAGTAGTTAAAGTAAAGCTAGAAAAACTACATCTTGATGCTCTGATAGACTTTGCCTTAGAGCATCCAGCAACAGGATTTGTCCAGATGAGTATATATGTAATGGTATGAATGATTCCATGAAATAGATGGAGTTTGACATTTCTGTTTCTGAAGTTTAAGTCAGCTTAGGGGCTTTAAGATTTTAATGTCTCATTGTTCTCCACTAAAAAAATAACTGTTTCCCTCATCTCTCTGTTCTGTGAAATGAGAAGAATAAGTACTGACTGAATTCTGGAGTGTAATTGATTGTATTGTGCATCATGCAAGGGTTGGTATGTTTTGCATAAAAATTTCTTTCTGAGCATTGCCTCTGGAGAAAGTAAAGCACGAGGACACAGGGAAACAAACTCAGCCTGCTCAGATCTGTAGCTATTTCATTGACAATGAGCAAACACTTGAACTCCTGATTCCTTGAGCATAAGCTGTAATTGCTGTACTTCCAGGCCACTTTCTGAAGGGAGAATTGTTATACTACTTATCAAAAAAAGTAAGCAACTCATAGCTTAACAGGTAATATATGTATACAGTATTTCTCTTTCTTTGTTGCTGACTGGAATGTTTCATCAGTGGGAGGATGTGGCCTGTGACATCCAAGCACAAAATGCATTCCCCTGAAATCAGTGCTAACAAAAAAGCTCAAAATGAAACTTCTGGAGAGATTTGTCTCATGATTCTGTGATTCTGAGTTTCTGAGGAATTTGTCTGTGGATAAAAGTAGGGGAGCCATCTGTGCCCAGGAACAACACTGTGACAACCGTGAGGTACTTTAACATTTATGTAGTTTAACTGATGTACCCACAAAAAGAAAAGGAATGAGAAGAATTAGTACTCGTGGCTCACTTATGAAACATACCTTTAAGGGTTTTCAAAATGTTGAAGGCAAAACCCTTTCATACAATTTTTAGAGATTGGACAGCTGACTTCATGGAGCATGAAATGTAATTTCAGGGAAAGTATAAAAAGTAGTATATGGCTAGTGAAACAAACCTGACTTCGTTTGTGTGGGTTGGGAGTGTCCATTCTACCCCCTTTCTTTCGCTGGAAATTTTGAAGGAAAGCATGTAAATATTAAAGTAAGTTTACAAATTATTACATATTTCAAAAGAGTGCTGTACCCCAATTGAATCCCCAAGGTTTACATCCTGAGATAAGTAGTTGGGTTGCATCTTGCCATCCCTCAATTTTTGAGAAAAACTGGGGCACTAAGACTTTAAATGACAATAGATTCTTCTTCTCTTTAGTTTAGCTTTTTTTCCAGCATGTACATTCTGTTTCTTACTTTCCTCAGTCAGTGCAGTTGTTGAAAAGAAATTTAAAAACAAAATTAAAAATCCAAATTTCAGTTGTTATTAGTAGCTTCTATTGACAGCAGTCTTCCTCTGTTTGTTTTATACTTTGCTTCAGTCCAATTCCCAGTTCCAATAAGTCCTATTTCACGTTAATTTACCTCCAAACCCTGAAGACTGTAGTAAAGTCTTTAATCTCCTTTAGCATGTTGAGGAGGGACACAATTGGATTGACAATCATTAGTGAAACATCTGTATGGAGTGCTGTATCTTGTTCCTCTGCCCTTGCTTTAGTCCTTTGATATGTCTAGGTTTTCTTATTTCTTTGGCAAAAGCCGTCCTTTCCTCCTTTCCTTTTCAGAGCTATTTGCACTAATGCTGTTGCAGATTAGTCAACTAGGTTTTCAAATTATACCATTCCAGAACATATAAAAATTTAAATTCAGGTCACTCTGCGCCTGCAACAGTCTCATCCCAAAAGCTGCAGAATGTAGAGGTATTCAGTCTGTCTTAGACATATATTTTGAGGGGGGAGGGTGCTTTTTGAAGCATTATATTTTATCAGCATCTTGTATGAAGATACCACTGTTGATGCCTTTTTTTTTTTTTTTTTGGCTTCAGTGGTCATTTTCATATTAGCATTTACACACCACAATAAAGTTGTCATCTGTCACTTTCAAATTTTAGACATAAAAACTTTTTGTGGAGTTCCTTCCTTAAGTAAGCAACTTGCAATTTTCTTAAATGTATCAGTGTGTACCTTAGTGTACATCTTAAATGTACCTGTGTATCTTAGGCTCTTTCAGACAGGAAGGTGACAAATAAAATGAAATTTTCACAACAGCAAACCAGGGAGGAGGGTAGGCATTTTTGCCTTTACATGTAAAATTCAAAAGGAAATGACTAGTAAGAGTCTGTTAGTCTGCCCTTTGAAATGGTTCTACCTGTTGATTCTCTGTAGTTGCAAAGGCATTGACTATTTCTCTCTCCTCTCCTGACCCCCTTTTCCAAGCTAGCCTAGCAAAAGACTTAATGTCATGAAGTGAAGTTCCTTAAAAATAATTTCTTGTTAAATAACCCTGCCTGTGTTCTGCTACCTCATGGAAATCAAGCAGCAGGATCTCCAGAGTCAATTAAAGGCTGTCTGTGCTCATAAGGTAAAATTTAAAATGAAAAAAAAAAAAAATAGACTTTTTTGCTAGAGATTTTTTTGCTGGTGCTTCAGAAGTAACAAATCCTGAATGATGAAAGGTCATCAAATGTAAGCATCACTATTGTTACATATGCATACTTAGCAGTACCTCAGCTATGCTGCTATATGATCCAGTCACATTCTGGTCGCAGAGACAGCTAGTTATGCCTTTGATTACACTTTTTTGTTGGTTTTTTTTTGTGACTACACTAAATATTTGGAGGGATTATTCTCCTCATCTACAGGAAAAAACTATGAAATCCTCAAGGAGTAATTTCCAGTCGCCTTGGCTTTGGTCTTATGAATACAGCTTTGATCCATGGACACTGTAACATTGTGTGGAGCCTCCCATGAGAGTCCAGTATGTTAAAAAAGCAGATTTCAAATGTTTGGCCTGTCAGGCTGAGCAATCAGAACTAGATAAACTGTAATGGCTTCAAGTTTTTGGATAATATACACTCACTTGAACAGATTTCCTATACCTTGTCTTTTTATACATGAACTTCATTTATACTCACCTCCCTCGTGCCTGACGACATCATAATATTTCTTCTTCAACCAGAACCAACCCAATAACCATTGCAAACTAATTATTCAAATAATGGCAAGATAGGGACAGATAACCTTCTCCCTTGAATAGCCTGATACCCAAGGCTCCATTTTTTACAATAACCATTAGACTGTCTGTGTTTCAGTGTAGCAAGGTGGTAAACAGATCAGTGTGTACTGAGATAGATTATTTCATATTTTTTTCACCGCTGAGAGAACTGGTACTTTATTTACAAGTGGTGTTCATTTTTCATGTCACTGTTCCCACGAGAATTAACATAAATCAGACGAGCTCAAATGTTCTAATTTCAGTGTGGGACCAGCAGCTGTTTCCCAGAAGTTCAGACATGCAGGACTCAGTAAGTCACCAGTCAGACAGGCAAAGTCAGCTATATCCAGTTTCATGCCATGATATATCCATGCTACATATGCCCGTTAGACATTATGATAACAAAAGGATTGTGCAGGGCTTCCGAGAAATTAGGAGTTTAAGTAAACAGTTATGTAATTGTCCCTCTTGCACTCTGTAAATCATAGTGGCATAAAAATGCAATCTGTGAGTGTCCAGGTCTTTGGAGGTATGCAGCAGTGAACTGGTGCAAACATGAGGCACTGAGTAGCAGCAAGAGTTATATACATATTTAACACTGAAAAGAAAATGGGTATGGAAGCACATAAATGAATGCAATGTGTGGTTTTCAGTCTATACTATTTAAAAAAAAAAAAGTTATTAGGGCAGCTGAGAAGAAGTAAACAGCTACTGCTTTAGTCTATTCTTTATCCCTTTTGGAGGCAGATTTTCCTGGGTAGCCTTGTCTTTGCATTATCTCTGACTTACTGACCAGCATGTGGAAAGAAAGCCAAGCCAAATGATGGTCCTCTATTACCTATTTTACTGATCAAAGATGTTGAGGTGATTTGTTTGATTGTTTACTGTGTTTTTTGTGTGGGTGTGTTCTGGGTTGTGCAAAATTGTGGAGAACAGTAAGGTAAAAAAGGATAGCTGTGTCTTTAGGTTGAACTTCTCAGTTTAAGACTCAGTGCCCAGACCTGGGGGTGAAGTCTATGATTTAATGATGTGTGGGTTTGTTGTTGTTGGGGTTCTTTTGTTATTGTTGTTTTGGGGGGTTTTTGTTTGTTTGTTTGTTTTTGTTCTTTTTTTTAAAGACCTGTATTTTGAATTATGTAGTGTGAATAAATGATTAATTTAACCATCCAATGACCTGGTCCTTGATGGCATCCAAGTTTATTAGCATTTTTTTTTCTGTAAGTATTACTTAAAGGGAGAAAAATCATTTCCAGACTCATTACTTCAAGACTAATTGGAATTTGCTGGAGATTTACTACATTAGGCCTGAAGGTTCCATTTGGCTATTTCATTAATATGACTGATCTTCCTTGTACATAAAGAAAGCATTATCTTACTTTATTTTACTGAATATTTTTCAACAGTCTAGCTACAGAGGGTCTATCTCCTTGAAGTGTATGTTTGTGTAATCATCTCTTTTTTTTCTTTTTTTCCTACCCTCTTATTTCACTTTTTTCCTATTCCAAAAGAAAATTAAGCAGGATGAGATTTGATTAATGTAGGAATAAGGAGGTTAGGCAGACTGCACTTCTGTTGACTTTTGTCTTTGGCCTAATAGAGATATATTGGGGTATTTTAAAATGGCAGGTTGGGTCTAAAGATTAATTTCCTTATACTGTTGCTTAAATCTCTTCTCCTGGTAACAGAGAACTACTATAACATATCTACTAAACAATTTTGAATTATGCGTTCATGGAAAGTGGAAATGTAAGTAGTTATTTTTATATGGGGAGAAAAAAATATGCTCTAAAGCATATGCTTGGATAGAGAGACATAATTATTGCAAACAGAATTAGTGTCATGCTCAGAATGGTAGAAAATATTTATAGTTCAGAACCAGATTATATTACTAATCAGTTTAAATAAACAGAACCATAGATAAATTTACGCAAAAAAAAAAATAGATTTTTTTACTCATGTCTTTTTCTTTAATACTTTTAAATGGTTACTAATGATATTTAACAGGTAGTAGTACTGCCATTATGAAAACATAAGGATGATGTAGTAGCAAGAAAAGGAGTCTCTCCTCAGTAGGTAGCACTGTGAGCTTCTCCAGCTTTGTCAGGTAAACCTGACTTGCACTACTGGAAAAGAAATCTCATAGTTGAAATGATACAGGATGTGGTCTGGACTGTTTGGGACTAGTAATTGCAAAATTCACTGATCTGTCTCAAAATCTCTTATCTGTTTCAACAGGAAGGCCAAGTAGGATAGAAAGTGTGCTCTTGGTTCCTATGCATTTGTTTTCACTGTCATGGGGGCAGGGGGAACAGTCAGCAACCTTTTCTGGGTATGCTTTTATTAATTAAAATAAATTTTAAAATGTGCACATCAAATTAGGAAAAGGATCTATTTATTTTTTCTGAATTGCATCTGCACATCTTGTTCTCAGTGGTCTATAGCAATGGGCTTCCTGTAATCACATAACAGGCTGTTCTCACTGCGTTTAGTGTGAACAATGACATAAAAAAATACCAAGTATCAGTACCACTTTTCATGATGTACTCATGAGTGGTGCAGAAATAACTGGTTGATTATTTATCAACAGCTATGTTTCTGCTTGAAAGAGAAAACAGTAATTTCAAAAAAAATAAAAATTAATGAAGAACTGCTGATATGCACTGAAAGTGCAAATGTTAATATATTTGCAACACCAACTCAGGCAGAAGGTTGAAGGTCAGGCTCGGAGGGCAGCTGTGAACTTCTAAGGGAGCCAGTTCAATAAAGCAAACCACAGTGCTGGGGGGCAGGGGAGATTTATTGCCAGACCAGTGGATTCTGCATCTGCTCTCTTTGGTTTCATATGGATCCAGAATCAGAGTTTTGGATTGCTTGTCAGCACGTGACTTACATTATTGAGGAACAATTCCCATCCGAGCTTGCTTGGTTCTGTCTTCTGTAGGTAGATAATTTATCTTTTTGTAAGGCACAGACACAGCAAGCACTGTGGGACTGTGATTTTATTTTTTTTTCAGGCAGAATAGTGTGTGTTTGTACCAGAAACGCTGATTGCTATGCAAAATTGCTGATAGCATTTTGAGGAATAACTCCTGATTTAGCTGTAGCTGACACTGGATTGAGGGAAGGAAGCTGATGCCACTGAGGGGCTTCCTGCATGTGTTGTCCATCTGCCCTAGCAGTTCCTGAGGAAAAAAGGGAGACCTGCCTCTCTCTTCACTTACTAGAAATGGCCTGTAAATAGAAAGCAACTGAGCACCATTTAAGTAATTTTGGGGTCCTAGTATATATTTAGTAGATTCCTCTTTGCTGATTATAAATGTAGGTACCTTTTAATTAAAAAATTCCTCAGAATAATAAAGGCATATAATTTCTAAACAAAATGCTGAGTAAATGGTGCAACATATTTTGTGAACTATAGCTGTAGAAATTTCTGTATGTTTAGAAAAGCAATTTTAAGCAGAAGGAGAACTGCATTCAGAGTGCACTACAGATAATCAGAGTTCATTAATTCTTGTACACATATTTATTAGCAAAATTAGATTGATGTGTAAAAAACCCAACATTTATTTCTCTTGTTACCACTTAAGAAGCAAGCTATTTTTTCATTGTGATTTTTCTTTTTTTTAATAGAGCATAATAGCACTGCTCAGCTGCAACTTTATGTGTTAGAAGAAAAAGTTACTACAGTGGAGCACAACTGATACTTGAAAATATGCTTTGAATTAACTTGCCCTGTTTTTTGCTGGGGGTTTTTTGCTTCCTTTTCTTTTCAAAGGCACAGTGCTGCTTGAAGATCGCTAAAATTTCTTGGGAATGTGCTCTAAGGATTTTTTTTTTTTTAAGCATTCCCAGAAGATTGTTTTAAAGATATTTCCCTCCAGGGTTAGCAGGTGTGAGGATGAAATATCCATGCCTTTCTGCAATATCAGGTTTAGAATTTCTTAAGGGACTGAGACTGCAACCAAGATGGTTAACAGTTTGCTAAACCCTTTAAAGCCTGGAAGTTAATGGGGAAAATGGAAGAGTGTCTGCATGAGACTCAGCATTCAGCTTTTCTTTTCTAATTTTAAACTTTGGAAAAACATGTTGGGCAGACTTGATGTTTGGGAAAGACTGCTCAGTGAAATAGTCCAATATTTACTCTTCATCCACTGTTCCTTCACTGAGCCCTTTCTGTAAAGTCAGTCAAGGTCTGTGCCGTCTGTCCCACTGTCACTGCGATGGCATTTGATCACTTGGTTGCAAGGACAGCACCACGTCTGAGGTTCCACCAGCCCCCAAGGGCCCATCTTCTGCTTTATGGAGTGTTGCAAGTGTTATTGCATTACATCTTTTAGTGCATATCAGCAGCTCTTGTGCAATAAGCTGTTGCTTCAACAGGCAGCTGAAAATAGTGTTGTTGATTTGTGTGCCCGGTGCAAGTGAAATAAAAACATGACAATACACCGTCGACCTAATGCTACCTTGTAAATTAAACCCCTTCCTTCCTTTAACTCTTTTCACTTATTATCAGAAAAAATGACTACAACATCCAAAGGTGCACAACAGTCTGGATTCAACTGTGTAGGAGCGACAAGGTCTATTTTTGTACTATAATGAGTTCTTACAACGATGGGATTACCTGACTTGAACACAGCTGTGTTATGGAAAACTCACTAAATTAAAGGAGAGCTCTGCAAATTATATTTCATTTTTTTAACCAAATATTTTAAGTGATTATGAGGTTGGGTTTTTTCCCATACCGAACCAACATCCTGATTTTACTTTCAGAAAGACTGGTTTTCTCAAATACTTCAAAATATGCTCTTCTAAATTCTACTTGGTTTTCAAACCAAATAGAGAGCTATCTAATGATTGTATTGATCATCCCAGTACACAGACTCCTTCTTTATTCATTTCTGGTATCTCGGAGATGACATTGTGGCCAGCTGCCACTACATGTGGGGATAGTTGCTGTGATTTGGACACCTGTCAGCAAGAAACTGAAAACCACATGGAACACAAAACAGCTGCCAAGCGTAATGATTTAATATTAACATTCAGCAAGGAGCCAGGGCATGTTGCTCACTTTGTATTGCACTACAAAATAAGTGATGTAGGTAAACCACTTGTGATATCCTCCAGCATTTGATATGCACTGCCAAGTATTTAATAAATAATGTTAAGACTACTTTGTGGACTCTGTGTTATATTTTAAACCTCTTTTACTGTCTGGCATTCTACTGAATGGTAGTTCTTCTCTAGTCCTGCATATGTGAAACCAACTGCCTGTTTTCCAGGACATGCTGTAGCGCATGTCCATGTGTGTCAGCTTGGAACTGAGCCAGTGTCTTATCCATCAGCATTAAGAGCATGACAGGGAGTTGTTCTGTTTCTCTGTGTGTCCATAGGCCAGAATGTTACTGCACAATACTTCAGATCTACTTGTTTTTAGACAATTCTATTGCAAATGTTCTTAGAGTAGTGAAAGCCAGTATTTCTAGTTTGACAGTAAATCTTTACCACCCCTCCTTGCTTTCATTAATTTCATACTCACTGGCATGCATTTTCCAAGTCTTACAGAGGTATCCTTGAAGAAGAGGCTGTTCCCAACTGTTTTCGTTACTGGTTTATCAATTTTTAAACACAAGATTTTTCATATGTCATTGGAAGATGGAATTGAAAATAGTGCCTCATGCTCAGAAATTCAAGATAACATGATAGTAATTAAAATAAAATTTTCAATTAAAATTAAGAAAGAGTAATATCATCTCACAAGAGACTTTTCTCTGTGTTGTAGAGCTTATCATGTACTATGTTTCTTAAGTTTTCTATATAGAAGGCAATGCTTTACAAAATTCTAGGAAAGAAATTGTACTACATGTTCAGTGATGCAGCTCTTACTTCCCTTAGTGCTTGTCTGGTACGTTTTTTACCACATCCTTGAGGGTTAAGTCAAGGGTGGAGCATGGCAAGCTAATTCACATCTTGTTTTAAAGCTATCTTCAACAGTTTGGCTTTGGGAACATTCCAAAATGCATCCATTTGTACAGGTTGCCACAGATGATTTAGTGATTAGGGAGGGTCATGCTTTATTTTGCTTTCTGTTTAATTTAATTTCTGGGTTTATAATTTATAGCAAAGAAATCCAAGAGGTCTGGTTAAAGCTCTTTTATGTTCTTCTGTGCAAATATTGACTAAAATAATTTTAATGATAAATCTAGTATTTAGACTTGACAGAACAAGCTGTGTATTACTAATCCCACCAAAAAGGGAAGTTGAAAGACTTGGAGAGAGGAAAGCAACGTCATATGAAGTTGGAAGTACACCAGTTCTGACCTCGCAGGAATGTGAAGGCCAGTGAACCTGATGGTATCTTTCACTGGTGCTTGTGCCATTTTATGAAAATTTGGTAGATAATGTTTATTCTAATAGTTCCCTAAATATTTTTGTTTTGTTTCTTTGGAGTGTGTGAGGTATTCCCATAGTATACATCCAACTACACGTTTCACTGCTTTACTTTGTCAAACACACCATGTGAAAAGCAACTGTTTGTGGATTGTTAGTCCTGCTTCTGCTGTTCGCTGTCTGGAAACAAAATATAGGAACTATTCAGCAATTAATGTATTTATTTTTAAAAAGCAGCTTCAATTCAAAATTCTGTGATGGAAAATTAGCTTTTAAAAGCCTTGGGATCATGCTATCTTTACTTTAGGGATTCACTCAGATGGTAGACCGTGGAATACGTGTTTTGCTAAAAGAATGTGGGCAATTTAAGTGGTTCTGTTGATAAACCATGCAGGCTAATGCATAAAGAAAGTTTCTATTTTTCTGGTCTTAGGACTTTTGCTTGTATTCCCAGGCACGGCTCCTTGGGGAAGGGAAAGTGTTGACTCCTCAGTGATGTCATTTTTCACTTTGAAGGGTTACGAGTTTTGAGGACGATAATAGATGTGTCCAAAGTGACAGAGCTGACATCTAGAAATCTGGAAGTGTTTTTGAATAAGCTATTCACAGCACACAGCTAGGTTTGCATTTGAGGCTGTAACACATTAGGTTTAGACTGACTCAGTTCTAATTCATTTTTATACAGATTATACCTTCCTGAGCTTAATTACTATTCTTTTCCTAATATGTCCCTGAAGAGCAGCTATTTCACTGCAATTACTGCAAATGAAAAGGGGAATAAAATTCAGTGACAGTAAACGAGGCTTCTTAACCATACATACTCATTTTAGGGATCTGTTTTTTGCTGTTCTTCATTTTTCTCTGCTGAATGAGACAGGTCCCATATTATCATGAATTTAACAGTCAACCTCTTAAGAGCCATAGAACCAAATTCTTTCCTGTTAATATCTTAGCAACATAATTAGTAGATAGATGCTGTTGAATTAAACTAATTTATTTTTTTTTGTTACAGTAGGCTTAAGATACTTGTCAAATGCCAAACATTAAATAGGGCTTTTTGATGTAGATGCAGTCATTCTTTGTATCTCCTAAGGTGACTCTTTTTTTTTTTTTCTGAACAGTCTGGAGTAGAATTATTAGCTGAAATTCTTAATAGTGCTTTCATTAAAATAATATCTTCAAATAGTGGGAAATACCTGTGTGGAATGCACATCTGGAATTTAATTAGTACATTAAATTGGGGCTATACTGCATTATTACAGATTTTAGTCCAAATATTTACGTTACACTATCCAAGCTCCCGAGGTAAAATCAAAGTGTAAGATTTGAGCTCCTGACCACAGGTAATGAGAAAGCTGATGAGCTTCCAGCAAGAGGAGGCTTAATGTTAAATTTTGGTCAGTCAGACTTGAGGTACCAATGGAATATAGATGGTCCTTTAGGCTGCAAAAGAAAAAAGACTTTTTCTTTTATGTGTACATATATAATTTCAAATAGCTGTAGCAAGGAAGTGATGCTTTAGTCAGGCTATAGCCTTGTTCTTCTTCCACCCATGACTGACAGTAAGTAGAGTTTCTGAATGAGCTACATCTCTACCATGAGGTGATGGGGGCAGGGAAGAGGGGTGCAAGAAAAGAGTATAATCAAACACAACTGCACAAAATGTCCTGTTCCCTTTCAGTTTTTCAGCTTCTTTCTCCTGACATCAAACTTCAAAACGGCTGGGCCTGGATTTCTATTTCCTTGTGCCAAATAATAGGTTTTTTGTGTCAAATATATTCCCTATCTGTATTAGCCCAGTAAGCAGAAAGGAGCCATTGCTCTTCCAGTCTTTGCCTGGAAAGCTTTCTGATCAGTAGATTTTTTGTCTTCCTTATGTTTTCATTAACTTGGAGTAGTGTCCTCAAAGGCACTTGAAGGTGGTGTTCAGAACTGCTGGAATATCCCCTGGTGAAGGTTCCACTTGTAAATAAGAAAATTCTCAGATGGGAGAAATCATTTGGTACAGTTTAGTGTATAAAACAGTTTTCAAAGGATAATGTTCTTCCGGAGCATGAGATGCCCAAGTTTAATTTCCTGCAAAAATGTTAACTAAACTGCATTAGTCTAGGTGATTCCTTAAATTATAGAAATAACTGTTTAAATATGTCTAGACAGGTAATTCAGCATTTTTAAAAGTCTATAGTGTGTGTTTTGTTGATTGGTTTTTTGTTTGGTTTTGGGGTTTTTGTTTGTTTAGTTTTTTGTGAGAGTTTATTATTAACCTAGAAACACTAGATAATTTATTTAGAGTAAAATTAAGGGTTTCATGCCATGAATCTTAGATTGGTAGGTACCCTGGGAAGCTTTAGTTGTTGTTGGAGTCTTGAATAGTTGAGATTTGATGGAAGCCAAAGTGCCCGAGTGTGGTGAGCCTGAGCATTCGCTTCCCTTGCCCCGAGGTGAGAATTGTCTTCTGGCATCTAGAGGAGTGGACCCAAGTCCAGCTTTGTGAGGCATGTGGAAAATGCTGAATGTGTGTCAGATGAAAGGAAGAGAGAAAGACCTGCTCACCTTAACCACTAAGACACACTGTTCTCCTCAAGGTTTTCAGTTTGGTGCAGATTCAGAGGGGAGAGAGAAAACCATCACAAATGTACAAAGATCATATTCTATGTTCATCCCAAACCCGATCAGAGATGTTTAAGGTAATTTTATAGTCTCATTTCTCAATATTCCTACATAGCGCAATGAAACAGATCATTTTGTTTAGGTTTGGAATGATTCTGTTCCCTCATTCATTAATGTTTGTCTAGGTTCTCTCGACCAATTTTTTTTTGATATGTATATTACTTATGCTGAGGATCCAAATTTCAAAGCTGTAAATATTACAGTTGAGAAGGCCCAGCTGATTTCAGAACCAATGGGGATTCTGCAACTGCAGAGCATATTCATGAGAACTGGTCATTCACTGATACCTCGTCCTCATTGCTGTCTCATTGTATGTTGCCTTACAGTCCCATTCACTTCTGAAAATCACCTACCTTAACTGCACTCTGAAAATGCTCTCAGGGTAGAATTAGTATCACAGTGTTATGTGTTTTGTAATTCTCCATCCCATCTCACTTTCAGTTTCTGCCTGACTGAGGCAACCCTATAGAATTAGATTTTTAAGGTGTTCAAGAGCTTAGCATTCAATAATTGTATGTGATTTAAATGCCAAAATTATATATGTATTTTCAAAAATGTATCTTATGGTCTTTGTGGTGTTAAAGACGGAATTCAAGCCATCATGTCTTGTCTGTAGAGAGTAGGACTTGAACTTTTCATTCTGTGCAGTGCAACATGTAATAGTGGGTATTTTAAAGTATATCAATGGAATAGTTAAGGTATAAAAAGGAATGCAGTTTGAAACTATTTACATTTGTGTGAAAGCATTTATAATTTGTTTAACTTCTGCTGTTGTTCCATACAACCTGCATGTTGTATGAAACCACTGTTTTCATATATTAGCTAAGTATAATTTATTGAAGTAGACTGCCTCCAACTATGACAGATGAATTCATGTGACATAAGCACCTTAAAAAGGAAAATAAAAAAGATGAAAACAGTTGTATAGTTAATAGAAATAAAAATCAATATATAATAAAGCAAGAAGTATGCAGTATAAAAAACACAACATCAGCACAAATCAGAAAAGACGCTGTAAACCTATGGATAGCTTTAGGATGTGGAATCAGCAATTCTGTGATAGATAAGTAGCTCAGACCATGGTTATATAACTCTTACAAGGTATTAAAAATACATGTTTGTAAAGGGCTATGTAAATCTATGGTATTTTACTAATAAGCTTTAATATTACACAAACGATGGGTCAGCAGCAAATTCTTATTATGTTAGTGAATTTTAAGCTTAATTTTTTTGTTGTTGTTTGTTTGGGTTTTGGTTTTGGGTTTTTTTTTTAGAAAAACTAACATTAGTTTAGCAGTGAATAAGGCTACTGTTATCTGTCATCACAGATGAGACTTCTCACTTGCTTGTGCTGATGAGACTTGGACACATGACAGAAAAATGCCTAGTTGTGTTTTCCATGGAGCGTGGGCAGGTATGAGCCCAGGAGACCTGGCATGAACTCAAAGCAATGTAATCCAAAGGAATACAGCACCATAGCCATTAGCTGTGGCAGTGGGGCTATCAGGCACCACAGATGGAGATTGAGACAGAACCAGCAGAATTGCTGCCCCCTTTGGTCCAACCTCCTGGTTGGATTTTGACCTTTAGTAAGTTCACTTAAAGAAAACACTTGGGTTTTTACAGGCACTGGGATCATGAGAGCTGTGTGGACAGATCATTTCAGACTGCACAGGCTGGATCTGGTTTGATGTCTTTTGCAGGAAGGGAGGAAGGGAGCTAGAGGTGAAGCTAAATATGGGAGTTAGCTTAACTGGAAAGCTTCCCCTTCCTACAGATAAATCCATGTTTTAAGTAACAGACTAAGAAACTCGGTGAAGTATAAATGAAACATAAAGGCAGGATGGAGCACTCTGAAGCACAGTGAATGCTTCCCACTCTCTAGCTCCCAAGTTTTTGAAGACTTCTCAGCTGTTTTCAGCTGTGTAGCTCAGGTTTGTTTTTTTCCTTTGCAGTTTTTAGGATTTCAATCCCAGTTGAGCTGCCATATAACCCCCAGGTCACTTGCAGCTTTCCCGGCCAAAACAGCCATCACACCAAAATCTCACTGATTTAGAAAAGCATGTCTGACAAAGAATAAATAATAAATTTGGAAGGAAAAATCCTGAAAAACTGCTCTAGATTATGAAAGCAACCGATGATCATTCTGTGTAGATAGTCCTTGTGAAACGGTGTCCCCAGGTGAACAGATTTAGGGTTGAAATGAAGAAATACAACGTGGTATCCCCAACAAATGAAGGACACTGTGAGAACCTTCCAAAAGGCAAATCGTTTTGTATTTAAGGTACTGGTAGGCTTAGCCTGTCAATAACATTTTTGTCTGTTGGGCAATGATCCTGTAAGCTGTGAAAAATTCCTTACGATGTTCTTTCATGCTTAAGTTGAAAAAGAAAAAATACTTTCCAACTCTTTACAGTGTAGTTTCTCAACTCTGTCATGGAAGTCTTCATTTGACTAATACTGAATGTGGCTCTGCTCTGATTAATAAAAATCTATAGAGAAGGAGCTTCCATTGAAAAGTACAGGGAAAGCAAACAGTCTTTTCTGTTTAACTGGAGAAATGAAGTCCTTTTTTAAAAAGTCAGCTTCTGAACTTGGATTAATAATGCCTGTTGTACAGAAAATAAATTAAGAAAATAAATTATAATCACCTTATTGTAAACAATTATCAAAAAAAAAGCCCATTAAAAAGCTCAGTCTGAAAGTAATGATCAGAAATTATTTTTGGAATGTGGAAAAAAATCTGCATTTTTATATGATATATTTACATTTATCATTACATTTTCTTTTTTATTGTTTGTTTATTGTCTCCTATTGAACAACTAAACTTAAAACATGCCCTTTAAATTACATCTGATTAATATTGGTGGGAGTAAGAATTGATAACTAAGTGATACTTGAGAACTCACTCCAGTGGGAACTTTGTCTTAAATTAAGACAGAGGCAGTACCTTAAGGGTTTCTGGAAGCTGTCATTGTGGCCCAGTGTTGAATTTGGGATTGCAGTGGTGTTCTGTGCTGGTTTGGAGTTATGGATATATCCATTTGAACCTCTAAAAACACACGTTCTTTATACGTTCATCGTCTCTTCCCCATACTGTTTCTGAACTGCAAGGGAAGGTATCAGGAATTTTAAGAAGCTTTCACCACTGTTTCCACACAGCTTCTGGGGTATGATAAGCACAACTGGTGGGACTAATCAGACCTGTGTGCAGCCAAGAGGAAACCACACATATGTGCTGTGGGGGTCAAAGGGAAGCCACGAAGACAAAGTCCCTTTCCACTCCCAACCCTTGTCCGGTCCCCGAAGAATCGAGAAGGAAGCCACAGCTGTGGGGTCAGAGTTTCTAAAGTGGTTTATGGCAAGGCAGACCAGCACTTATATAGGTGCAGTAAAGAGAGATACATAAACTGTAAAGTATATAAAAGCAAGTTTGTGACCCTTCAATGACACGCTTTACGTGTTCCCTGTGCAGTCCATCACCAAACACTCAGGTAGAATTCTGTGTGACGCTCTCACAGTGTCTTTTTCATTACATTCTCAGCTCAGATTTTATGTTTCCAATCCTCATCATGAACAACAATGTGCTTAAACAGAAAATACAATTTGCAGGTGATTTCTCTCTTCTGCCTGGGGCTGGGTGGTTTGCACAGCTCTTAACTTTTAGAGCACTTGCACAATTTGCTTTACAGTACAAACGAGTTCCTTTTGTGCCTTTACAGACTAAGGGCCATAAGGAAAAGGAATGCACATCAGGTGTGCATTCTACGAAGGTGTTTTGGTTTTTTTAATGCCAGTACTCAGCAATTACAGTGAAGCATTTCAGTAGTTAGGAAGCCTAGCAGTTTCAGGAGCAAGCATATCCTTAAAAATGAAGGAACTGTGGCAAGTCAGCTTGAGAGACGTAGTAAAGGCAATTGTGACTAGAGGTCTGTAAAGAAAGAATTCTTAAAAAAAAAATACACTTAAATTACTTTGTTTACTTATTTTGCAGGCATGAAATAAAATCATCCTCCAGAACTGGTGGATTTGCTTTATTTAATATATATACAGGCCTTTTTTTACTGTGGTAATAGCTTTGCAAATGTTTGTTGGTTTGTTTTTATTTTTTATCAAAAGCATTTAAATAGAAATTTCAGCAACCCTTTGACTAATATTAATAATATGAATTTTTACTGGATTATTGAAATATAATGGAAGATTGATATTCAGTAATTTAAAAAATAGTACACAAGCAGTAGAACTTGTTCTAACATCAAATGATAAGAGTCTGCTCTGTCCCGGAGTTCTGAATATCATTAAGAAATGCTGAGAATGGAATTTCCAAAGTGCATTTGAAGTAATACAATATTTATGATGATAAAGAATGTACCACTGGCTTCCCACATAACCCCTTGAGGCTCGTTGGCTGCATAATTAAAATAGGTATAAATTAGATTTCAGTAAAACTGGGTGACAATTTCTTTTTTTTTTTTTTTTTTAGCGTAAGACAAAGATTCTCCTAAGAGACAAGTAAGAAAACTTAGAAACACATATCTGCCTCCTTTCTAGCTATATATAAAATGGCACACTATGTTGTATGGAAGATGCAAAAATGGCAGTGGACTAAAACTGCTCTTGTGTGGCTGATGGCTAAAAGCAGGAGATTGCTGACTGTGTGATAAAAAGCAATTGCTGCAGTCATTGATGAAGAGGTTTGAATATTGCACTGATTGATTGTTTGCCCCTGTGAACGTGTGGCATCCCATTAAAAGGCTTAATCATCAAAGTCAAAAGTCACTAACTTATATGGAATCTAACTTAAAATGTGGACTCTCCAGTTAAAGTTAATTGTGCAGTAAGATTTGTGTATAGCCTTAGATATGGGCTTAAAAATTCCTTTTAGGACTGGAATTAGAGGAACGAAACCATCAATATGTCAAGTCACTATGGATTGCAGTCTCATCTGCATGACCTTTTATCATGACACCAGCATCCCACTAATCAGAGCCATTCACTGGTGCCAGCCAGAAGTGACACTGGTGGAGCAGGTATTAGTTTTTAGAGGCAAAGTTAGGTACTTTGGAAATTAGTTATCAACTATTGGATATTTGAGCCTTTTGGCTTCTCTTCCCATATTACTTTTCCTATTTAAATCAATAGGAATTTTGGCAGTACCTTAAGATTAATCAGGGGCTCCCTTTCAATGCCTGATGCCTAAATGAATGTAAGAGAATGAAGTCTTGGAAAGAGGTGTTTAGCCTAAAAATTTAAGAATGGTGTTCAGTTATGAGGTCCAAGTGTACAAAATAGTTTCTCTGTGAGAAGCTTTTGGGATATGTGTCTATCAGTTGTCCATATGAAATAATCTTCTTGCTACATGAGAGGTATTAAATGAGGTGGTGCTTTGTGGCCCATTAAACAACAACTCAGATTTTCCATGGTGTTTAAATCATGGCTGTCTAGAAAGTTTTAAGTTGTTTTTACCTGGTGGATCCTGAAACAGATGCTTTTATAAACTTTAGTGCTGCCTGATAATTGCTCTGTGTGAAATGAATTAAAATGCAAGATTATGTTCTCATTCCTCACCATAATAAGAACTTATTGACTTCCATGTCCTTGGCGAAGTGTAAAGATTTATTAGCATCAGAAATTAATATTGATTAAGACTAAGATGGTGGCTCAATGAATATTAAATGAAAGTATTTTCATCTTCCTGAGGTTAAACTAAGATTTTGTGAATTCTGTCATCAAGATTTTCGTTCTGGTTTCAGATATGCTGAAAATGGAGTTGCAGATGCAGGACTTGAGCTAACTCAAGATGTACTTTCATTTGCAACATGATATTTCAAGCAGTTTTAAGACAGATGGAAATGATTATCTAAATCATACAAGCTGTTTTAAAAAAAAACAAGAGTAGGGGGGAAAGGGACTGGAGCTTTACTGTATGTAAAACATTTGCCTACACTGCTCTATCATTTCCCAGCCCTGACTGACATGATGGCAGATGTCCTGGTGGTGGATCTAATCACCATACATACAAATAAATGGGATTTTTGTACCATGAATCTACAGTCTATTGAGTCTGCATCACCTTCAGGAGACATGGAAGTCTTTGTCAAGGTGGGAGGCTAAGTTGCCATTGCCTCCACAGATCATGGTTTCTCCTATTTGTATGTTCTTCAGGCTGCCTCTGCCCATCTTCTTTTATTCTCTGCCTTTAGCCTATTTTTCTACAAATTATAATCAAGCCTGCTATCACTGATCATGGTCCCTGACCTAAATCCTTCATTTTAGTGTAAATGAACAAAGCATCATTAATAAAACCAATTTTTTGTTTATTTATTTTAAGACAGTTTGAGTTTTAGTTTAAAACATTTACTGGTATGAAATACCTTCACTGGTATACGCACCTGTTTGGCTTGACATTTTGAAGTGTTAGTTGTGCACTTTGGCAAATGCTTTCAAAACTTACCTCTTGCAACCTCTTCTAACCTCTTGCAATAGCTTCTCTTCCATTACTGGATTTTGTGACTAAAGAAGATAATACAGAAATTTTATTGAGTGTTGGAAAAAAAAAATTAAAAAAAAATCTGTAGCTTAAAATGGTGATCTTGAATGAAAATTCAACTTGGTGCTTAGACCTAAGAAATGTCTTGGATTCTTATTTTGTGAACAAAGAACTATTTTAATTTCTGCTTTCTAAAAATAAATTCTTTCAGCCTTATGACTGACTACAAAGCTAGACAGTCAGTGATCTGCAGCCAGTCTGTGGACCATGATAGCTATTTAAATATTGCCTGTCAAAAGTATGGTGGAGGCAAAATAAAATTGTAGGGTTGGCCAAGATACAATACTGCCAAAAGATAGAACAAGGCAGGGGACACAGACCCAAATCAATAGTTTAACTGCTGGCAGTTAAATCACAGGATTTGTCTCCCACTTCTGCTGTCAGTAGAAGGATGAGCAAGTTTTGTTTCTAGTATTGCTTTTCTGTGTCTCTTATATTTGTTTTGACTGCCTAGATTTAGAAATGGAACCTTCTCTTTCGGAGTCCTCAGTACTCAGAAATGTAAAATATTACAAGCAAAGGATATTTATGTCCGTATTTAGATCGGTATATATTCATCAGAACATTCACTTCAGACTGTCTGCTTAGAGCTGAAGATGATTTCCAAAGGCCAATGAATTAGGCTGCTGCCCTTCATCCCACTTTGCAGTGTGTGCTGGGTCACATAATGGATGAGGATCAGAGGCATCACGAATGTTTCATGTTGGGAATGGGAAACATGTATTGGAGTGGGCATATAAGATACATCTATGGAGGGTTTTATGAGTTACAGCAAGTTCTAGTTTCCTTGGATGTTGTGGTTCGTATGAGACTTGGGCAGATGAGTGAAGGATGAGAGGAAAGGAACATGGAATGGCGTCTGTCCTTTTCTCCCACTTCCCTTTCACTGATCCTACTGTCCTTTTCCAGATCTTTGGTACCTGCAATAGGACCAGCCCAGTAAGAAGTGGGAAGGGTAGGAGAAGAGTGCATCAAATGATGAGGAATTTCACTGTGTGGTTAGATTACATCCTATTACTCATGGCTGTCTCCTGAACTGTGCCTGGACTGTGTCCTTGGAGCAATTAGAAAGGTCACTGAGGTGCCTTTCTGTGGTCTCTTTTTTAGCATCCCCTGAAGTTAGCAGAGGGATGAATAACCTTACTCTAGCTGACACTGCTTGCTTATTTATCTTGGTGTTTAGGAAACTACTGAAGAAAATTGGGGATAATAAGCAAGGCATTTATTCCATTCCATTGCAGACTAAGGCTGTCTGAACTTGTGTGTTCCTAAAAAATGAAATGGAATTATAAAAAAAATCTTTTTCTTTTCCTTTTTTTTTTTTTTTTTTAAATAGCCAATGGTAGTACCTGGTCCTGTATGCCAGCTAGAAAATAGGAGAGGTTTCTATAGCTGAGCCACCCTCCTGTTCTTGGACTGATTTTTGCAGCAATGTAATGACACGCTGTCACATGTATTAGGTTAATTTAAAACACAGTTTTGCCCCAGTAACATGCTGACTTAAGAAATGTATTTTGCTCAAAGTTATTAATTCAATGAGAATTCTCTATTTCAATGTCATGTCTAGAAATTAAAGTACCAAAACTGAGTGCAAACACATGGGTTTGAGATGACAGATTTGCCTTTAATGCTCAACTTTGTTCTGTCAAGAAAGTCCCTGATTTGTATTCATTTCCTGTTTCCTTTCTTCATTCTGCATTTGGGTAAAAGCTTAAAAAGTCTCTTATTCTCTCTGACTTTCTTATCTTAATTTCTCTTTGATCCTTTTTTTTAGTTCCTTTTTCCATTTTAACCTTTCTGTAGCTGTACATGTTGTTTAAAGCTGTTATTCTCTCCAAAAATCGCTTCTCTTTCCTCAAGATAATTTCTGTCCTTGAATAAAACTTTCAAAGTAGCTCAAGTCCCATATTGAGAAGATATAATTACTTAGAAGCCTTTTCTCTCTGAGAATCATTGAACTAAATATTAAGCTAATCACTTCAAGTGATTTATGTTCCAAACTCACTTTTGTAATCTTTAAAATTTTGCCTTAATTTTTTCCAGTTGTATCTAGTATTTTTCTCTCTCTCTTACAATTTTTTTTACTATATGGTCTTCTGCTTTTTTCATATCCATTTTCTTAATTTCTCTCTCATGTTAATTTCCAGGGTATTTTTTGTATCTGTATCCTCTATTTTGTTTGTGGTTGTTTGGGGTTTTTTTTTCTTATTACCCACTGGCACAATCAGCCTTGCCTGACTTTCATCTGGTGTTTTCTTTCAAGTTTGTGCAAGAGCAATAGCGGTATCTTAACACAGCAAGGGAGGAAAACAACTCCATGTAGCAGCCAAATCTAGTATTTTATTCAGCTCCCCACATTCTGTTCATAAGACAACCTCTTCATATCCATCTTTCAGCTCATTTTCTTGAAATGCATGCTACAGAAATGTCTCTTTAGGGAGAATTTGTGAATCTCAGCGAGGTAAGTTGACAGCCTCAGAAGAGAAAAATTTAATACCTTCATTAAGCATGGCTACAAGGCAAAGATACTCTTTCATTTCTAGTAAATTCCCCAAGCACTTTCTTTCCTAAGTTCTTCTGTCTGCAAAACCGTATGAAATTACAAGTCTTTTTTGCATTTACAGTAGCCTTCTACACTGTAAATTACAGCTGAGATTTTTAACCTTTTTGTTCCTTCTACAGATTCTTTCCTAAACAGCTTTTACAATTGAAAAAGTTATTACGAAATATGAATGAAATCTGACACTCCCTAAAATTGCATCTGTCTACCAAATTCACGGTATGGATGTTTTTCCGTGAAAAGAAAATTTTGCATCTATCTAAACCAAAACATCACAGGGAAGTAGTATAAATACAGGTTTGATTAAGAGATTATTCACCCCTAATTAACAAGTGCTTTTAACTCCCAAAAGAATTGAGAATGAAGCCTATGCATATTTTTTTCTTCATGTTACTCTACAATATGTTATATTAATATATGTTACTATGAGATTGATTTCAATTTAAAAAAGAGGCCACATCTTCTAATATTTTACAGATTTATTGGTTTCACCTTGCCATTTCCAATGGGCACACATATATCTCCAATTTGGGCAAGGCAGTTTGCAGTTTTGTTTGAAAAGTGGTAAAATTGATGTGATTAAGTTATGAGTTGTGAAATGTTTGTGGGTGAGAGGTCTATGTCTGAGGACCATCCTGGGCAATCCTTGGACATAAAAGTTTAAGTATATCCTAGCAAAGATATGGTCCAATGAAAGAACTTCTTCAGATGGAGGTTGGGTAGCCTGGATCCCAGCTGTGAGACTTTGAGCATCAGTTAAAGTAGATGGATAGTTGGATAAAGCAGGAAAGAAGCTTCTTAGGAATTAACTATAGTGGAAGTAGTTTGTAAGGGTTATTTCCTTTTATAGGTTTATAGAATAGTTTGAGTTGGAAAGGACCTTTTACCTTGGTAAGGCTTTAAATATCCAACTTTATATGCATAAAGTTAAAAAGCTGACTTAGTAACACTAAGTGTAGTTGCAGCTGTTAGAAATTCTGTTTGTCACTATTTTAATTTTCCCGTCAGTATCAAAGGAGTTGCTTGTATATTCCATAAAAAGGAAATGATAGAAAGGAGTTAAAAAAATGTTAGTGAAATCTGTTTCCAGATTTTTGAAATATCGTTTTACTCTGTGCATGTCACATTTTTTTATTTCTTTATCACTATATGATTAAGGTATGCTGTTCCCACTACTATTGCTATGATGTCAGAATATCACAAAAATATTCCTTTATTTTAGTACACTTTTGAAATAATTGTGGACAGCTGCTAAGTAAAATATCCCTCCTTTTTTCTCCCACGTGTCTCTTGGTCCGCAAATAAATTGGCAGAACTTTCTTGTGTAGACATGCATATACATTTCAAATGTAAACATACCCAGCATGATCAAAAATAAATGTAAGGTAGTACGTTTTTAACTGTAAAAAAAGATAAAATGAAGTACATAATTGTGAAATTCTTCATTTCTTAAAACCTTCAAATTAAGATATATTTCCCCATGGGAATTCTCTTCAAGAGTAAGCTGTTTTCCTAAAACATTAACAGAATTAATGTCATCCCTTTTCCTTCCTTCCTCTTTCTCCCATCACCTCCTCCAAAAGGGAAGAACTTGGTAGTAGCTTAGCACATAAAAATAGGTCTAAATCAAAGATCCCAGATGGTAATCAGAAACTCCTAATGAAAAAGGAAAAAAAGGACATTGTGGAACTGTATCAACATGCCGCTACAGCGCTGTGCCCTGTTGTAAGACAGGTATTGTGAACCATTCTGAACCAAAGAACATTGAGCACAGTTTATCTGTGGCACAGCTTTATTTCAAGTTCTACTTAAAATTCAGAGCTGTTTCTCAGATGTTACACATCACAGCAACTGCTCTGTGAAGTGCTGCATTTCTGTGCATGTTCCAGCCCCACTCCCGTGTTCTCCCAGTGCCCTGGCTGTTCAGTCAATACAAAGCACTGCAATTACAGTCAGTTTTATTTCTCCTGGATTTAGTTGCTTGGAAAAAGTCATCACATATTGCCCTCACCACCTTCCTCAGAGAACACACATGCTTTGAAGCAGTGGTTCTTTTAACATCACAATTTTCTCATTTCTTCTGTTCTGGGTTAATAGATGCTGGGAATTTACCTATTTCCTACCTTCCAGGCTCTTCAGCCTAGTTATAGATTATATGAATAGATTATTATGAATTTAATTTAATCATTCTTGTTCGCAGAGCATTTGTTTTGGAATAATAGGAATAAATGTTTCTAGACATTCAGCTTTAAATTTTTGTGAAAATGAAGCTGACAGAAGTTTTCTTTGTCCCATTCTTTTTCATTTTTAGAGCATGTTAATCACTGGCAATCTGATTCATTTAAGTGTTATGAGTGATTTGAGGGAAAATTGTAGGGATTTTTTTGTTGGATTTTTTTTTGTTTGGGTGGTTTTTGTTAAGGAAATAAGATGAAAAAGAAATTCAGAAATCTTAATTTCCAGGATGTAGAATCACCTTGACACTCTTTTGGATTATTATGAACTGGAAAAGCTTTCATTCTGCAGCTATACATGGCCTAACAACCTTTTGCCTGAATAGTAAAAGTATAAACAATTTCAAGCTGGACCTCTGGAAAAGAATCATCTGCAGCATCACAGACCATTAGCAATGAATGCAATCATCTTAACAAACCATTAGGAAAAGAAGAAGACTTTATTTCCGAGTCTCCTAAGTGCATTCTCAGTTTTGGCAGTGATTTTCATGGTCTCTGCGTGGTCAATAAGTTCTTCTCTTTCAGCTGCTCTCAACTTCCTACTTCTTAAACACTTTGACTGTTCTGTTGTTCCTGTATTGTGAGGTACAGTGAACTGAAAAGTTTTGGGGTTTACCTGTACTGTTTTTCATTGTGATGTTATATGATTTATGATTCCTTTTATTCATCTCTTTTGAAGACAAGCACAGTCTTCATCTTTGGCCCTACTTCTTACTCAAAACCTTGCTGGACAGTTTTTAAATCAAAAGTTTTAGCTGCATTTTCTACAGGCCTATCTGACATCTTGCTAGTTAATCCAGTTTAACTGTACTTAAATTCTTAAACTACAGTCTAAAACCAAAATATTCTGCAGAAGTGTGTGTCTTCCAGTATGAGGACACACTCTAGACACATTCGGTTTCTGATACAAAACTGCTGTTCCAGATCCCAGAACCAGGTGCTTTTGAGATTGTTACATGACTGCAGCAATAAGAGAACTAACTCATGTACACCAGGTTGTTATAGCTCAGTTGGATACTCCAGCTGACTCTGCTGACTGCTGTGTGGTGCCTCCAGAGAGAGCTCAGCAGAGGAAGGAAGTGGTTTTTGTATGGTGCGCCCTTCTTTTAATGATGGAGATATGATTTAATCTAATTCCCTAGGGAGAGTTGTATTTGAGGCCTTGTTATCTTAATAAGGCAATTTGCAAAAGAAAATTTTGTTTAAAAATGGAATTTCACATTTCTCTGTTTCTGGTGACTTAGTAAAATGTCAGGTTATTTTAATCTCTTCTAAAAAGAAAGGCTGCTGAAAGGGAGAAGAATCTGGGGTTTGTTGTTGTTGGTTTGGTTTTGGTACTTATTATTGCAAAGAAACTTGTATGCATTATTTGTGTCTGGCTCTAGTAGCAGCTTAAGATCAAAATAGCAGCATAACTGTTTACTCTTGGAAGAAAAGCTGGGGTTTCATTTTGTAACTCTCACTGAAGCAGAAGGATCTGATCATGTGAAGCTTTCCAGCAAGGACAGTACGGTCCTAAATTCAACATGTACTCTTGGGTCTACATATGTAGCGTTAAGAGAAGCTTATTTCTTCAGTGAACATAGCTTTCCAGTTAAAATTCAGTCTTCATGCCCCTTTAGTGTTTGTACGTGCATCTGGAGTACAAATTGTGTTCTTTTTTTATCTATTTTTGTGCTTTTACCTTTTACTTGATGAACATGACATAGGGCTTACAAAAGATCCAGGGTGGCTTGTGAGCACTGTAGTACAAAGGACTGAAAGCTTTTTCTTTCCCTCCTTATGGAATTCAGGGTTGAAACTGAGGCATTTAAGTACAGTTGTTGAAAACCTTCCGTTGTGAGTAGAACTTGAAAAGAAAACAATACCATAGCGAGTCACTTGTTCTTTTATTGCTTCTCCCTGTGCAACCTGCATTTAGCTGTTTATTTTATGCTGATTAAACAGGCTCCTTTCATTAACTGCACTTCCTTAGATATTGTTTCTTCTGCAAACAAGACAAGTGCCAAAAATAGTCATCTTTTGAGCTTTGTTCAACCTGAACTTTTGCTAAGCCATTCCCATGTGCTCTGTAAATAATAAATATAATGTGATTCCATTAGTCTAATCATTCTAGCACAGAAGGAGGATATTTAACCAAGTCAAAAGCATGTTTGATAATACATCCTAGAGAAGTATGAGCAGCTGGTTAGTGCAAGAAAGAAAAGCAAAAAAAAATACTAATTAAAAAAAAAAGTGTGCATAGTTTTCAGACCACTTTTTTTTTTTTTTCTATTCATACTTTGCATTTCCTTCCACTCTTTCCTAAGTTCTGAAAATATTTCTAGGTTGTGAGTTTGCTGTTTTTCTTTCTCAGGAGAAAATATTCTGTCATTCAAGGTAACGTTTTATTTGTGTGTTGTGTTATTCAGGATAATAGAATACTATGGCATGTGCTATGTATGCAGTGCTGGGTAGAAGCCAAGTTTTCCCCAGGAAAGGACTGAGAGGGAAACTTATTAAACCAGCCATGAGCTGTGTCTTGCAGAGCCTCTTGGGTGCATCTGCAACACACTTCTTGTGCCAGGTTTACTCACAATGGCACGATGCCACCCCCCAGCTCTGCACTGGTGGACCACAGTACCAGGTGTCCCCTTGTCCCCCTGGTGTGAACCTGCCCTTCGTGCTGATTATGGCCAGGGAACAAGATGGGCTGAATTGATTCAGAATGTTTGATGCTGGTGTTGCCCTGCTGCTGCCTCCTTTGACAGGCTTGTCCTGCAAGCCTGGCTCCATGTACCAGGTGAGGGTGGCTGTCATACAGAGCTGGGTCAGGGTTTCTAAGGGTGATATGAGGTAGGCACGAGTATCTAAAACCATGGGATAGTTGTCTAAAACACATGCATATCAACACTGCATCAGAACCAGCTGCCCCTCTAATCAGTAATAAGTGGCAAATTAATAAGTTATTATATATTCATTCTTGTTTAGTAATACCTTGCCTTGTTTTTTCCCATCTCTGTGGCTGGGGAGTATAATTTAGGAAGGAAAGTGGCGTTATTTGGTGTCTGAATTCCTTTCAGTCCTGGCAAACACTGAGCACACTGACCTTGATCCAGCCGATTGTTTAAATACATGCTGGTCCAGTGGTTCCCCTTTCCTGCTTGTGAGAGACATTGCCAAGCTCAAAATTAAAGAAAACAATACAGTTCATTATTTCATTGTTGCTTTCCTCACCCCAACTTTTTCATCACTGGCAGAAAAAAACCTCCGCATTCCAAGCCCTTTTACTCTCACTTCTGAATACCTGACCTCACATTTTTACAGTGAATGGAAGCATGGGAAGTTTTATTCCACACTGACTCTTAAACTGTGTTTGGATATAAAATTAGTGTGCACTTCCTGCAATGTTTCTGCTGTTGTTATTGTAATTTTATCTCACACTTCATCACTAACTATACCTATTCTAGATAACCCCATGTATTCTGTTATAGATGTTAAATTTTTTTAACTAGTCTTCCAGATAAAAGGTCTATACTGTGCAATCTGCAGTTTACCTCATTTGTTTCAAAGTGAATGAGATTTATTTTAAGCTTTTCAGGTCTAAATTTAAAAAAAAAATATATATATATATTTCTGATTAAATCAAAGTGAAACTGTGCCCTATAATAATATGTTTCTTGTAAGAGAACTTTTGGATTTGTGTTAGTTGAGTAAACCCAAAATTAGTCTCTGTAGGTCAATATATTCTTGAAATCCTACTGAAATGCATCCAACAGAAACTCAAACATGTCCAAGAAGCATTGAACCATCATTTATTTATTGTCCCAGCTCCATACTACAGTAAACAAGAGTTGCTCAAGTGTTTTGTATTTCCAGTAGTTCTAGAGCAAGAAATACTGGATTCTTAAAAATGCATGCAAGAAACTTTGCAAGTACCAGGTGTGTCAGATAAGCTGGCTGAAATCAATGGGAAGACTTTGTATTAGCCATTCAATAAAACACAGAGATATAGTTCAGGAGAAATAAGATAAGAATTTGAAAAATTAATGAAAGGCTTAGTTGACTTAAATCTCCTGTCAAGATCAGTAACAGGTTTACTTTAGCTTTTACAGAAACAATGTTTAGGATAATCTGGAAATATTTAAAACTAATAGTACATTTTATTATCAAGCCATCTGGGGGAGAATAAATATTGCTGTTAAGTCATTAATGAAAATGAGTAAAACAGTTCATAAAAATTTAACTGCATATGTTTCTCAACAGCCACTTTCTTTTTATATTTTCAATAATGGCCTTAGTAGCAGAAGTTCTGGCTGAGGGTAAACTAGATTTCAGAAATACTCTTATTTTCATGAATAACAAAGTTGGTACATAATTTGTAATCAGTGCATCACCAGTACTTAGAAGTGAACTGCAAGGCTTCTGCCCTCCTTTTTCACTTTCTTTCCACTCCCTCTTGACATCCCTATCACAGTTTTTCTTCACCTGCTGCTGGCTTTTTGGAGAAACTCAAGGGTGGTGTCTATGAAGCAAAGCTTGTCATTTCTGAAATGTCAGTCCAGGGGGATTTCTATACTGGCATTATCAAAAGTCCTAAAAATCTATCAGTAGAGTGGGCTGTAGGAGCAGCAACACTAGGAATAACATGAGGGTGATCCTGTGAAGGCTGGGATGCTTCAGCAATGGAGCTGGTGTGTAGGACTTGGATGTGGTGCAGTTTAGGTGTGGGGAGTGGCAGAGCCCAGAACAGAGAGGGGGCGTGGGAGTCCCTTGCCTGGATTATTTTGGTCCATCTGTTCAATCTGTCTGTTGAGTTGCTAAGGGAGATGGGTAAATCACTTCTGCTCCTCATCTGTAATGTGAGGGACGACAGCATTTCTGTAATGAGTGAATATAACCCCGGTATGAAACACTGAAAGAGGCAAGCAGTATTACTTTGTCTGGGGGTTTAAGATGGAAAGAAAAAAATTCTGGACCCGATCTGAGGAAGGTTAGCCACAAAGACCAAAATTAGGAGGTGCCTCGCTCGCTCACCTCACTCCTCCCCCTGTGATACTCACAAAGTATTCCTTAGGTCCATACAAAATATTCTCCTACCGTTGAGGAAGTAGGCTTGATGACTGGAATGAAGTTCATGGAGAATATTGCTGATGTTCCAGACCAAGATGAGCATGCCTTGCTGACATTTTCAACAAAGTTTGTTTCAAACTTATACACTTTACCACAATCATAGAGATCGCTGAAAAACTGAAAGGAAGTCTTTAGTTCTGTGATTTTGTATTTTTTTCTGTAAATTCTGAAAATCTTTTATTTAATGCTCTTCGTGTAAGGCAAAATGTAGTATTTGCATTCGAATTACCATATTTTTCTAGCACTGTATGAAAGTATATAAACAGACATGCTCTTATTCTAAAAAGATCTGAACAGACTGTTGAAGGTTTCCCTCCCATTTTACTTGTCTGATTTATAGCTGGAGTTGGCAGCAATGTCTATAGCTAAAGTTTCTTAACACTTTCTGTTACCACGTCTGTTTTCAATTGCTTATAATTTTGCCAGCTTCAGCTGCTTCCCAGTGTTTTCAGACCTTTTGGCTTGGCCAGTGGTTTTGAGCTTTTATGATACTGGTGAGTTGCTTCAGAAGTTTTATGGACCCCATCCTGAGCTGATCTAAATTTGTGTAACTTGAACACTGGGCTTAGCTATACTTTCCTGGATCTAATGCTACAGAAAGAAGCCCAGCTGGTTTTATTTATTTTTTAGAGAGTTGTGATGTGAATGAGAATGAGACAGACAGTAAGGAAAATGGGAGGAAGTTGGACTGGAAACTCTACAGTCATGACATGTAGTAACTTCTCTCTATTATTCGGCCTTTTCATGTTGCACAAGCATGTGGATTCCATTTGACTGTAGCCAGCTCTGCCCTTCATCATGCTCAAATTTCTGGCTATTGCAAAAAACAAGCCTGAGGGGGTTATCCTAAAGGAGGAAAACTTCAATAAGTAACCTGGTGAATTTTTCACTGAATTCCTACACAGAAGAGGTGGTTGAAAGGGTTTTGTCATTTATTTGAGAAGTCCTGCATTTGTGCTCCCCAGGACTGAGCTCCCCGTTTGCTGTAGAAGCAGATCCTTTGGGATACCTGGATTCCTGCAGTTGATGTGCCATAACACAGTGTCTGTATAAGGAGGTTCCCCTTCAGCCTTGATGCCAGAGAATGGCAGCACTTAGAGGGAGATGCTAAAGTCTGATCCAGCAGAGAGGGATGCTCCACTTCCCATGGCTGCAGTAAGACTGCACATATAAAGGGGTTGACATGTTCAGTGCTTTAATGGCTAACACAGGATTTTTCTTAATTTTGTGAGTAGAGAATGTTAATTTAACCAGGAGAGTTTTGAGTCCTGCAGTGGTGTTTTAGCTTTAGAAAGTGTACCTAATCCGTTCATTTTGATTATTTTTTTTTTTATTCCTGTGATTTCAGCTTTTGGACGTCATCCTGTTTTCTTAACATCTTTTTATTCTTTAGTGATCTTAAAACAGTAGTCTGTTATTTTCAGTCTGTACTTGCCCTATTGCAGTCACATATGGATTAAAGCAGACAAAGTCTCAGTGTAGTATGCTGTATTTATTTAATTTCCAGTACTTCACTGAAGGTGTCAGTATTTTCAAGGAGACTCCAGTGTTGCTGAAGTTGTGTCAGTCTTATGTAGTCAGTACTATGGCTAAAATACACAAGCATCAAGTTGCAGAGGATACTTAATTAAATCCTTTATTAAGGTTCAGTTTATGTATCTGAGCTGTTAGTAATTAAGTCACATATAGTTAGTAATGCAGCAGTGAAACCAAACTGTTGCATTTTTCTTTAAAAAAGGGCTGTGGGTAGTGGAGAGAGGGTCTGAACCAGCAGCTTTTTGTTCTTGTCAGAAAAATCTGGTTTAGTTCAACCATTTTAGAGGCATTATGTTCTGTAGGGTTAAGTATCTTACTAAGATTTATCTAAAGGAAGAAAATAGACATGCACAAAAACCCCAAGCAGATTACTTTGAGCCTGAGTCCTTTATTGAGTGTGGTTCTCATGGTGTCAGCACCACTGGCCTGGCCTGGCCAAGGCCACGTGGCTCTGGGAGGAGAGGTGCTGTTTTCAGCCAACACTGCTGCTGCTTGGCAAACAGGTTTGAACAGAGCTATCAGGAAGAATTCCTGCTCATGAAACTACTTCACGAAAGGTATGGATGGCTAGTGAGCTTGTTTAGACCAACAGATCAATATTTTGATATTATCACTGCATTCAGCTGTTCGCACTCGGCTCCCCAGGAGAGGCAGTACCAGAGTGATCTTTGCAAGTGGTGTAACTTCGTAGAGGAAAAATGATCAAATTACCTGGGAGAGTAGCAGAGTTACTTCTCAGGAGGCTCACTTCTTATCAATATATAACAAATATAATGCCTAGATTTAAGACCCCCAGGATGTGTTTGATTTTATTTGGATTCTTGAATAGGCTGTGTCTTCAGTTTGGTCTTTCAAAGGCTGTTGTAATTTTTCCAAACACACTTCTTTTCTTGCCTATCCCCATCAAAGATTGTTTCATTTCTCTCCCTTGTCCTCTGATAAATTCCTGGCACTGGGTAGTGATTGCATCTTTTCATAATATAATCAATGCCTCTTACTATGGGGGGATGCAGAACTTCACACTATTGGGTTCAGACAAGCTGAGCTAGTAGGATGCAAGATGGAGCAGCTTTATCATCACTTAATTTCTAGGTGTTGAGGCCTCCTTTCAAACTAAATTTCAGTGTTCTGAATTGTTTAAATTAGTTTTCCTTTTCTGAAAGTTAGTTTAAAAGGGACTTCAGAGCACAGTCTGGAACTTAGTTTTTCTGGCCATGACCTATTTCCTCTGACTCTGAAGGACTACAGCACACCTGGCAACTCCCTTCTGGGAGAGCAATCTGTAAAACTCATTCTTTTGCCTAAGAGTCATGATGAAGGTGGACTCCAACTGAGCAACCTGGTCTATTTGAAGATGTCCCTGCTCACTGCAGGCCTGTTGAAACTAGATAACCTTTAAAAGTCAACCCAAATGATTTTATGTCTGCACCCAATAATGTTCTCTAGAGAGCTGAGTAGCATGCAGCCTTCTGTTACTGGTATATGCCATTTGCTGGTTCTCAGGCACTGAAATCAGGTAAATTAGGATGTAACTGGGCAACACGGGTGTAGCTGATCAACCTGCTGCTTGGTTGAGCCCTTGGTAAACCAATGCAGTTCAGAGGGGAACAGAAAAGGAATAAATGGTGGAGGGAGCTACTGGTGACCCACATCAGTATGATGTTAAGTCAGATCAGTACCACAGTCAGTGCGAGAGAGGCACAAGTCTGGGAGAAAAAGAGGGATAATCAGGAGACACTGAAGGAGTAGGTGAACTGACACTTAAAGTAACCTTTTAGGTCTTTACTGCAATGGCCCTGAATTTTATAGCCTTTTTATGCCAACACAGACAGTGTGGATTGTGTGACCCACAGTCTGTCCTGTCTTATTCTAGTGAAAAGTCTCCTGGAAGAAATAGAATTTGAACAAGAATGCAAAATGACTGTAAACAGGCCATGAAGTGCTGACAGGCTGCTTCTAAAACAAACAAAAGCCCAAACCATCCAAAACTCACACTTGATTTTGTATGTTTTTGGATTTCAACTCCCCCCAACATGTGTGGATGTCATACAAAATATTACACTTTGAGAATGTTTCAGGTCATCAGTCTGTTACTTGCAGGATTAAAAATCTGTCTTAAAAGATATTATGATCTGTCTGGAAGGCCGGTGAAAATGTATCCTTCTCATAGTTGTTAATCTCCACATCTGCCCCTCCAGAATGCTTTCATGTGATCTGCCCCTGTTGTTCTTTAAGCTTATGTGACTGATGCTAGATAAAGATTATATAGATCAAATGGGAAAGAAGTATGATTATTTTACATACAATATAAAATTCAAAAAGCATGCTTTCATCTACCCACTCTTTAAAAAAAAAAAAGGAGGGGGGAAAGAAAGGTGTCAGACCTTACTTAGGGGATAATTATCTTCTCCTGCACAGTGAGTTATAGAAGAAGCATTGAACTCATCAATATGAGAATATCCCCCCAAGTTATAATGTGGAAAAAAGTAGAGGGTTGAAACTAAGAACAAAGGCTTGTCAGACTAAAATGGATACAGCTGTGTGTACAATTTTAATGCTGTTCATAAGGAATTACACTAAGACTTCTCCAAAAGGAATCGTGTGATCACCAAAGTGGACATTTCTGGAATTTAGAAATACAGCAATAGTGGGGGTGGGGATGTGGGGTTTGAACACCTTGTCCTTGTTTAGGTATGTTGTACTACTACTACTACTTGCATTTTGAACACTGAAACTCAGTTGGCCAAGGTTTTCTGTGAACCTCATGTCTGAGACTGCAGCAGCTGTTGGGATGTGTGAAGGTGCACACACGCTGCAAGCAGCCCTGCCCTAAAACCTCAGAGAAGTGTGGAAGCTATTAATTGATGCACTCAAGCTTTTAGAAGAAACACTTCTTCATCTCTGACTGTTTTTCCTGTGTTTTGATAATATTAAGTGATGTCCTGAGCTACTTCTGTGGTAAGGCTATTTAGTAATTCAACACATGCAAAGCATAGGAGAGATTCTGCTGGAGAAAATCACTTGCAAATTCCTGTTAATTTTGCACACAATTAACATGGTGTGTTGGCCTTTCTTAGTACTAGTCAATATGATTGATGGATTTCTTTCAGGGCAGTCGATTTAGTTTATTGGGGACTTTTAAACAGTGACTGATAGCTCTGTAAGTCAAAGAAAGAGTAATTTAAAGGACTGTCAGAAAAAGTACTGAATATAAAATAACATTCTTTTGAGATTGAAGTTGTACTAAAAAGTTTCATGAAAGCAGTAAATCGTTGCACCTTTCTGAGAAAGAATGTATAGCCAGAAATTTCAAATCTTATTTGAAAACCCATTAACTTAGGGGCCTTTTTTTTTTTTGTTTGATATCTGTTAGGGTATAAATAACTTTGTTTTTTTTTATTCCTAATCTATCAGTTTACATGTTGTACCAGAACTTAAAATAAACTTAACATGTTAGTACCAGAAAAAGAGTGGTACACTTACCTGTCAGAAAACAAAATATATAATTCCCAAAGACTTCTCTAAAAGCATTCACTTTTCACCAGGCAGAAGGTATTTTTAAAAGACCGAATGATCCACAAGAGGAAATGATCCAGCATTTCTTTTTTTCCACTTTGGTCCGCAAACTGGGTTCTTACCCAATACCACACTTGGTATTACTGTATGGGCACATCTTCCGCCACATATGAGATCTGATCCAGCTAAAAAGAAACTCCTGTGTTTGTTTTTGTTTTGTTTTTTGGGGTTTTATGTTTGTGTTGTTTTGTTGGTTTTTTAAGGGACTGAGACTTAGTTCTCCATGGAAGCTGTTAAAAGCTTGAAGAGAAGTAACCAAGTGGGCTGAAGCATCTCAAGAAAATTTACCCTGAATACAAAGGCTAGTTAGTAGGCCTTTCATTCCTATGCCCTGCATATTTTTTTATTATTATTATTATTTATATATTTTTGTCCTTTTTGTTTGTCAGTCTTGGTGTCCTTACAGTAATCACCCCTGTGAAATACAGATGTAGCTGGATGAACCCTCATAGAATATCCTGAGTTGAAAGGGACCCACAAGGCACATCGAGTCCAACTCCTGGATCTGCATATGACAGTGCCAGGAGTCACACCACGTGCCTGAGAGCATTGTCCAAACACCTCTTGAACTCTGGCAGGATTAGTGCCGTGATCACTTCCCTGGGGAGCCTATTCCAGTGCCCCATCACCCTCTGGGTGAAGAACATTTTTCTACTATCCAGCCTATCCAAGAGGGAGGGTGACTGTGGTCAGTCCATATCAGCTTCTCTCTGCAGTTCCCTCCTCCTCACTCTTTTCCCCTGCTCCAGTGTGGTTATTGAGCTGCACTCCTTCAGGATGAAGTGCTCCTGAGTGTGCCCTTCGTGGCCTGCAGCTTCCTTCAGGGAACATCCACCTGCTGCAGCGTGAGGTTTTCCAGAGGCTGCGGTGTGGACACGTGGATACCTGCTCCACCGTGGTCTTCCCAAGGGCTGCAGGGAATCCCTGCTGGGACACCTGGAGCACCACCTCTGCCTCCTCAGGGCTCTTTCTCCCAATTTTCCCCTCACCACAGGGCAGGTTCTTCCCTCCCTCACCCAGGCTGTCCCTGAGGCACCACCATCGTGGCTGTGGGACTCAGCTGTGCCCTGCTGTGGGTCAGCTGGACCCGGCTGTGTCCACCACGGGACAGCCACGGCTGCCCCTCACAGCAGCTGCCCAGCAGCCCCCCAGTGTCAGCCCCTGGGCATCTGCACTGAACACAAAATGTCAGTAGTTCCACTGGAAATTAAAAGCCATAAGAGACTGTATGAAAAGACCTTGTTTACCTCTGCCCAGATTTTGGGGGGATGAGAGTGTTGGAGGTCTACTGCCATTTCTGTGAAAATGCAGGTAGCATCGCATAGCAGACAGATCCATTTGTGCTAACCAGGCAATTTCCTTATCTTAGCTGATTAAATGTACCAATAATTTTTTTTTTTCTAAAAGCAGTGTTAGGATGTTGGTTTTTATATCGAAAGACAGCTAGCAGACATGCAACAAATTAAAATATTTTCCTTTCTTTAATTTCCTTAATAAGAAACAAGGATTTTTCTGCTTTGTTCAAGATGTGCCACACCATTCCCTGTGGATTTTTGTGGCTTGTGTTTTTGTGATGCTTGGGATGGGGCTAGTAGTGGACTGTGGAAGCCTTGGAGCAGGAATTCAACCATTTTAGGTTAGGCAGGTAAAAAGCCTATAGAAATAGTCATATGGTATTTCATGTGCACAGAGAATTTCCAAATAGTATATGTCATTTTTCATCTTATTTCTACCTTTTTGAAATAAATGTACAAATATGATAGTAAAAAGAATATATGTCAATTACATTGGCATTTGTACCTGCTAGCAATAAGTTCAAACACAGGAAGACAAAGCTATTGAATAGCTAGAAAGTAAAAAAATGTTATTGCTCCCTTTTTCTACAAACTTGGCAGCATATGTGGCTCATTTGTCAGAGTTTCTGCTTGTCCTCTTTGGTGTGACGTTGCATTGCTCAAACAGTTGATCAGTGAACTGTACAAATTGATGGGCTGTCTTTTCAATATTTGACAGGGAGGCATGGATGGGTTGCATGCCATCAGTCAGTTTGTCTGTGCTACTAATGAATATTCTTAACCACTAGACACCAACAAGCAGAGAACAGGAGGCAGCCCAAGGCTGCTTTTCTGCCTTATGCCTTCTTTGTGTCTATCTTAAACTCCATCAGGTTTACATGCTGAAAGGAGTGGCAGTGACAGGTTGATAATTTCTGATCTCCTCTAACATCAGTAGGTCCTGTGCTTAAGTATATGTGAACAAAGAGAGGTGGAGGAGGGAAAAAATTGGGCATCTGAGAGGAAGGCTTTGTGTTTGAGGTATTCCTTCTCTTACCTCCTTTGAATGTACTTACTTATATAGAAAACTGCTTTATTATACAGGAACCTTCCTGGCTTTTGCTGTTGTTTACATGTTTCTAATGTAGTTTACTGGGATTTGGTCATGCCTGTGTTTCCATGATAATTAACTGTGGAAAGGCTGTTCTTCCAGATCATTAATCTACTAGTTTTCAAAGCATCAGAGTGTGTTAAGGGCTCCACTTTCAGAAATAATGTATATTTATAAATCACTTTGAATTGGGTGAGAGTTTTGGCTCAGGGGACAAGGCTTGTTGGGGATTCTTGCTTTACTTGATTAGACTAGGTGACACAGTTGGAAAATACAGATTCCTTAGCTCTCAGGCACCAAGGTCAGAAACAGCAAACTTCAAGCTATTCACAGAAGAGAAGAGTTGCTTCAAGCTCAACTTAATTATATGAGGGAATTAAAGACAAAACTCTTGTTGGTACTTTTTAGAGCAGAGGTGAATGTGAGCAAGTGGAGACTTGATAAGGTCATAGAAAATCTTTAATGCTTTGTAAATGAGAAGTACTAAGAAGAGTGAAATGCTTTTAATAGCAAATCTCTTGCTGTCAGGAAGAATAGTTCTGAGACCAAAGGAGGTACAAAGGCTGGCTTCGTCAGTCTCTAAAGACTCACACACTCCCATTCATCCCTGCAGCTTAACTCCCTGCCCAATTTCTACTATGTTTTTGTTTAAAGTCAGTTCTACTTGCCTTATCCTCATTTATTCCTTAGTAAACTTTTAAGCCATCCTAAAAATTTGTTATGCTTTCACCAGCTCTTTAAAGCAACAGGTTTTGCAACAGATTGATGCTGTGTGATCGAGGAGAAATCATATAGACTAAAAAGTTAATATTAGAAAAAAATTATTGATAGGGGCTTCTTGTGAGTGGTCTATTATTTCTGTAGTTCTATAAATACATTTTTACAAAGAAAAGAAAAAACTATTTCATCATTTACCATCTAAATTATACGAAGATATGCTTATTTAATAGGAAAAACTCCAGGAAAAATGTGTAGCCTGTTTTAAATTAGTAAATCAAACAAAATACAGATGTATCCCTGCTTTGCCTTTTGCAAAAGGAAAGGGAAACATCAAGTGGCTATAACTTTGTTTTTATTTGCATACCTTGGTCTTGTAAAGACATTAATTGTTTAAATACTATTTCATTTATGTTATACTTATAATAAGCTTCATATAGGTGGTATGGACTAGGAATTTTATATGGTAATTGATTAGGGATGAGAAGAAAGATTAGGAATACAACAATACAGTCTGGAAAGAATTTAAAGAAATGCTGGAAATTAAAAAGCAGTTGTTGATAACTCTACTCCTTTTTTTAAATTAATTTCACCAAAAAACTACATGCAATGAATATGAGACCTGACCAGGAGTTAACATGTTTACTATAGGGATGGGTAGAACTTTTGACATAACTATAGAGACTCCACGGTGGAATTCTGATTGCTAAAATCTTTGACTTCTTAATATCACAGAATCCTAGCTTTGTGAGTAACACAGATTTTTAGGATGATTTTGCGTGTCATAGCATCATAGAATGCTTGAACCTTTGCAGGGATGAGACATCTACCACTATCCTCAGTAACCAGTTCCAGTGTTTCACTACCCTCATAGTAAAAAGTTTCTTCCTTATATCTAGACTAATTACTCTTTTAGGTTAAAACTATTACCCCTAGTTCTTTCACTACAGGCCTTACTAAAAGGTCTGTCCCCATTTTTCTTGTGGAGAGGGGCTTGGCCATATTTGTGGACAAAAAGCGGGACATGGACCGGCAACATTCAGTGGCAGCCCGGAAGGCCACCAGCAACCTGGGCTGCATCAAAGGCAGCGTAACCAGCAGGTCGAGGATGGAGATTCTGTCCCTCTACTCTGTCCTCGAGAGACCTCCCCTAGTGTGCTGCATCCAGCTCTGGGGTCCCCAGTACAAGAAAGGCCCTGACCTGTTGAAACCAGCCCAGAGAAGGGTCACTAAGTTGATCTGAGAAACCTCTTTATGAAGACAGTCGGAGTTGTTCAGCCTGGAGAGAAGACACTAGAGAGACATTAGAACCCCTTGCAGTCCTTAAGGAGATCCTTAAGGAGACTGGAGAGGAACTTTTCACAAGGGCATGTAGCGATAGGAGAAGGGGAAATGGCCTTAAGATGAAGGAGGGTTGGTTTAGATTAGATATTAGGGAGAAGTTCCTTACTGTAAGGGTGGTAAGGCAGTGGAACAGGTTGCCCAGAGACACTGTGGACTCCCCATCAATGGAGGTGTTCAAGACCAGGCTGGATGGGGCTCTGAGCATCCCGGTCTAGCGGAAGGTGTCCCTACCCATGGCAGAGGTGTTGGAACTAGGTGATCTTTCAGGTCACTTGCAACCTTATGATTGCTTTCTATGAACCTTATAAACCCCTTTTAAGTACTTAAAGTAAGGTCTCCTTGGAGCCTTCTGTTCTCCAGGCTGAAGAACCCAAACTGTCTCAGCCTTCCATCACAGGAGAGGTGTTCTATTCCTCTGATCATTTTCGTGGCACTCCTCTGGACCTGCTCCAACAGGTCCATGTCTGTCTTGTTCTGTGGACTCCAGGGCTGGACACAGTACTCCAGATGGGGTCTCACCAGGGCAGGGTAGAGGGACAAAGTCCTTCAGAAATTGTCCAGTAGACTGATAAAAAACACCCAGCAATTTTGGTGTCAAAATGAAAATCGTAAGAGCTCAGTAAAGGAATTCTTGTGTTTGTAAACACACTGCATGAAGGAATAGTTATAGGCAAGAAACTGTCATTTTCCATAAGCAGAACTTTCTTTCTTATGTTCCTTGTCCATCATTTTAAAGGTTACTATCTAAAATTATTGAACCATATGTGCTTCCTTGTGTGTACAGTAACTAAAGGAATAGATTTTCAAATGTGTTGTTCGCCACTAATCCAAAGAAAGCAGGTTTCTACTTTTAAGCAGATACCAATTAAAGAAATAATTAGATGCTTGTGTGTATCTATAGAAAGAAAATATAAAATTTCTTCCATTTTAGGGAGAAAAAGGCAGTTATGTAGGGAGAAAAAGGCGTGTTTCTTGTTCTGACTTGCAGGCTCTAGACTGTACAGATGTCAGCATAGATTATATTTGATTTAGTCCAAAAGCAACTTAAGCTATTTATACAACAGAATTATTTGGGTATTTCACACCTTGCCTAATAAAGCATTTTAAAATCTCTTTCTTTCTCAGTTTGTTTTTCTACCCATATTATCAAGGAGACAGGAGGTATGGAATCTCTGTAGGAATCAGAACTACTTCTAGTATTATTAGTGTTGTTTCATCTTTGCAGCAATATTAAGTTGCATAAATATACATCTCATATCAGCAGAGTTGAAGAGAGAGATCGAGGGCAACGTGAAATGCAGTGATTCATCACCAGGAGATTTAATGTACAATTTCTTTGATCATCTCCATAAAAACTGATAGCGCTATATTGTCATACACTTATTAGAAAAATGAGCAGCGTGGCTCAAAAAAGGTGGGCAGTTAATTAAATGATATCCTTGTTCATCTTGCAGGTCAGCCAGTCAATTGTACCAAGAATTGCTTTGAAATCATGCATGCCACAGCTCAGACCTTTTGCCTCCCTAGGGA
>JAWWLV010000001.1:9249387-9270437 GCA_035041135.1 Platyrinchus mystaceus
TATAGAGGATTGTGGCTATTTCTTGGAAATACACACACATAAAATTCTTCAGATAATTAATCACATCTATTCTGTGTCATTTCTGGCACTCTTACAGAACCATGACAGATCTGGCCAGATTTTGGCTCTCCCTTTGGGAAAATACAACTACTGTATGTCAAATCTTGCCAAATTAATGCATGCAAAATCCCTACTCTTGCTACAGTGGTAATAAGTCATATTCAAATACTTTTTTTGCTATGATTTTTTAATGGATATTTAGTTAATAAAGTAGTTGCTTTGTTATTTTAAATTAGACAATGCCCCCAGTGATTGATGGAAAAGGATTATACGCATGATAATACTCTAGACCTGTATTTCTAGTGAATAAAAGTACATTTTCAGAGGCAATAGTAGTGTAGTTTGCAGTTATCTGAACTCAAATGTTTTGTATGAGCATTGTGGACAAGATTTTTCTATGACTGTATAGGTCCCAAGTGATGATGTGATGTCAGTTAATTTCTTAGTCTGCGTGGTCACAAGTCACCATCAAGAGCTAAACATTAAATTAGTGAAAGAAACGAAATAAACTAATTATTTAGTTTAAAATTCAATTTTATCTTATTTTTGTGACATGCAAAGAAAAAAATGCTTTGTAGTTCAGTGCCATCTTGATTGCTTGTGAACCACAGCCCATCATCCACAATAGCTCCAGCTTTGAAAGACAAATCCCTGTACGCGGAGAGGGATACATGTCCCTGCATCCCTCTGATACTTTCCAGAACTGAAAACTGTAGCTGACATTAAAGGCATTCTGTGGTAAAATTCTTGTAAATTTGACACCAGTGCTAGAAAGCACTGCAGCACCCACAGTCAACTGCTAAATTTCAGGCACCAGTGGCATGATGTAGTTCCACGTCCACGAAATTACCCATGGCGTGTTTTTCCCTCTTCTTGTGCTCAGATACCCGTAGGAAAGTGGCTGCCCCCTGTCAGTGTCTCAGAAAAATGAACTTGATGGAAGGTGGGTGCAATGGTTAAGAACAGAACACCATATAAGAGTACTGTAGCACCCAGAAAATTGATATGCTTATTGCAAAGCGAAAAAGAGAAGCCAATCTAACAACCACTAGAGGAAAGAGCTGATGGTTTTAAACTGAAGCATGTGGGGGTCATTTTATTCCAAGCTCTTATTGGAATCCTTATTCTGAAATAACATATGTAGGCAGTATGTAATTTCCTTCCTCTATCTACCACCTCATTAATACAGGTTGGCAGGAGGAAAAGAAAAATGAAGAAGAATGTGCAAGGTTTGCTACGTATGTAGTAAAAGGGGCTTTTGCATTCTGTAAAAATAGGTTTCCTTTGGGTGTTTATTCTGTGTTATCACTACTGAGCAGTGAAAACAGTGTTTTCCTAAATACGTGGTGTTAGACTGCGACACCTATTTGAACTACCACAAAACCTACCAACTGACCTGTGACAGCCTGGACTTCATATAAATACCAGTTCTAGTTTCAAAATGCTAGTGAAGTGAAAACCAAAGATTTTTGTCCCTGTTTTAGGGGTGAAGTCCACAGTCCATGTGCATGTCCTTGCATTTCATGTACAAACACAGAATTTGGTTAGTGGGTATAACAACAGATGGTTATTGGTGGGGGAAGATTTAATAATGCTGTGCTCACACCTAATATATCCACACCAACAGCTGTGCAGCAAAGTTGTGCTACTTTGGGCCTCGTCCCCATGAGATGCATGAGGATCTTCTTTCTGAGGACTGGGAGTTGTCAAATGGAGACCGTGGGGAGCTCATTTTGCACAGGCTCCATAACCTGCAGCTGGAGACCTGTGGATTTTGGTCTGTGTCAGGACATCTGCAGCAGGTTTACTTTTTATCTGCAAAGTAGCTGGCTTGGTTCACAGCTAAGGTCAGAAGTCTCTGAGGGGCTGCAAGGCTCACAAGGCCTTGAAGGTTGTGAAGATTTGACTCTGGCTTTGCCACTGTCATTGCTTTGACCTGTTGAGCTCCAGCATGGTTATTCTCTCACCTGTACTTCCATGGGTGAAACACATAAACTCTCCTGAATTCAGAACAGGACTGAATTCAGTGTCTACCTGCTTCTTTTTGTACAGACCCCACATTTTATCCAGTATGAATCAAAATAAGAACTCTCAGAGTAAATGATGGCACATTTCACACAAAGTGTTGGTAAGATGTGTCAAGAAGGGTTCAGGAATATTACAGTGTCTTATAAAAAAGGGAGCATCTCTCTTACAGCTTTCCATTAATTATTCTTACTTTGCTGTCGCAGCTGACTGCCCCACTTGATTTGTAAGGTGTGTGCCAATGGAATGTAGCTTTTTGATTTTATAATTAGTCTCTCTTTGCAACCTGTGTATGGAAATATTCATAATACTCCCCATTTGACCAAAGGCTTTGAAATTATCTTGCATCATCCATTTGTATAAGGTATGTTCTGTATTTATAGCACATTAGAGTGACTCTAAGTTCTTCTAAGTTAATTTCAGGGAAGAGACAGAAAAGTGTTACAGTTTCTATTTCTTTTAGGTCTTTTATGACCTAAACTGTTTTTCATCATGGAACCTCTTGCTAAAACAGTTTTCTGAAAAGAAAACAGTGTTTACAAAGTAAACATTTTTTCTGGCAACAGGATTGTTTGCTGTCCAGGAAGCAAACACATTCTAGTTCATTACATATATTTTGAGTGTTTGAAAGGAAAATAAGTTTATACATTTTAAACGTGCAGCTCACAGACTTTCCGGCTGGAACCCACTTGGGAGTCATAACACATTTCCAGGACCTCCCCTAGTGAGACTCCTCAGATATCAGAGTAGTAGTGACTCATCGACCGCAGGAGAGGCAATTGAATTAAAACTTAAATATTTATGTGTCTGACTCACTCAAATTGCAAAACAAATACAGCCCGATTGCTGGGTGAGATATCTGTGTTTCTCAGTAAAAGTTGGAGCTGGTATTTCAAGAGCTGCAGTGGCCTGAATTTGGCTGTTGGCCCTTGTTTTCATACCACTTTTTTTTTTTCTTAAGTGGTTTTCACAGCTTTAGAACGGTAGAAGTAAGGCCCTTATAGCTTAGTTATTAAATATGTCTGCAGTGCTTGATGGTAGTGACAGAAAGGGAACTTGGATGGCTCAGCGTGCTCTCTTGCGCTTGTAACTATTGCTTTTGGATGTACTGAGGCCCTGAGGTAAAGGTAAATGAGGTAAATGTTGCTGCAGTTCATCCTCCCATCACTTCCCAGAGACAAAAATGACAGTCCCAGATGATGTGCAATGAAGAACTGAGCAAAGGAAAAGATGCTCTAGCTACTCCTGCTACACTGCATTTTTCCCAAGGTCAGACAGAGATTGACAGTAACAGCCACCAGGTCAAATATCTTCCTCTCCCCAGAGCAGCATCAAGATCTTTGCAAAAAAAGTTGAGCTTGATCCTCTGAATTTGTTTCTGAGGCTGGTCTTGCTAACCATGTCCATCACAGGTGTTGCTGCCCACACCCCACTGCCCCTTCCCCCATCGTCAGGTGCTGGGTCCTGGACCCTTTCAGTCCTCCAGGTCAGTCTGTTTGGAGAAGGCTATAATACATACCTAATTACCTTGCAGCTAAGAAAAGCCCTAGCAGATCCTGCTTATTGAAAACTGAGCATGTGCTTGCTGCAGTCATAATTTGAACCTAACAACTTTATTACGCGTTTTCTGGTCCAAAATCCTGATTTTACAGCTTGCCTTTGAGCAAGGGGTTCAGGCATTTTTCAGTCATCAGCAAATCATGAGGTATTTCATGAGACCACAAATAAAGCTGTTGTTCTGCAAACACAAGTACAGCAAGTGTTTGCTTTTCTTTAGACAGCTTTCTAAACAACACAAAAGTGTGATGTGAAAATATAACTAAATGTTCTATTCAGTGTTCTGTATTTAAAGAACATCTGATATGCTACTGCCAATAATTATCAGTGCTTCATGTGTCATGTTCCAGTTGTCTTTTTTTTCCCCTCAATATTCTTATTTACCCTTGATTCAGAAATATATCCTGCCACTCCTGTTTCAAGGTCTTAAACAAATTTGTAGACTTGGCTTGAAAGATAGCATCAATATGTTCAGATTTAAATTCTACATGAGAGATGGATTATCCAGATGCAACTCATAACACTGTCTTATTAGGCTCTTCTTCTGATGCTGAATCACACTGCTGTGCAATGTGTTGTTTATCCTTTTTCTTCTGGTTGCAGTAGGGATGATTCCTCAAATTAGATAAAATCAAATTAAGCTGGATTTTTGGCAAATCTTGGAATCTTTGATCAACTTCAGCTTCACAAATGCTTTGAATTAAATTTGACTGTTTGGCCCCATTCCTAATTGTAGTGGTAACTGCAGCTTGGTATGGGGCAGTTCTTAGCATAAATTCACATTTCAATATGATTTTGTGATTACAGCTGTATGGGGTTTATAATTTACTAGAAATATTAAGATAGCAAGGTATGAGATTTTTTTCAGCTCACCAAAGCATTTGGCTAACTTTGAGACAGCTATTTTTTAGTACATTGGGTACTTTTTTTTCTTAAATTGTGCTTGTTGCAGGAGGCTGGGGTAAGGCTTTGGCTATAAAAAAAGCTGGGAAGAGTCCATGCAGTGTAAAGAAGAAAAAAAATAAACCTTGCTGCTGCCATCTCTGAAGGTCATAAAAATATTACGGATTTGAGGGAGATTGATCAGTTTACATAAGGGATTACAAAAAGTGGTTGCCTGTAATACCAAGGGACTCTACTTGACGACCTAAGATTTTTCTTCTGGTTTTTCTTTATTAAAATCCAGTCATAAGAGAGACAACAAAACCATAATCGCTGATGTATTACATTAGGTGCACAGTGCACAGTTTGCTGCTCAGCCACCAAATGCTGTGTTGCTGAAGCAAAGTGAATTGCATGAAACTTAGTGAAGGACGTGGCTGAGCAGCAGATGCTGCCCAAGCTGAGAGTCGTACCTGCCAGTGTTTCATGGATTTCCACCTGTGATTTGCACGTTGTAAAGAGTATATAACAGGTTACACCAGGAGGACCTAAGCTCTAATTCATGTAAAAATGCCAATTTTTTCCTTTGGGGCCTCTGACATCAATAGCCTGAAAGAGCATTCTGTCTGCTTGGCTACAATTCACCAGCAAATCAAGAGCATGTTTTAGTCATAGTATTGGTAGCTGCTTATAATGCTAATAATAATAATAACAAAAAATAAATCACTTGAGAGCAGCCTTCCCTGGGCCATTATAATTGTATGGTTTCAGTTCAATTTCCACATAATTTCAGCTTATTAAGAATAAATAGCAAATATTATGACATCTATTTGTTCCAGGAGCTGCATCATTACCACTTCTTCAATAATTCTCTACAGTCTGGCAACTATTTCACTATTTAGGTTAACAATACCGACAAATTTTACTGTTTTCATTAAAAAATCTACCTACATTTTGTTGTAACTGTCCACTCAAAGCAAAATATTGTCAGGCAGTTTGCAATATTTGTTATTTTTATGGTGTTTCTATATCATAATTGTATCAGCTCCACATGTATCTGATGAAAGCTACATTTGTTAAAAGCAGACTAAAACAGCATAAATGCTGGTGGTGGAGGGAGTTATGCTGTTTTCTTTAAAGGCTAATAAATTAAATTAAAATACTATATTTTTAATATGCTTTTCAGAAACATATCTGTGGCTTGAGTGCTTCCAAAGTGCTTTAGTGAAGCTTCTAAAGATCACCTAAAAGCTTTAATTATATTATTTTACAGTCGTTTTAACCACATCATTATCATTCTTTAGCAGAACTGAAATCCTAACGTATGTCCTGTGAATTACTATATTCAGAATTAATCTGAAGAGATCTCTGCATACGAAAGAGTACAGGTAGTGCACCATGTTTTAAAAGTAGTATCAATTGTGAGAAGTGAGAAGAAAGGTAAACTTTAAGCCTTGTGTTTGCTGGGCTTACTTGGGACTATAATAACTTTTATCCTTCTGGCTGATTTAGCACTTGATATGAATACACCTTTTCCAAATTAAGGCAGACAAATTGAGCCAAATATTTTAAAATGCCCTATTGATTTTTATTGATGAAAAATCAAAAACCCTGACTGCACCTGTGCACTCTAGCACAGTCACCTAGTTTTAGTCTTCTAAATGGGGTTGGATTCTTGTTTTCTGTAAAACTGTTTCAAGAAGTTATAATACAGAATAAAATACTGTGTGCTACTAGTTTTATCCACACAAATGTGTTATGCATAATCCACTCTTGGCAAAACTTATGCTTGTAAAGCTTCACTTGGCATCATCATTTAACTGTCTTTCATTCTTAAATTCATCTTATTTTTTTCAGCTGATTATTAACACACCTTTTGTGAAATCTTCTAGGATTTCAAATTATACAAATGCCTTCACAGAAAATGTGTTGTTTTCTTTTTTCTCTCAGGGTTACAGGTGTGATGAACAAAAAAAAAATTACTTGTTTTGTCAACATATTGTTATTCTCTTAGGGAAAAGAAGTTTTACAGATGTGAGTGAATGGCAGGAAAAGGAAAAGCAGGTAGTCACAGCAAAGATACAACTAGGAGCTCATCTAGGAAAATGAAATCAATCACAGCCAATAATGGGGATAGAAATAACCTCCCAAGCATTATCACAGACCTATCAGAGTTGATCTAATGAAAAAGACTCTCAGGGTGTGAAACAAAGGGTTAAGAAAATATGTCAAGGCAGAGAGAGCAGTGTGAATTGTCTGTCACTTTTTGCATTTCTTTTCTGTCCATGGAGTTTTCTCTCTTAAGTACTGAAGGTTTTATTTGAATAAAAACTGTTTTCTAGATTCTCTGTTCCACTTTGGGTACTCGACATAAGAGACTGTTGTAGGCATATTCTCTCTGAAGATCTGGCCCATTCAGTGTCCCATCCTACCATTTAAGAAGTGAAAAAAAGCCCCAGTGATGGAACACCACAGCTTTAAACTAATTGCTTTTTCATCTTCCCACAACAGGAAGTCGTGTGAGTTTCTGTAAGACAGCCTGGATGTCAAGTCAGCACAGATATTAAAGGAGTTGTCCAGTATTGCTTGTTTCATGTACAGGAGTTATTATTTATTTATTTGTTTGTCTTAATGTTGTTATTTGGTTCAGGTTTGTTAGGGAATTGCAGTGAATTATAAGAGCGTTCAATTACTTTGCAATGTTACGGTAGCAAAGCACTGAATGGTATTTTGGAAAAGTAATGTTTTTAGCTTTGGCTGCTACTTTTTCTGTTGGTTGATGCAGATGTTAGTATTGTTTCAAGAGAGATAAAGGTGCTAGTGAGCATCTGAGAGCAGTGAAAGCCTCTCCCTTAACAAAAGCTCTGAATTTTACACAGATTGCAGTGTTACATGTAACATGCTCTGGGAAACGGGCTAATGCTTAGGCATTCAGGTGAAAGGACTGAACAGTTTCTGAACAGGAAGGAGCTTATTTAGCACGTAAGGATCTGGTGGATCATCAGCCTTCATCCAGGCACAGCAGGGGCAGATCCACAGCCAGCTCTTCCAGGCTCCGAACGACTCCTAAGCCAGACAGCTGCCCTGAGACTGTCCACAACAAAGGCTGTCATTTCATGTCAGCAGTCACTGCCACTGTACATATTTTAGCTTTCTTCCTCCCTCCCCAGGGTTCCAAACCCAACTGGAATAAGCTAAGTTCCCAACTGCCTGATTTTTGAAACCACCATCCAGTCTCTGAAGAAGCCCAGTGGAAAATCACTGGCAGAGCTTTTCATCAGGAGACATAAACAGCCCCATTAGTGAGAAGGCCAGGCAACAGGTAAAGGGGCACACTGGAGTGTTTTATAGGAATGTTGTAGTTAACCTGCACAGGGTGGCTTTGTATGAATGCCAGAGTGCACTAATCACACATCACTTCTTAAACGTGCTCCATAGACATCTCACTGCAGATGTGGGACAAAGAAGTTCCCTGCAAAGGAAAAATACTTCAGGTCTACCCATGCCATCCTTGGTTTCTTGCAATATTTATTTTTGGGTACAATTCTTTCTAGACCTCTTCCCCCTGAAAGCATGGAGAGCTTCAGGTACCAGGGTAGTGAGGGATGGATGTGCTGTGCCCGGCTCTGGCTGTGCTGAAGTCCCCATGTCTCAGCTTAGGTTGCTGTTCAAAGCCAAGGCCCTTCAGGAGGTGAAAGCTGAACACGATACCTGTGCACATATAAATATTTTGGGTATAAATAATGGGCCCTGGGGTATTTAGTGGTCCCTTCACAAATGCAAACCTCCACAACTGTGATCCTAATCATGGTGTAACTCTCACCTGTGACCAGGCTATTGTGTTTGACATCTGTGAAAGTCTGTTTCCTACCTGGGCACGCTGTCCTCTCCGTGAAGTGTGCTAAATCTTCTGGGTGGGCAAAATAACCTTAACTGATAGAGACAACATAGTCTCGAGGCCACAAAGATTTATTATCGTCAGTGCAGCTTGTCTTGTGAATTAGCTCTAACATGTATGTTATTCAGCTGATTGTGGCAGTCTGTGACCAGATCCTATAAAAGTTCAAAAGAAGGAAATGTGTGTGCATGTAAGCATACAGGGAATTAAAGAGTTTACAGAAATGAATGTTACAGAAATGAATATTACTCAGCTGTATCCTGAATGCTGAGTAATATAAGAATGACACATCTTAGGAATGAACTTAGATGTAGTACAGTGCAAAAAAACATCCAGTCCCAAACTGTAGCAATTTCTGCTGCTTCTAGAGTCATCAAGGAGGTGTGGCAATTAGTAAGCCAGAGTTGCTGGTCTGTGAGTTTCAGCTTGCAATATATTTCCTTGATTATTAACATTGACCATCCTCTAGAGAAATCTCTTTCAAAGTTGGAACTAGAAATCCTCCAGTGCCTTATATTTACACTCTGGGCACAAAAGTTTTGCTTGTTAGTTTTGCTTGTTACTATGCAGCTTAACTGCTACAGATTTTCTTTGCTTTTTGATGTAACCCATCTGAATTCAAAACAAAGACATTTTGTATACTCAGTGAAGATACTCATTTCACCTTTTCTGTTTTTTGTTTTGGTTTTTCAGTGTGTTTTTTTTAAAGATATTCTTCCTTTAGTGACTCCTGCTTTGTTTTGCAGCAGCAGAGTCATAAGAGATGGAAAGATTTGAGAATCACTTAATTTGAGGAAAAAAGTCCTTGAAGGAAATTAATAAATAGATTGTACCCTGTGGCTGGGAATTACCTCAGCTGGAAAGTGCCATGTTAATGTTTTATTTGGAAATCAATATTTTTTAGGCTTGCTTCTCACTGTTAAGATTCACTTAGTTAATGACGTACAAATATATTCACATAAATGAAATGTTCATCTAAATATTACAGAGAATGTGCTTGTAAAGGACTTTAAACTGTCTCACAGGGTACTGTGACATTTTCCCCTATGAGCTGCTCCTATGTATAATACCTAATCTTGCTATCAAAGCAGTCCTGTAACAGAAAGAGTAACCCAAGCGTAATTACCTCCTGATTAATCGTCTCATTTGCATGTTTGCCACTCCAGTGCCTGTGGCGATATTATGGTAAACACAGATGGGTTCTCAGGTTCCCCTCACATTTCGATTTTGGTGCAGCTGCACGTGAAACCAGTGGTGGGAATAGCAACACACATGTAGCTGCAGCTAGTCTGGAGAAACCTGAGCAGAGCAGTTTCACCTTTATTATGTGGAGCTGGAATTCCTTAGGGGTTATCTCCTTCCCCACACATATTTGGAATTTTTGTACTAATCTTGCCCTTCTGCATCACATCCTAAATACATTTAACATGTGGCAGTGATTTCCACTCCAAGTGTGTTGTTTGGGACTCCTGTTAGCAACAGTTGCTGAAATGTTCGGTGTGTCTCTGTGATGTGCAGTGTATTTGGTTTCTTTGTAATATCTTTTCTTTTTAGTCTTTTCTCCTAAACAAAGAAGTTAAGTCATTCTTCTAACCATAACTGGACTCTAAGAAGTCTTTTTGCATTTCTAATGCTGTCTAATAGATTAGGTATATTTAAGTTCTCTGAACATCCAGCACAGCCAGAAATCTGGGCTTGATGGAACCAGTTATCAGATTTAATATGGCTGGTCCTGTATTTCATCAGTCTCTAGCCACGCTATAAAAAGATGCTAGGAAATAATGTGTTCCATGATTTAAGACTTGCTTACCCAGAGACAGACATCTGTATCCTTTTCAACTCTCTCCATCTCTTCTATCCCTCCCTAGATTAAGTTGGTTTGTAATTTGATGGTTTAGTTCCAGTACTTGTCTGTCAGAAGCAGCCATATTCATCCAGTAGGCTGTAAAAGCAGGTGTTTAATATTATTGCCCAATACTGGAGAATAGTAGCCAGCCTTGATACAGATATCCACAATTCTGTGTGGTTTGAAAACAGGTTTTGCTAAGTATGTGCACTTTGAATTCACAAGTTATTAGAAATTAGGTTGTCCTTTGCCACAAAACAAAGTGTTTCTGGAAGGAGCATGATGTTTGATTTTTTTTTTTTTGAGGTTTTTCTTAAAAGATTTAAGTATTTTACATTATCATTTTAAATGCATTGCAAATACTCCTCAACTCCTTGAAAGCTTTCCTCCTGTATTATAACTAGGATAAAGCCACTTAACCTCTCTCTGTAGTACAAAAAGTTGTATGGGTAAAACAGCATCAGTGATAAAAGTGTGGCAGAGGTTTATTTCTTTGTCTTTGAACTAATGGAAAATAAAGATTGTGCAGGAGGCAGGCACTTTGGTTAGAAGCAGCTAGATCTACTGAAAAGGAGTGGAGTAACCTAGAGTAAAAATCCAAGGATTTTCACTGAGTAGATATCTGAGGTTCTTTTAAAAATGGTCATAATGGAAGTTATTGCCTTAAAGTTAGTGCAAAATTGAGTTAGATTGAGGTTTTGAAATAAACAGCATTGTACACAAATCTGAGAGAAATTAACAGTGAAAATATGGGATGAGGAGGGCAGTTATGTGTACAATTTGAATAAAAGCATTGATGATTTCACTCATTCTTCTCCATTGTTTTTTTTATTTTGAACCTATTAATTTTTTTTTTTTTTTTTTTATTTTAGAGCCACTGAAATCTGTTCCAAATTGTGTCCTTTACGTTCTGATTACTTAAATTATTTAACTTTTTAACTGTGTTTGCAGATGCTATTAGAAGAATCTCTTCAATTATCTACAGTGTAGCTGGTTCAGGGCTGGCTTTTCTATTTTCTCAAAAGCTCTGGCCACCGTGGGAAATTAAATTTAAAAAGCAGTTTGATTTACAGCAGCAGTGAATTTGCTTCCTGGACATATTCCCCATGGCTCTGGCTACAATAGCACCGGAAAGTTTTACTTTGGGTTTCCTGGGAGTTAAACTAACCTGAAGCTTGTCATTCATTGAAATACACAAGAGATGAACTTCTAGAATGAAAAATCTTAAATTAAAATCAGAATATTGCTGCTAATAATCAGCTCTTCTTAAAAAAATAGGGGTTAGAATGTAATTAGCATCTTCCTGCCTTTTCTTCCTTTCCCTTTTTCTCAATTTCTTTGAAAAAACCTTAAGGCTTTTAGTTTTTAAGTTTTGAAAACCCTATTAGTATAGAGTTCTATTAGAATGAAAAAACTCGAATAGTAGTATCTTTATATTGTATTTATATTAATATATAATATTCATCTAACACCAATATAGGCTTTCTGAAGTGATCATTTTCATTTATTGCTTTGCGAGAAGGAGCACTGGTGAATACCATTCATTGAAGAGAACATTTTTATGAAGTTAATGTATTTCCCTGGGCAGCAGAAGTGATCTCTGCAGAGTCCTGGTGATATTGATTTTGTGTGTGTGCTCATGCCACATTAACAACATTTGAGGGTAAATGGATCTTTGGAACCTGCAGCACAAATGATGTGCAGCCCGTGCTTTCAAATGCATAATTTCATAATGTAAGTCTTTGTTGGAGAGGAGTTCAGTTTGACTAGTTGGCTACAACTACCAGCTGTTAGTCATCAGGAATTACGTCGTACCAGGATCTGCTCTTGGACTATTTACCTGATTCACATGTAGTTCATGGAACAGCCACTGCCTTTTATTGACTTTCTGTCACTATTCATCTGACAGAATTTGAACCAGTAACCTACAGGTGATAGGCAATATATTCCTTAATTCTCATGGTATTTGTATCCTGCTACTATTCTGTTCATATTTCAAGATTCAGAATAAATGAAATTTCTGCATATTTATACTCCACAGTTCAATATAAAAATATGTTCTTTTCCAAAGTCTACAGGTCAGCCTGGAGGTATTTCCCAAATTTCTCCCTCTGAAGATCATTACACATATCTTTTAGATCATGTCTACGCTTTTTCATACTAAAGGCTCAAGGTGACTTGAGTGATTTTTTTTTTTTTCAATTTGGTGTCTGGAAATACTTTAAAAATAAGCAAGATTTTTAAAACCTGTATGCCTGTGCTCTGCTGTTAACAGGTTAACATTCAAGCATGCAATTCCATAGCATACTTCTCATAAGACTTCCAGAGCCTCATCAGCATCAGCTGGTAAAACTGTCATGTTTCTTCTAAGCCAGCACAAGAATGAGAGTTTTTAAGGGAGGCATCTTGTGGGTTCTTTTAGCCCTTTGAAGGGTCAGGGGTTGGTGCTTCAGTATTTCTATTCTGAACACCAGAGCAAGACCTGAAGATTTTATCACACTGTCACAGAACAGATTTATACGTAAGAAACCTTAAAACCCAGAGTTATTCTAGAAATAACAGACATGTTATAAGCTGTAATAATGACTCTCAAGTAATAATATACCAGTTTCTAAGGTTCCTTAGTGTTTTGTTAAACATTAATGGTTAAGGACTGCACCTTGTCTGTGGCTGTTTTGTGTTTTTTTTTTTTAACTTTGCAGTCTCTAAAAAACATGTACATACATCTTTATTTTCTTTTCTAGAACTGCAAAATATGGAACAATCATTTGAATGAAATTAATAATGTAGTTTCAACAAGAAGCAATTCTTGTAGCGTTTCTATTTTAAATATTTTGAAGACATTCGTTTCCTGCAGGTAATAAATGATGGAACTGTAGCTTTTCTTTCCTGTGCCTCCTCCCTAGGATTTTAGATTGGATTGAGGTATTTTAAGTGGTTTTGCTAGTTTGTTTAAACAAGAAACTAAAAACAAACAGGTAAATGTAAAGGCACAGCCTGTGTGAAATCTCGAACCATTAACTGAACGTTCATTCACTCAAAACTCAAATATTTAGAATTTATTTTTCCTTAGAATTTATCTTTTATCCAAGGGATAAACATAGCGATGCCCAAGGGCATCTTGCATGTCCCTTGACCTTCTTTAGGTTATGGGTTTTTTTGTTGAAGAGGTTGTAAACGCCAAGTAATATGTGGTTTAAGAGCTTGTTTACAAACCGATGAATAGAAAGATTTTTCCTTGGCCTCAAAGTGAGGACAAGGAAAAATTTCCTGAGAAAGCACAGAGATTGTTTTGTTAAGTAGCACGTTGTCTGTACAAATTCATTCTAGACACAAGTACTCATGGAATGGTCCATCAACAAAAGATCAGATGAAGCACAGGCATCTTAAGTGCTGGCATTTTACACCCAAGGTGTTGAACTGTGAATGGTGATTTTCAGTTCAGTCAGAAAGAGTCTCACTGTTGGAATAATGAAATAGCATATTTTTGTTTGTCTTTAGGAGCCACTTGCCTATTTGTTCTATTGCAGAGAAAACTCCTGAACGCTTAAAGGCAGAGCTTGGGCATTTCAGTGATTTGCCTGCCACAGGCTCCCTGTGCAGCTTCAGGCCACTGAGCTTCCCACTGGATACAGGACTGTTGAGGAAAAAAAAAAAAAAAGAAAATGTAGTCTCTGATAACAGGTTGATATAAAAAGAATCTGACATAATCATATTAGGATGGTTTATAGTGCAGCTTATTCTATTGTTATTTCATTTAGTAACAGTGACATGTGTTTTTTGGAATAGCTCCACACAGGAAAAGGTTCTCGAAATGAGGTAAGAAGAGAGAGGATCTCTTCCTTATGATGTTCATAAATAATGAATATAGGTGTTTTCCCTGTTTTTAACGGTGAACACCAGAGAGTGGCGTAAATCTCTGCTTGTGTGATGCTTTTGCTACTTGCATTTCTCTGCAATGTCTGATGAATACAAGTTCATACAAGGAAACTGATACATTTCCATGTACAAAATTAGTAACAGACAAAGCCGCTCACATTCATGCATCGTCAGCATAATCACTGACATATCCCAATTCTGGAAATACCTCATGATGAGAGGGTCTCCACGGCTTTCTTCTGCCACCAGCTTAATTTTGAGCATGTGAAGTGAATGCTTTCTGATTATTCAGCATGCAGAGTAGTGTTTCTGCCAGGATGGTGAGTCTGCATAGTGGGGAATTTCAGCTGATGGCTATCTCAGAGTTGGTTGTGTAAGCAGCCACATGAAAGAGGGACAGGCATGGCACAAATAGATGGAAGGGGTTTTTTATAAGAAACCATGACCTGGTGGTCTATTATAATCTCTGTTGATTCCACAATGAGTAAATGTGGAAGTAATTTCTGTGCCTCAGTTGTTACATGAAATTAGTCTTTCTAAGACATCTATGGTTTGTATAAATGAGATGAGTAATACCACATTAAAAATTTGAATTGGTCTTGATGAATGCATAAACTGGTATAGAATTAGCTACTAGTTTCTTCTCTCTTACACACTTTCACATGAATTTGTTCTCTTATAATGTTAGTGAATCTTTAAGAAAGATGTGTCCCAGCAGATTCAGGGGGTTCCTAAAAGCATCTGTGCTGATACACAAGAATCACTGGATTCTTCTCCCTCTTCTTTTCTGTCACACATTTCACTTCTAGCCATGTGCATTTTGAAATTGTTTCTGGTTCCTCATTGCAGAGTTCTGTTCTGATGGCCCCCCGATTCTTCCAAAGTAAATGCACAAAATCATGTTTAAACATGAAAATCTTCTTTATTTTGCCTAGTTTTCTGTTATATGCTTACCTATGGTTTTAATTCACATTTATTTTACAAGCATTTACAGTATGTCAAGAGTGGTAGATCTGGTATAACTGTCCTGAATTCTACAAGGAATTAAATGCAGTTCATGTTAATTTGATTTGGGGTTGGGTTGGTTTTTTTGGTTGGTTGGTTGTTGTTGGTTTGGGGGTTTTTAATGCATTTAGAGCTTTATTCTCTAGAAATGAACCTCTACATCCAGTTTTTTAGGACCATTTTATTCAAGGCATTCATTCTGTAAAGAGAACTTAAAATGTATAGACATTATCTTAGAAACAAAAATTAGATAAATGCAAACAAAACTGAAGTAACTGATGGGTGAAAAGTCAGTCACATTGTATGTGGGAGGATTAATCCTCCCTCAGTATCTCAGTGTTCTCCTTTGCATCTTTTTTCTGGGTACAGGCATTGTTTCATACATATTTGACTTAAAAGTTTAGGTAAGCTTAAGGAAGACCTTCATATTATATTTTCTTCCTAAATTGGGATAGGAAAGGAAATAGAGCAAGACATTTTTCTGTGTCCTGTAAAAAAGTTTTCACAGCTGTGCTGTGATTGTTCACAGACTAAGCATTCCCTATGGAGAAGTTCCAAATCACATTTGAGATTAGTGGAAACCTTTGGATCCAGCTCAAAGTAATAGAATAACATGTAATCTTTATCACTAAGTGTGGTAGCTGTTATTTCATCCTTCAAAATAACTTCTCTGCATCAGCATGAGAGAGCAAACAGCAAACAGGCACTGCAGCAGCAAAGTCCAGCAGATCAAATACCAACCCAGGGTCCTCCAGAAAACTGATAAAACAGCTACAAGAGTCGTGTAGCTTCAGGTTATAAAAGGCTTTTGGCTTTGCATGACCCCCAATTCAGACTTTATATTTGAAAAATAGAACATATTGTACTAGTTTGTCGGGGAGGGTTTGCAACAAATTCCAAAATCAGATCCCTGAACTATGCATTTTTTTTCCAGTTTTCAAGTAAAAGTATTTCTATGCTGTCACTCTGATTATTTTTTTACAACCGCTTTTGAAACACCACTTAGGTGCAGAAAAAAAAGAAAAAGGCCAAACCATCTGATGTACTTTGCCTTCTTTGTTGAAGTTCCACTGAGTCATTCTGAGATAAATGGAATTTTCGTCTTCAATCCAAAGCTTAATTATGGTAATTAGCCTGTGCAATTTGTAAAGTTTGGCAGTCAATTCAGCTCCTAATATGCATAAGCCTCTTTCTGTTACAAATTGAGTAGGTTTAATCAGTTTTAAAAGGACAGTGTCTCACTATGTCTGCATGGCACACTCTTAGATTTTCAGATTGGTTGTTATTCCAAACTCTGCTACATCATTAGCAGTTTTTATATTTTTAATATTCATGAAGCTTTCATTTTAACATTAATCCTCAGCATCTGTGATTATGATGGGTACTTTTGGGAGCTGTCTATTGTGTGTCTACTGAGAATGAAAAGCCCAGCAGTTCCTGGCAGTAAATTAACCCTCACAATGCCAGTTGGTGCTGAACTCCTTTTGAAATGTTGCCTTCTGCTATGTTTCTTTCTATTCAGATTTCACACTAAGCTCTGATTCCCTCAGCAGACACAAGCTTCATTTCATCCTGACAGCCATCTGTGACACTAAGAATTTTTCCTTTTTTTCATTCAAAGAATGTATCTTTCACTGTGTGCCTTTTCCCCCCCAGATTCAGTATGGTAATCAAAAGGAGAAAAAAATGGAGTTCATAATGCGGATTTCTATCTTAAGGGAGAAGATGAAGGCATTAAAGAACATTATTTTTCTTGGATTCAAGGAAGGGAGAAGGATGTGGGGTTTTGGTTTGGTTGGTTTTGGTTTTTTATTTATTTTTTTTTAATATTCATGGTAGAATTTTATTTAGCAGGAGAATTTTTGCAACATTTCAAAATGTGGTCATACGAAGATTTTTAGTTGTGCAAATGAAGTCTGATGAATGGAGTACAGACTCTGGATACTGTTTCCCTCTCTGCTGCTAATTTGTGGCATATAGCAAATTAATCCTCTGTCAGTTTTGCTTCTTTTCTGATTTAGAACTGTAAGCATTTGGGGGCAGAAACCCTCTAGCATTTTAAAGTGCAGTATCATATCGCCTGTTTTAGACATGCAATTTTAGCTGCTTATCTAGATGACAAGTACTTGATGAATGAGTGCAGACTCTTCAAGTTGTGGTTTTACTTGGGGTGCTTTACAACACTGTGGAGGAGCTTCCCACCACGGAGGATGTAGATGGCATCCAAATTAGGATGGCAGGAATAGATAGTGTAAAATATGTACATTTCCTGTTGTGCAAAGCATGAAGATGCCAGTATCAGCAGGGCATAAATATCCAAGAGAATAAAATAACACTATTTAAAGAATGTTTTTATGCACTATCATGATTATAGTAAGAATTCTTCACAGCTTGCCGTACTTTGTGCGAGACATGGGATTCAATATCCCAAAGAAGTTCTGATAAGTTTGGGGCAGCTTTGGGTTCCTCTGTAGGATCTGTGGAAGCCCCTCTAACATGAATTGCATAAAGACTGAAGCCTCTCTTGGCAAGCCTCACCTGCTCCTAATTGCCTTAGCAGACTGCCCTCCTGGGCTCTGCTACCTGATCACACAAGTGCAGGGCTGTCAGGATGTGCTTTTTCATCCATTGTTCCAAACCCTCTTTGTCTCAGGCTGCTCAAAGGCTCTGCCTGCCTGCTCAGAACGAAATGAAATTTCTGTCTTAAAAATGTGTACAAATACGTGGCTTTTAGCACATTGCAGAGAAAGGTGAAGGATTCTTTTGTCTTTGTCCATCAAGTTTTTTGCCTAAGACTTCTTTGCTATTTACTAAAGACATATGGGTTTAATTACACAGTTTTGGAGAAATACAGTTGTGGGTAAGTTGCTACCCTCAAAAGCAATTGGCCTGTCATTTGTAGCCCTGGGTTGGCCTTGCTGTTGAAACAACTGTACAAAGTGTAAGGGGACTTGCCAGCACCTACTTGCAGCAATATGGGGAGCTCAGAAAGAGCCACATCAGCAGTGAATGCAGGGAGAAAGCTGGGTGTGTCCTGCAAAATTAACATCACAAGCCAGAAACGAGCTGGAGAAAAAGAAAGGGACTGCGGTGTCTTGTTGATGACAAGTGTTTCTGATGCCCTAATGGGACAGTCCAGAATGTCTGGAGCATTAACAGAGACCAAAGCTGGGCACACGCTGGTATGTTTAGTACTGGATTGTGTGGCATTGCTTCAAAGCTAGTCTGGGCATCCCGAAAAGCTTAAAAAATTCGCTATCGCTGATTTTCCATGCTCCTTCAATGTTTCTAGCAATTCTGACAGCAGGACCATGCTGATTTGGTGATGATGCATGATTTGAGTGTCCATCATCAGGTGTGCAGTAGATTATATGTTCATAGTAATGTTCTTGTGTCACAGATCTTTAGATTCCATCTTCTTCTCCCTTTTTTGCATCACAGCCGTGCAGAGGGCAGCCCTTCCCTCGGTACTGCTATTATTGTATTCCTCCCAGCTGTACAGCCTTTTCAGAACAAAGTTCTTAGCTCAGATCTTATGTTTGAAAGTTTGACATATTTCTGTATTCTCTTAGTAGTCGTGCTGTTTGTAATACCCTGGAAACAGCCTATAGGTAGATGCAAGTGCAAGAAAGCCCAAAACCTGGTCTGTTTTCTTCACCTTACTTGTTGCATTGTGTAATTCCTGTAGTTTTTCTCTGCTTTTGAGAAGTACTGGATATTCTGCTCATGTTTATGGGCTTGCCCGGGCTCCCCGCTGCCTGGGAATACAGGACAAGTGTTCAAAACCTTCTCTCACTTTCTGGACAACGTTTTGAGAAGGAAAAGTGAACGTGCTGGGAAAGCTGCAGAGGTATTTCTTAAGCCCCGTTTACCCAACCCTGTGCCTTCCCCATGATGCATTCTGCATTATCTGTCCTGCTGCTGGGAGCTGAACTGGCCTCCTTCAAGCAGTACCTGTCTCCCAGCTTGGGCATTCCCTTTCACCATGCCAGAGGCTGCCCTGAGCTTCCACTGTGTGGGGCATGGCTTAAAACCTGTCTCTTCAAAGTAAGAATACTCTGCTGCTCCCTGCCTCTTCACAAGTTATGTGGCACCTTTTTCACTCCCTTGGTAGAATACCTGTTAAGAAGTGTGTTCTACCAGTGTAAACTCAGATTCTGTAGTTATCTGATCCTAAGCACAGCAATCACGAATAACTTCAAGTACTAAGGATGGAATTTAACAGAGGTTCAGTTTTTGTTACAAAAGGAACAAGAGCTTTGCAGTCTAATAAATGAAAGAAAGGTGACGGCTGGAATTTGATTTAAGGAAGCAGGACTTTAAAACATAATTCCTTCTGTGTAATTTAATAGCCATTGAGGAAGTACTGGAATCTACAGTATGTGGTCTGTTAATCTAATTAATCTACCCTAAAGGTTAAGTCACACAACCGACAAGTATAAGTGGATTTTGATCAAGTTTTACTGGCCCTATAAAAATATCAAATATATGAGGATGTCCAGATTTACTTGTGTTTGCATTGGAAGTAACTCAACTTTGTAAGGTCATGTACTGATGTACGTGCACACACAATTTTTATTTAACTTTCTATTTCCAAACATAACATGCTGTGGATTTAAGAATTGCTCTTTATGATGCTGAGTGTCATTGAAAAAGTGCAGCAAAAAAAAGGGAAGGAGAAAACTGCTGCTCTTTGCCAGTAAAGGTGGGAGTTAAAATGAGCATCGAATGCTAAAGCCTGTTATTTTTAAGGATGTAAAAGAGGACCCCAATTAGTCCTGTGTAGCATTTGGTGTTCCACAGGTTGTTGTCCTTGGTTTGCATGTACTCTGTCATCCTGAGAAACACTGAAATCAAAGACCAATCTTCTGTTCTTAATTTTCCTTCAGTTGAAACAGATTCCTGTGACAATGGCTCTTCATGAGAAAGATTGGACAAAATTAATCTTTGTCCCAGAGTTTCAGATGAGACCAGCTCAGCATATCTTGCAGTAATCTAAATCCTGGTCTGACCTAAAAGAAAACTAGTCAGGTTCTTAACCATGCCAAGTCCAGCTATTCAGGTGAACTTTAATCTATGCAAATTTGTAGATGAGTTTGGGTGACAAAGATTTTCCCAACTGTTTAGTTTAAATCTGTATTCTCTCTTCTATCAAAATACAAATTCTGCCTCTCTCTCCGTGGCTTTCAACAGGTTTTCTGCCTTCCTGCAAACAGCATAAATATAAAACATAAGGATATGTATCAATGCACATCTCATTGAAGCTTCTCATTCATTTGACAGTGCATCAGCCACTGTTACTGTTATCATGGTGACAACTCTCAAAGAACCTACACATGAAAGAGGAGTTCAGAAGAAGGGGCAGACTGCCACAGGCTTTTGGGGATCTCAAGAGTTTTTGTTGCCTTCTCCTTCCCCCAAAGGTTTTGGTTATCTACATTTGATACCAAATGTTACTGGTGAGGCTGGTGCTCAGGTTTGTCATGGGGGTCAGTTGTGAGTGTGAGCACGTCGGCAGACACACTTTCCAGGAACCTCTCCTATGTATCACCAGAGTTGTGTTCATTATAAAATGCAAATTCATTGCTTACCATAGGAGAAAATTATGTAATGAGGCTCTAGAGAACATAAATATTTAAACATGTTTTAAAATTCATTCAGATATATGTATATGGAGAGGGGAGATGTTAGTGGGAGCAGTATATTCAAATAAACATGTTCGATATTCTATTGTATATCAACCCTGCAAATTCATACTAATTAGTATTTTGAGCTCTCATGGTGTTACTAAATCATTGGCAGCAGATGAATAAAATGTTTAGAAAACTTTTTTTATGATCTTATTGGTGCATTCACCCATATCAATGACCAAAATTTATCTTGCTTTAGCAAATCAAC
>JAWWLV010000001.1:9270537-9284119 GCA_035041135.1 Platyrinchus mystaceus
AAATTCATTGCTTACCATAGGAGAAAATTATGTAATGAGGCTCTAGAGAACATAAATATTTAAACATGTTTTAAAATGCATTCAGATATATGTGTATGGAGAGGGGAGATGTTAGTGGGGGCAGTATATTCAAATAAACATGTTCGATATTCTTTTGTATATCAACCCTGCAAATTCATACTAATTAGTATTTTGAGCTCTCATGGCGTTACTAAATCATTGGCAGCAGATGAATAAAATGTTTTGAAAACTTTTTTTATGATCTTATTGGTGCATTCACCCATATCAATGACCAAAATTTATCTTGCTTTAGCAAATCAACAGATTTCTTTCTTCTGCTAAATGTTTTTGGCAATGCAGATGGAGAACACAGCAGTCAGGGCCCTGCTCAAAGGCACCAGATAACTGAATGGGTTACTTCCTACATTGAAACCAGCTTGTTGACTTGGCAAAGAGCCCTGGTCAAGTAATACAACCATTGCTGCTGCCATTTGTTAATTCTGCATAATTAAACACCAATTATACATAGCATTGTTTTCTAGCAGGCTCCTCAGCTGGCTTTTCTTTATTATGGTTCTGTGCCAGTTTCCTTCCTTATTACTAAAAAGGGCTTTTTATTTGTTATTGTAATTAGGAGGTTTAAAAGATATCAATTTTTTCTAAAGAGAGAATAGTAAATGATTATGGAAGTTGGCATATCATTTTACAGGAAAGACATTGCATATAATAGGTATTTTGATTTTTTTGTGTAATCTGAGGAATCTGCACTGTACTATTATAGGACTCCCCAGAACAAATCTATTAGTGAATATATAATAATAAATGAATGTATTTACAAAGCACTTTCAAAGTCTCTCTCTTTTAAGACACTGGGAAATTCAAATGTAGAACCATTATTAATTTCATCGCACTTTTATCCTCATTTAGCAAGACTGTTAACCACATGCTTAAGTCCTACTGGAATGAACAAAGTATGGGCTTTACTGGTGTTTTAAGGGATAAACCTAAATATCTGTTCAATGTTCTGCTAAAGTTGGAATATTTTATGCATCTTGTCATATTACTCAGTATTTGGAGACTGTATAACAAGGAAGGTTATTCATTGTCTTCATGCTTTTAAACTGTGTTATGGTCAATGATGCAGCTCTATTAGTAATGAGGATGGAGAAATTTCAAGAAAGGTTTTGCCTGTGTTGCTGGAAACAGTGGAACGTGAGAAGAAAGCTGGAGGCTGGTTTTATGCTTGTTTAGAGTTTATATCTTTCCCTCAGTACTGAAGAAGGTATTTGTTATGTAGACTCAATATTTTATTTTTCAACTACTTAAGTTTACAAAAATAGCCTGGAAAATGCTTTTTTCCCCCTTTCTTTATGATTGTTTATGTAATAATACTACGGAAGGATACCTTAGAGTCAAAATAGACATGGGGACTCCTTAAAAACTTTCAGGCTTGATAATCATTAGAATTTAAAAGCTCAGGAGGGATGTTAACTGAGCCTATTGCTCTTAATCCATGGACTGTTCAGCTGTCACACACACATCCTGAATCTGTATGCAACATCCTCACGAACTTTATTGAGAAGTGTTTCTATGAGTCAGCAGCTGGAGCTCAATTCTGAGCCAAATTTTTTCTTTCTTCTTATCTCCTTGTGACTCAGCTCTTGTTATCTATCCTTCCCTTCCACTGAGTCCACATAATTATCGACACCCCAGATAAAAGCGCAGAGTTTTAAGCTTGTCAGTTCTTCGTTCTTCATTTACTGGATCACAAGTCAACTAAATTAAAAAGAGGAGAAGACATAGTTTCCTGCTTATGCTGCAAAGTCATGAGGTCAATGGGACTTCCCACAGCACATTATAGAAAGCACAAAAGACTTTATAAGATGAGGCTTTTGGTTCAAGTTTCAGTTTTGTCAATGGAGCCATTTAAAGATGCAATTGTCAATAAATTCTCTCCTTAACTCTCTTTAAGGATAGGTCAGCTGTTTTGAATCATGTCGTTTTACGTGTGAAACATGTATTTCAGATTCCATAAACTCAGTAAAACAGTACTGCTTTGTCTTACTTGCTTTAAGGAACACGTTATTTTGGCATCTTCTTTTGACCTTCTGTTGTCATAGCCCTTATTCTTTCTGTCTTAGGCAGGATAATTAAACTTTCATTTTAATTATGGTTTAAACAGAAAAAAAAGTGTGATTCCAGAATTTTTTTTAATTTTTATCTAGACACAACATTACTACATCAGATATGTCTTCATTTTGCAGCTACATCTAGCACAGCAGAATTTAACTAGTGAAACATTTTCACCAGAAAGCTTTCAGAAAGCTTGCTTTTAATCTTTTATGCTGAAAGAAATGTTTTAGAGAACACCAGTGAGAATCTTGACAGGAAGAAGTTGTGAGAACCACAATGGGAAAGAGGTAGAATTTTTTTTTTTATTATTATTTCTCAATGGCAATTCTTTTAAACAGCTCTAAGCTCTGGGATGTTATTTATTATTGATGTTACAGTAATGCCCTGAATATGGCAGGTGCTGAATTGTTTCCCTGACATGTAGTCAAACCTGTCCCAAGTTTTGAAATGTTGGTTTGTAGTCCAAAGAGCTGGGATTACACCTCAGTTCAACAAAAGCTGCTGAAACATACAGATAATTTCTCTAGTAGTTTGTGTCACTGATTTCTATAGTTTTGTTTAAAGAACACTCCCCAGTCATGGCACTAAGATTTTGCTTGAAGCAAAGTACCTGCATAAATCCTGTTTTGGATTAGAATAAGTTGAGAATACATGCATAAAAGTGGGTCACAGCAACATAATGGATGCAGCTTGACTTATCTCCCCTAAATGCCAGTTTTTATTTATATTCACATGTATTTATTCATAATATATTTATATATGCACATTCTGAGTGCGTTTTGATATCCCATTGATTAATTGTAGAATGATGTGATAAGGTGCATTTATAGTGCACCTGGGACTTCTCCCCTGCAGGCCTGCTATTGAGGCAAATCTCCTGGTGTCACCACTAATAGTCTTTCCAGGATCAAAGGTTGAAGGTCACCTGGCTAACAAACCATGAAGGTTAGAAGCAGGAGCATCAAACCATGGGAAAGGGTGGATCCTCAGCTTTGCTTGGGGAGAGCCATTAGCCTCAAGCCATGGAAAGTCCCACAACACTAGGCCTTAACAGTGAGCTGGTTTTATGCCTGTAAAAGCCATTTCACACTGGAGCTGGAGTTTTTCAAGCTAATTATTTTTCTCTGCTTCAGGACTCAAAAATAATGTAATTCTTCTTCTCTCAGATTTGAAAGAAAAAGAACTGGCAAAAATGTCAATATATTATAAATAACTTGGGGGAAAATTGGAAGAGAATGCTACCATGCAACAATGACACATGGACCCTCCATATGGCATTTGTAGATGCCAAGATTTTTTTTGTCTGGACTTCTTTGTCTTGAGGATAACCTGGCCACGCTGCAGCTAGCCCAGCTTCATGTAGCAAAAATATTTAGACCACATTATTTACTCTTTCCAGATTAGACTTTTTGATATATTTAAAATGTCACTAATTCCTTAAACTACAAAAGACCAATCTGTTGCGTCTTCTTCACCTAGACATGATCCCAGAAACCAGTTGGGTGGGTGACAAGGAGTGCTTTCATATAATAGAGAATAAAAAACCCCACTCATTTTGCAGTTCAATTCTTAATACAAATTAGCAGAACCTGAGTCAACAGTTTTAGAAGCTGCTGCTGAGGTTTCTGAAAAGGAGGGGTTTGCATTAAATGAGATAGTGGGAAGAAGGAAAGTATATCCAGCTTGTAAGATTTCAGACTCACACTAAGTGGTATTGCAAAATGTCATGTTTAAATGCTGCAGGGGGCTCCTGTAGTACCTCAGAAATACCAGAAACAATTTTAGTAATACAAAAACTAATCTGTTAGCATGTTGTGTTCATATTTGATAGGCACAGTTATATTTTGTAGCTTAGGTGTCTCATACTATGAAAGCTGAATTTGTAAGATTAAGTTGTCACTTGATCATTTAAGAAACTTGAAGAAAACATTTTTGAGTACTTAACATATTAGTATTTCTTTTTTTTTTTTTCCAAAGGAAATCCATGTTGTTACTTCTAAGACATGAATGATGTTATGTGAGAAATCACTATTTCACAAAATAATGAATACCTATGCAGGCTCAGCAAAATGCTGCCTTTCAGGAGTATTGGCGAATTTATGCTTGCAAAAGCTTTTTCTTTTATGGGGTATAGCACTTGATGTTTCTGAAGATGTAACTACAATGAAAATAGAGTGCCCTCTTTGAAGTTTCCAATGAGTAAGATCAGAATTGGATTTACACAATTCTTAAACATTCAACATTTAACAAGGTTGAGTGGTTAAGAAATGCCTTAGATAAATTTATGCTTCATAACTTGGCAAGCCTTCAGATTCTTACTGAAACATGGATATTGTAACTTATAGTAATGATAAAGACATTAAGACAAATTTCAATTTTCTATGGACGTGTTTGTTGTATAATTCATTAGTCTTCTATTCCTAAGATTGTAAGACTGATAAAGAGAGGCTCAGGAATAGATCCACAGAGCTGTCTGGCATCTTAGTACCTGTCTGGATTTGAGTACTATTGATCTCATTCTGGTAACTCAGCAAGAAAGTGACAGATTAAGATATTTGATTTCAAGAGTTAGCAGCTGAGATGGTTTCCAGGCTAGCAGTCTTTCTTTGAAAAAGTCTGTCACTCCTTTAGGTTTTCTCTTCTTTAAGCTGTCTTGATTCCAGGAGCCACAGCATTCTCTAAAATAACTTCTTTGTTTTCTTCCCAAGCAATCAGTCACAAACTGTTTCCTGTAAATTAAAAGAACTTTTGTCAGCATGACCTTATTTGCTGCAGCACATACAGAGCTTTGCCTCAGCAATCAGTTTTCTTCCATATGAATACTTAAGACTGGCACTAAGGTTTACATTTTCCTTTGTTGGGAGAAGAACTTGGAAGAAGAGAGAAAAACAGAAAACAGCCATCAAAGCCTGCATTTGATTTCATATTAGCCATATAAACATAAACCTAGATTTTTAAAGATTGAATATAATGTTTAAACATATTTTTCAAAAGTAGACATTAAATGTGAGTCTTATTCAGAATATTACAGATTAAACACTTTCAGAGGAAGTGAAAAATTTATTACATGCTTACTGATCCTTTCCTAAAAATTGGAAATGCTTCTTGGTATGTTAATCAGCTAATTATTTATTGATCTGGAAATGTTCATAAAGGCAGGAGATGTTCCCCTTTGGGTTTTATAATATCTTTGGCTTGCTTGGTGCCTTTGGCTAGGTAGGCTAAAACTTTGAAAGTAGTCGACCTTGTACTATCAGGCAGCAGACTGAAAGCACCAAAACTCAGAGATCATCAGGGTATTGGGACATTTACTGGTGTCCTTTTCTCCAGCATTACAGGCTTCTAAACTTGGAGCTGGAAGCCTTGGTTGTGGAAATCTGAAGAGAGCAACTTTCTTCAGACAACTTGACTCTAAACACAGTGGCATCTCTGATCTCCAGCTTTAAAATGGAGGTGATAGCAATACCTCCTCCAGCTTGCAAACTTTTGGGGAAAAAGCATTATTTCACATTTCGAAAACGTTAAGCCATGGTGTCTGCAAATTTATTTGTTTTGAAGAAGTCTTATTCCTATTCAGCATTCAGTGTCTACATACATCAAACATTTTGTACTTCAGTTGGTTGTTGACTGCATATGATCTGTTCTCTGCACTGGAAGAGCACTCTGATAGGGTCACAAAATTAATGACTTAAATGTGCCTTGGGAAGTTGTAGTAAGATTGGTTGTGCAGCTTCACTTCCACAATTTCTGAGGTTTCAAGTTTGTGGCTTTGTGACCATAAGACTATACAGGAGGGGTTTTTTACTTGCAAGGGTTTTTGGTTGGGAGTGGCGGGGGATGTCATATCATAACTGTGTATTATTTGTTGCTGTTGACTAAACTGACTGGTCACAAGGTTTGCTGAAGGAGCCTGTATCTGTCTGCACTCATTTCACCGAGGCTCAGGCAGCAGTGTGTGCTGTTTTCAGTGCTTGTTCATTATCAGTTTATTTCTGTTGTCTCTGGATGCCTGCAAAGCATAAAGACAGAGAGCTTAAATAAGAGCTTAAATAAGATCGTAAGAGAAACTTACAAACCTCCTTGCAGCTTCCTTGGACATGGTGACCTTGAAGCAGCTGAGGGAAGCCTTTGTGAATACAGTTTTCACAAAGATGTACCCTAAACTTTGTCTTATTTTCTGCTAACAAAACCTAAACACTGAAGCTTTTGAAAAAAACCTTACGGGTCTTTAGGCTTGACTGGGGGAAATTTTTGCTGTTGGGAAAGAGGGTTTTTAAATGAAGAAAATATATAAAAAGATCATTGAAAAGGTTAAACTTCCTAAATACACAGCAAATAAAAGAATAACTGATTGAATTGGTCTCCGAATGAAGGACAGATGATTATTTGAGCTGTTTAGTTGAAAAATGAAAACCAGTTGCACAAGAAAGAATAGTTATACTTTGTAAGGGGAAGGTCACAGAAAAATGCTAACACTGCTTCCAGAAGTTTTAAAAGACATATTGTGTTTATAGGATAATATTTGATATGTTTTGCTGGTTTTGATCAAGTACTTGTTTATCTACTCTATACCTTTCTTCGCAGACTGAAGCCAATTGCACAAAGTGCAGCACATCCTTTCTCCCCTTGGAAGAAAGATAATTTCCCTTTCTTTCATTGATCATCTTTCTTCAAAACAGACAAACATTAGGGTGAGAGTCATGTTCTCTGCTCTTTGCATTTCACTAAGAGCAATAAACAAAACACTGTAAGTTGCCTGTGAAATCAGATGTGTGCAGAAATGGAATATTTTTCCCTCACCTCATCTTCAGATGCTGGTAGGCTGAAGAAACTGTATTCTCAGATACCTATTTCACATTGCTCTCTGACTGAGCAAAGTTTCACAAGCAGCCCAGAACCCCTGAGTTTTGCGTAAAAGTGGCACTCAACATGTAAAAGATCCTCAGCTGATACAATTCTGTTCAAGTCCCTTTTAGTTCCTATTAAATACTACTTCCAGGGATCACCTAGTGTGTATTTCCTGGTGTGATTATATGAATGTGTCCTATAATTTAAGAACAGCAAATCCATTGTATGATAATCATTCTTAACTGCAATTTCAAACATTTATCATTGAAATGTTTTTTCTCTAAAATTAATATAGTTACTTTCACCTTGGTTGGATGATGTATGTAAGAATGAACACAAAAGAGAATCAATACAGTCATTAAATGACTTGCCCACAGGATATGATAAATGAGGGGCCAGCTTAAATTCGACTAAATTTTCTTTGATACTATATCACCAGAAAAATATTCATGTGCCTGTAGCATTTCTTATCAAGTGATTTTTTTTCTACTTATGAATAGCCTATATTTTCAATTGTAAGAATCCAATTAGTGTAATTGGAGTCAGTCATTCATATTTACAAAATATGTTATTTGTATTCATGTTACAAATTCAGATTATGAAATATATGTTGATAAATTCAGCTGAGTGGGATGAGGAAGGGCTTGGAGGTGTTTCACTCTAGTCTGAGTTTCCACATAATAGGGTTTCTGCTGTCACAGAGTCAGCATCTTTTGGATATCCTGCTCTAGGGTTTTCTATTCCTTTGTTAATCTTAACTAGCATCTTAAATAAAGATGGAAGGAGTCTCAAAGCTCTGTCTGAACCAATGGGTGTGAGACGCAATTACATTTTGTCTGAATATTAGGACAAGAGTTTTCTACACACCAATTCTGTCTTTTGGTTGTCTTGAGAAAGACGCTCCAAGGAGAGCAGGGAAGGTTTTGTCTAGGACTTTGTTCGGGGGGGCAGGACCCTGAGACATGCTCGACCTGAATCTAGTCAAACATAATTATGTTCAAGTTTCAGGCTGATGAGAAAAGCCTTAACAGTAGCTTACCTGGGGAGCCTTCTTAGGCACGAGTGCCAATCAGTGTGAAACTAGTTAACATTCAGTCAATGCTTATGGAAAATTTTGTTTATTTATTTCAGTTTCTTACCCAGTTTCCTTTCATCACTGAATGTAAAACTTTATGTTGTGTGTCTCAGTGGATACTTTTTGTGAGACTAAACGTGTTTTCAAAATCATAGCCATTTGCTGTAACCTCTTAGAAATATAAAAACTATAAGGAAAACATCTTAGACGGCTTTTAATTATATTCCTTCTAGTGACAAATGTTTCTGTTTTCATTGCTCAGTGTTTCGTAGCTAAGAAAAAGTTCTAAAATATTTAACAGCTTCAGGAGGTTTTCCTGAGGTACATTTGAAATAGTTTTCACCTCAGATGTAAGGTCTTTTTCAATGACTTGCTTAATGCTTCAGTTGTATTCAGTTTTGAGCACTTATGTACACTTACAGCTTATTTATCTCCAGTGTTATACTTTCAAGATTATATCACAATTCTTTCATCACTCTACAGCTGTAGAACAACAGCAACACAGGATTTGGTAGAGTTAGATAAACTGTAAAGCTTGGGCAATAGACATGATGTGGTAGACTCAGTAGTTTCTTTTAAGTTCCCTGACTCTCTTCTGAGGTTTTCTTTTTCTATTTAAAATATAAAATTGTTGTAATAAAATACCATTCTGTGTTACTTTACTTTCTAACTCATGTTCAATGTCAGATCAGTCTCTAGCTGGATGTGTTATTTGATCCAATGTGTTACTCTCTTTTTTTCATATCTAGCACCTTCTGAAATTACAGTGTTTTTCCAGGAATTTTCTGTAGTCAGGCCTCCTAAAATGAAATATGATTAATTTCCTTCAATATGCTAAATATGCTTTTCTTTCTTTAGGGGGTTTTTGTATTGTATTTGTGGTTTAGTATTGTTCTCTTGCCTCCTTTTCCCGTAATCTTTCATACCTATATTCCCACCAAATTAAATAACATAAACTTGAAGCCTGTAAAAATATTAAATATATTCCCATTTTGTTCTGTTGTGTGGTAGGAGTTTAGTGTGCTATTTGAAATAATCTTGGATATACCTAGAAATATCTAATATCATAATATGCTGAAGTCCCAAACTAGCAAACATTTAGACACAGCTTGCAGTCTTTTAAATTTGATAGCAGTAATGGTGTATCACTGAGTTGTGAACCACCAGTTGATTGCAATTGATAGGTTATGTGTACAGGTCTGGATCAATGGCGCTGTGATTATCCATGCCTTGATCTTCTGATGTACTCTGTGATATACCTAAACTCTGCTGCATGTATTTAGCTTTAAAAGTTGTTCTTCATAGTGAACTGAAGTTTTCAGCTGGAGACCTGACTTAATTATAAGCTTCCCTATTGACTAGATAATAAAAACATTGATGAGGGACACTTGCTTAGTCTACTGACACGTCTGCTCTGCTCTAACAGCCTCGTGCCCACCGGTACCCGGCGAGGGTTGGGAGCAGCTGTCCCCAGTGCTGGGTGGTGCCCCATTGTCAGTGCTGGGTGGTTCCCCACAGCTGGGGCACCCCGGGGCTGAGGTCTCAGCCAGGAACAACCAGAGAGGAACCCTGAGGGCACCAGGGACTGCAGGAGTTGGGAAGGGGCTGCTGACGGCCACTTCAGGGCTCAGGCCGTGCGCCCTTATCGTCATCTGAGCATGCAGTGCTCAGATGGAAGCCAGGGCATCACCTTCCCTGCTGGAATTCCAGTGCTGGGTAGCAGTCACCCTAGCCACCTAGGGATAAAGAACCTCATTCTGATTTTATCCAGTTTGACATGCTTAAATTTGCCGAGGATCTCTGCTAGAGGTGCTTGAGGGCCCCAGCAATATGGAATCAATCACGCTAGAAACATATGATATGTATAATGTTGCTTCAGAAGTATTTTTTATTTCCTGCCCAAAGCAGCTGCACCAACACATTAAATGAAGGTAGGACAAACAATCATGGCTTGCTAAAGAAATTTGTCTTTTTTCAGGCTGTCACTCTTGCAGTGTTGTACTTAAGGTCAGAGATGTTAAAGCTGTGACCTAGTCAGCAATGATACACTTGGGAAACTTTCTACACGTAAATCTGACTCAATGGATTCTTAGTCATCTGTGCTTCCATTTTCAGTTCATTACTGTCGTGATAAATGAGTACCTTATTATAAGCAGCCTAATTTCCTGGTCTCTAGCACTGTGGGTTTTCTGGTTTTGCTTTTTAGGGGTGGCATACCTGTTTCCTTCTATTTTCCATTTAGTTGTTCTGCATTTACCAATGCACACACTAAAGCTTCTGATAAGGTTATGTCTTACTGGGCAGTTTATCTCAAAGGTCTGGTTGGTTTTTGAACATAGATATGTGATTTGGTCCATCTTTGCCACAGTGATATCATGTTATCCATCAAAATTTTGATGTGACTGCTTTTGTTATTTGCACTGGCATTGCTCTCATTTGTGTAGAGAAATGTATAATTTTCCAGTGTTCATACTTTATTGCTCTGGGCTTTATGCTTCCAGTTACAGCTCTAATCATTTCAGGGATTCCTGTGGATCTATAAAGGCCCTATTTTGTTTCAAAATTACTGCCTCTAGCTAGTAATTCCTACATTCAATGTACACAATATTACAAATTGACAATATTTAGAGAAATCTGTAGATCCTTGTAAACCCAAGTACCCCTTGCTGTGTTGTATGATTTCTTATCTGGTATTAATTTTGCAGAGCTGAATTTTGACAAGATAGAAGAGTTATTGATTGTTCCCCTCCTTGGTTATTTAATTTTATCATTGTTCTATATTGTCTTCAGTTTAAGTTCATAAACTTGGAGTAATTTTTGACCTTGTGCTTTCTTTTGAGGCTGACATTAATCACACTGAGAAATGAGATTCCCAGCTGGATGATACTAAGGAACCATTAGGAACTATTAAATTAACTTACCACTATTTTATGAATCTTTCTCAGTTTAGACTGAGAATTATTAAGTTGATTGGGACATATGTGTATGTTTCATTATGAGCTAGATAGTAATTGCTAATTCTTTATTTGTGGCTCGTTCTCCCATTTCCCTGAAGTATTCACAGCTGTGCTAACAGAACCCTGCATACAGTCAATGGGAACATTTTGCTGCTTTAACAAGAAAGGGCTTCAGCCTAATATCAAATTTTCCAGGCAAATGCTTACGTGCTCCATCATTTGTTTTCTTAAGGATATGTTTTTGAGCAGTGAGTAGTCAGCTCAGGTAAACAAAGCAGGGAGGAACACCTGTTGTACAGCTTCTCTCTGAGGCACAAAGTCGAAAACCTCCTTTGTAGAATACATTTCATTACACCACACAGAAGCAGTAGCTCTGCGGAAGAGCTTTACAGAGAGAGCTCCTGTGATCTCATAACAAAAGACAAAAATTTTCCAGAAGTCCTTAACTCTACTTAGTATGAATAAAAGAAGACATTCTTTGGATTAAAAAAAAAATAAATTGTGTTGCAAGTGAGAATCATTTAATACATTTGAAAGGTGAATAGGAAAGGGAACTCTGGACAGACTGGACTTACTCCCACTTTGCATGGATATGTATTTGTGATTTGATGATGCTTACTGTAAATTTATTCTTGTAGAGAAGTACTGATTGGCATGGGATGTTTTTCTACTCCATACTTTTTTACAAGCCAGTGTGAATATTTGTTTACCTTGCAAGTCACCTTTTCACTTTACTTCAAAATCATCCCTGTGCATTACCTACCAAATAACTTTCCTGGTAGGCCACGAAGATTTTAATTGGAAGCTGCAACAGGGTTAAACCTTCATTTTTTTAATCCTTGAATCACCCCATAGGCTAAAGCATGTTTTTGCTTTGTACTGAGGACAAGTTAAACACAATGTGAGTGGTTTTTGGTATGAAAGGATGGGAACCTTTAGAGCCTGTCCTGTCTGCTGGTTTCTCTATCATAGCCAAAGGGCTGGGACTGTTGGAGGCAAAAAGGAAGGGAAGGCAGAGAGGAGCAACAATCAGACACATTTCCTTGAGAAATCCATGTGATAAGGGTATCAGTAATCGCAGTGTGACTGAAGTCACTGTTGAAAGGTAGAAAACGTGTTGCCAACAGCAAAATGATTCAAAATGTTGCACTTCTAAAAGGAGGGGGAGGCAAACCAAAGCAGAACAGCTAGAAATGTAGCTAGGAGTGTCTTCTGAAACAAAAGGACCTGTGATTCTTGTGGTATCAGAGAGAGACTTCCTTGCTTAAATATCTGTTTTTATAAGGTGACTTAATGTGCCAGGGCAATCTCTTGCCGGACAGTGTATTAGTGCAACTATGTCTATTATTTCTATAAACAAGCATTGACATACATTGATTTAATATTATTCTTTGTGCTGAGCTCTGCAGATAGACCAGTAAAATGTAAATGACACAGCTGTGTTGCAGATATATCTTTGACAACTCAGAAGATGACTTTGCATACACAGAAAAGCAAGGGAATGAGGAAGGACTTTCTCAGCTCTTGAATTGTGTACATCCCTTTCAATATTCATTTTTATGGTAGTTTTAATTTTAAATCACGTCACTGTAAGGCTGCTGGTGTGTTGAATTAGTTCCTGCATTTTCTTTGTTAGTCATTAATGAGGGAAATTCATCAACTTCCTGAAGTTCACCACTCAGCTGAATAAAATAAGGGGTAATTAAGCATGGTAGATTTTTTGCTGTGTTCTATCTCTACAGTAAAGAAAAAGTGAACCCAGTTTTTTGCTACTCTTTTGGGGGCAGCTACTTGTAAAGCAGCTGCATGATTCAGGCTCAAAACCTACTTGTAGGGCTGAAATCATAGAAGCAGCAGCTCCAGGGGTTAATGCCTGGAGGACTGGGTGTAGTCTCAGAGAGTTTATTAAAATAGTTAGGGGATTATTGCAAGAAGTCCAGTGGAATTGGAGGATTGCATGGGAAGCTTGCATAACCAGTTCTTCAACTGTACATGGTATTAGTTGCTATTATTTAAATGTCTTGATAGAAGTTCCCACTGTAATCAGAACTTTCTTGAGAAACATGTAAGTTTATTTGGAAGAAAACAAAATGAGATCTTCCAGGAGAGAGGAAATTCCCTAAAGTAAGGTAAAATTCAGAGCTTGCAATAAAAAGAAAATACAAAATGCTGATAAGAAATCTATGTCAGGTAGGTCTTATGCGTATGCCATATAGAACATAGTCAAGATGAGCGGTGAGCACTTCAGAACAAATCGTTTATTTTTGTATTTTCTGAAGAAAAGTTGCTTGTTACCTTGGAGAAGAAAATTCTGCTATAAATCTAGTTGTCCCTCCCTTAGAAAATGGCTTCTTGCCCTTAATTAATCATAGTGCCTTGCACCGGCTGGTGATGGGTCTCTTATCTACCCCTGCAACTAAAGCAGCTGGGGCCACCACCTGTTAACTCACTTCCAGCACCATTTAATTAGCCTGAATGGCTGTTACCTTCGGGTTTATCTGGCAGGGAAAGGAATGGGAGCAGATGCAGAACAGGAGAGATGTACAAGGGACAGCACAAGGAAGAGCTG
>JAWWLV010000001.1:9284219-9302370 GCA_035041135.1 Platyrinchus mystaceus
CAAAAAGGGAACAAAAAACCAAGAAACCCAACAATCACAGTTATGCTACTCCTTTGCTGGATCTGTGTTGAAGTTGCTAACACCTACTTGATAAATAAAGAAATTAATAAGAAAGATACAACAAGGTGGTTTACTGCTTTCACATAACTTGAAGCCCTCACTCTACTTTTTTTGAGTTAAAGACTGTTATTGAATAAATTGTGAGAATAAAGGAAAGGAAGGGTGTTTAAATAGCACCCACTACTGAGGTTTTGTCAGGATTTCAGTCATATGCACTGTTCTTTGAAGACAGCAAAAAAAAAAATAAATCCTCAAACCATTAAATAAAAGCTTTATTCTTTCTTGTTTTAGAAAAATCTATTTCTAAGGGGGTTTTGACACAAAGAAGTGTTTTTTTTCTAGTCAGAAAAATGTCTTTTGTGTGTAATGAATAACATTTCTGTACCTGTGCATGTGTACCTCTTATTTTTAGAATACTGATTGAATTACTAGAACATACTTGTACAAGCTATTAATAATAAAGCATTCTTTTGGATTTATTTGTAATTTACTTGTTCCAGATCCTCCCATTAAGGACATTATGTGACAGCAAATTCTTGCCTTTTCCCCTTAGCTTAAATCTTTCTTAACTATTAAAATGAGGCAGCTGAGCAGAGTAAATTTTTAATGCAGGACTTCCTGTTAGTTGTGTAGACTCTTAGCTGATGAAAACGGTCATAACTCCCTGAAGTTATCCAATTTAAACAAGTTAGCAGACTGAATGTGAAAGTCTCTATAAAGGTGCTCTATTAAGTCTTTTGAAAAATAATAGAATGTTTCCTTTGAGATAATATGAAACATTGGTAAGGATATTCATCAGATTAACCATCTTCATTGTTCAAAGGCTTCTGATGTAGAGCTGTGAGTGTTTACTAAGCTGTGATAGTCTAAGGGCGGCCTAATTATTCCCAATTCTGCACATAGGTTTTTTCTTGATGTTCCACATCTGAAGAATAGGTCAACATTCCTGAAAGCTTGTCTGTATTTTTCTAAATAAGCATGTAATCTTAGATAGTACTTCCCTGTACAAAAATCACTTCTCACAGATATATTAATTTGACTTTTAACAGTAGTTCTCCTTTAGGTACTATCCTTACTTATACTCTGATGGCATAACATGCCTTGTCATTATGAATAACCAAATGAAGAAATAGAATTAAATCAAATATTCCTTAAGACAAATTATAGTGTACTTCTACTGTAACTCCAATGAAAATGTAGAATAAATCAAAATAATGAAAAAAGCCCTGGCTACTAATTTAGTTCCTCATCTTAGGTTTAGGTTTGATGCAGTCCCAGTTGGGCTTTTTTTCTGATGTCTCTTCCTGAATTTGTCTAGATCACTCGAAAGGAATCAATGGGAATTGATCCAATTTGTAGAACACAATTCTAATATTGACAGTAGTTTATATTCATTTGCTTCACCCTAATCTTTTATTAATGCTCATTTGCAAAATGCTGTTCATGCTGTTTCCTCCCAATTTTGTACCCCCATGCTGATGGTGATAATGAAATTTTGAGAGACATAACAAGAAATAATAAAGTTATAGATTTTGGAATTAAATAAGGTAACAGTTACTATTTTTGTAGTCAGACATTTCTCAGTAGATGACTTGAATTTCAGATAAATAATGACCAGTGTAGAAACTGAGATACATGACATTCCTCCAGCAGTAAGAAGTTATGTCTGTTTAGCTCTTTTCAATTTTTCTTTATGTCCACCAGGAGGATGGGCCAGAGCATCAATACTGAATCATTTGGGGACTTTTAAGGATGCATCATCAATAAAACCTGTCATACAGACATATCTCCTGGTTCAAAAGAAGCGATAGCCGACGGCATCACTTGCTGTTACCAGAGGGGAAAAATTTCACTGGTGACTTTTCTGTGAACAGCAGAGCCATGGTTAAAAACATGTTTAATACAATTTTTGAGGTTAGGATTGCACAACACACTTGAATGTAGGTAGCTGCAAAAATAAATGTGCCTGTCTGGTCTGAGGTGTTGTAGGAGCTGAGAGAATGAGTAACGATGGTAAATATTTAGTATTTGGACCTTCTCATTATTTGGAAGAGTTTAAAGATATGTAAATTAAATCATGAGTGGTGTTTAGTGGCTCCTGCTGCAGTCCAATAGAGTGGAATAACTTAGAGATTTCAATAGAAATTTTATAGGAAAAGGCTCTCCACATTCATGTAAATCTTCTGTGCTTCCAACTGCCATTGGACCACCTAAATTTGTTCAGAATCTGAACGATTATGCAAAATTCTCTTTCTGCTTTGACGGTGTCATCTGTGCTTGGGCTGACTAAGCCTGAAAAAATTCCATCAAAAAGCTGGACCACTCAGTGCTGGTAAACTTGGCACTCTCCTACCAAGTCAAAGTAGATGTTCACTGGGGTTTTTTAATGCCTTGAGGTAAGGTACTTGCCCAACTTAATAACTGGTGGCTCTGGGGGGTTCCCCCTCTTAAATGAGGCATCTCTCAGATGCTTCTGTGAAAGAAAAGTGGAGTAGCAATTGTTAAGGGGGGGTGGTTTGCTCCTTATTTTCTTATTAGTAGTCAAGACTTCACTTAACTTCCTCTTCCAAAATAAACTAATTTGGGAAAAGGGGAGGGCAACTCCATTTGACTTCCTCCTGAAGTTTTGCATAGTTACAGGTAACTTTTTGTTGAATTAAATATTGGGTTTTGGTTTTTAGAGGTTGGGGTTTTTTGGTGTTTTTTGGGCTTGTTTGGTTGGTTTTGTTGTTTGGGCTTTTTTTCCATAATGAATCAACCAGTTATTGCCTAGGCATCTGTTTAAAGCTTAAGGGGTTTTTTTCAGTGAAACTATGTGCTTTTTTGGGGTTTTTTGGTGGTTTTTTTTTTGAGCAGCTAAGAGATAAGAGACCTTGGTTTGAAATCTTCTTGTCACCAAGATGTCCAGCTGTATTAGAGAGCTGTTCTGAGGGACATCTCTCTCTGTCACTTCTGTGAAACCTCTTACAGAGTGATTATGGCATTTCTTTGAGGGATGAGGCACCAAGTTCAGCCTCTTCTTTGACTCAGACTGAGCTGTAAACTTTTTAAACATCAGGTGAATTGTTTTATAGTTTGTTTGCTTCACATTTTTTGGCGTGGCAATTAGTTCAAAAAAGTGTAATGTTGTAAAATCCTTCATTATGTTTAGGAAAGCCAAGTTAAAAATTGCCTGATTCTACAGCACTGTAGTCAAAAAAATGTGTCACATCTTAACATTCAGGCCTTTTACCAACCATTCAACAGAGTGTTTCACAGCAGCCTTACAGTGAAATGCGCCATTTAAGCCAAGAGTACTTACTTCGGTTAAGGTTTAACAGGGACTCCCAAGCAAAGTTGGAACTTGTGACAGAGTTGAAATGAAATTCAGCCTAGCACAGAGGGCAGCAGCACAAAATGTAGGACTTGGGTGCAGACTTATTGCTCAGTGACATGGGTAGAATTCACCCACAGCAAGAAATGGACTTCAGCCATCATTGTTAGGGAGTCATTTACAGCCAGAGACCATAATTTAACATTAGTTGAATATAATTTTCAATACCAGGTGGAAAAGTAGCATTTCTTGAAGCAGGAGAGAGTGAATAATGTCTGTGTAGTTTTAGATTGCAAATAACAAGCACATTGTCACTAAGAGATATCATGTAAATATCAGTAGCGTTAAAAAGAGACTAATGCCCTCATTTCCCTTCACTGCGGGATTGAAGTCAAGATTTTAATGCCTAAGTAACTGCAAGTAGTTGTAGGCTGGTTTTTAAAACTGCTGCTTTCACGTCCTGTTGGCTTTATTGAATGCAGAGCGTTTATGAATTGGAAACTGCTCCTGCTTAAACTTCTAAGCAAGCTTTGCTAAAGGACATTAGCATTGGTTGTTTTGTGAGGTGCTATGAGGAGGATGGACCATTGCACAGAATACCATGTCTGAGGGACTATCTTGGGTAAAAAAGCTCAATTTGTTATGCAATTATATTTTGCACATGACACCAGACATTACAGTGACACATGGAACACTTCCAGTAGCTTTCAGTGCCTCTTCTTCCTCCTTCATCATTATGAGTAGTATCTGGATAAATCTCCTAGAAGGCAATCAATCTTTCAGAATGATGATCAGCAGGTTCATTGGTTGAAATCTCGGTCTGGGATTTCTGTAGTTGATTATAAACATTTTCCCTATAAAAAGTAGGCACAGCCTCTGCCATTTAATTTAATAAAAAGTCCCATCCTTCTGTTCTTTACTGCTGTAATTTAAAACTTTGACCCAATCAACCCTTTAATGCAAATGAGAGAGCAATCTGGAGAAGCAGAGTGTTGATTCAGTCACTCTACAGCCATTTTCAGAGCAGATTTTAAAGATGTACGTGACATTGGCCATTAGTGAGCCAGCAAAGATGAATGGGCCAATAAATGAACATATTTCACTTCTTTCATCTGCCAAGATGAAACATCATCTTGGTGTTTGCCTGGTTTTTTTTGTTGTTTGGTCTTTTATTTTCTTAATTTGCATGACACTGTTTTGAAAGGCATGCTATCAATTCTTCAATTGACTTTTTAAAAGAAATATATTTTGCCAATACATCCCCTTGAATGGATTGGTCTTAGGATTTTGGTTTTCTTTAAATTTTTCCTTTGTAATTCCTTAAAAAGATTTTGATTTGTTAGGATGCTGTCTCTGTAAGGTTGTTTAAAAAACAAATGGAGGAAATGAATGTTTGGCATCACATTTTAAAAATGAGATTGACTGAGCTAGAAAATTAGACATCCAAAAAAAAAAATAAAAATATACTTAAGTTTTTTCTATTTTAGTTTCATACTTGGTTGCTTTAGGTGTTTTGTGAAAGTTCAGAATGATTTTTAGCAGCATGTGGGTTTTGGTGAAAAGGAACAGTTACTTTCAGTCATTGTAGAAGTCCAGAATATGTCTGTGTGAGAGACCAAAACACATCTTTCCTATTCAGGGTCTTTACAATAATTAATAAATTATCTGACACCTGTCAACAGAGAAAAAGGAAATAAGCAGCCTATTGTTGTGGTAGTGATATCATTGCAAAGAGATTTGTTTCTTGCAGTTTTTTTCTGAACAAAACGTTAATGTTTTCTTTTTAGGTACTGTCTGTTGGACAGTGCACTATCAAAAGTAAATAAAATAGGACTTAAGTTTAATAAACAGTTTTGCATTAAAAGCAAAAATATGTAGTCATGTTGATGACAAATTCCTTTGGGTAGTGCTGTTTTGTTTTGAAAGCAAGTGAGATTTTCATTTTATTTTTTGCTTGGAATGATTTAGTTCATTATTATGAGTTATCTCCGTGGTGCTTTGCGGAGTTTTGATCAGCAGTTTATCTTGGGGTCTTAAAACGCGTTCATTTATGTGTTTAGCTGACCAGCTGCCTTCCCTTTTTTTGTTGTTTTCCTGTGAGACATAAAAATGGAGTGTTTCCTTGCACTCATCTTTGAACTCAGAAAAATGCGTCTTGCTCCTTAGGCAGCTAAACTGTTGCCTTTCCATGGAGGGGCTCTTCCCCTTTCCCCTGCCCCATCTCCCCAAAGAGGTAGAGCAGCCCCCCTTCTGCTTGCCAAGACACAGCCAACCCCACCACACCCCCCCTCCCCGCCTCCTCCCCACAAAGAGGTGAAGTCCCCTGAGCCTGTAATTGCCAGGAGATGAAGCGATGATGGGGAGTGATCACAGTCAATAGCTTTGATTAACAATAAGGTGGAAAATTAGCAATGCTAGCATTCAGCTCCCCTGCCTGCCCGGCCCCATATGCTCCCCGCAGCCTGCGCTGGCTGGTGAGCAGGGTGGCCACTGTGCCTGGCGGGGTGCACAGTGACACTTGGAGTGGGCAGAGGGGGACGGCAAGGGCAGCATTTTGGGGATGCTCCCGGACGCCTTTCCCTGGGCTCCACCACGCAGGAGGGGGAAGGACGAGGTGTGCCGTGCGCTGGCACTGTGGCTCTTGCTGTCATGTGTGGATTTGATTGTGTCTGGACGTGTTGTGATCAAAATGGCAACTACTGTTACTCCTGTGACCCCATCAGCAGCTCTGGTGTTGTTTCCGACAGACTCCGAAGACCTAGAGAGGGGGAACGACAGCGGGACACCACTCCCCACCTCTGATAACGGCGACAATTCGCTGGGCTACACAGGTAGAGTGCACCTTTCCAAAATATTCCTGACTGCCTACTTCTGACGCTCTCCACTTACATCTGCCATTACCACCTGTACACATTTCTTTAATCGTGTTTGCTTGGCTGGCTATCTTTCACCATCACCCTGGAAGTTCAACATTGTTAATATTGTTGGGAAATATTATTGTGCCTTTTAACTAACCAAGATGACTGTCCTTGTGTGTGCTAGTACTTTTCAATTATTTAAGTGTTTAAAGTAAATTTCTCTTGTTGAAACAATGCACCCATTATTCTCCTTTGAACTGTATATATTAGTGCATGAGGCAATCATCTCAGAGAAATTTTCCCAAAGACCGCAGGGATTTTTCCATGTGTTTATTTAGGGAATTTTTTTGCTTTGTTTCTGTTGTAAACAAAAGTAAAATATATTGCAGCAGGAAAGAAAATCCAAATGAGACTAAACTGTGATTGGAGAAGAATCTGTTTCGTTGACTTCTGCTTTGCATAAACTAGAGAAATGTGTCTCTAGGCCAAATAAGAAAAGCCACAGATAAGCAGCACCATACGGGGTGTTGCAGCAGTGATCTCTGAGGGTCCCAGCTCTGTAACTCTCCTGCAGACTGAAATGTTACCCAGCTCCAGGAGTCACGCTATTGACCACAGCCTGGGCTCAGCTACAGAGTCCTGGCTTTTCATGAACTCCTGGTGGTCCAGTGTGAATCAGATACTCATAACTAAGACAGTCTTAAAGGGTGCAAGAAGAGGATAGGCAGGCATAAGAGAGAGGGAGCAATTTCTTGTCTATTCATAAAACTTCAGGTCTCTTATGTGCCTCTTAAAATGATTGCAGCTTTCATCACCTGCCTCTCGCAATCATCTCTGCATGTGGTTTAAAACCTTGACACGTAATTCTATTCCAGTTTAAAACACTTTTTTTCCTTTTTTTTCTGAAAAGGTAAAAAAGCAAAGCAATACAAATCCCCCCTCAGTCAAAATGCTTTCTTAGGAAAACATAGCACGAACTCTGCTGCACGTGGATTATTTAGACTTTCCTACCTTATGAATATTCCTATCTTTTTTTTTTTTTTCTAAATTCTCTCCCCCACTCTCCAAGTTTGGCACTTGTACGTCCACTTATCCATATGGGGTCATCATATTGATAGAATGTAGCTTAAAGAATGCTTTTCTGATTCATTGTAAGTTAGATTTTTGCTCTCAGAAAACAGGGCTGGGAATCACGATCCCATGGTCTTGTGTTTTAACAGCCATTAATTTTGTTGGGAATCATGATCCCTAGGTCTTGTGTTTTAACAGCCACTGATTCACTTGGGACCACAGGTCATTCCTGTGTTTAATAAAGTGGCTTAGTTTTATCTAGAGATGAGCAATCAGTTCCCCTCCAGCCCAGATTCTTGCACCCAACAGCCCCACACCTGCCCACAAGGTAGGAGAGGGGCCCTCCATGTGCCTTCCAAAAGCCCCCTTAGCCACAAGAGCAATGTGGACAAGAATTTAGAGGGAGACCTCCTGATTTTTCCCTGTGTTTAGGAGCAGGGCTGGAGGCTTGGCACAGCACCTCCCATGGCAAGTGCACTGCATGGGCAATGGCAGGCAGAGGGTGCAGGGGCTGCAGGCAGTGCTGCTCCACAACAGAGATTTTGTCATCCCCCCCCGTCCTTGCAGGGCCGTATTTAAGGCATATAAGGCAGTGTTTAAGACAGCAGCTCCCCTCTGAGCATGGGGACATGGGAGGATAACCCGAGCAGAGCACAGACCCTTCTGCATGTGTCCACCCATGAGGATCCTTCACCCTTATCAAGGTGCACGTGAGCATCTGGGTGCTGCATCCGAAGAAAGGCCTCTGTGGGGTGTTGCAGCTGTTTAACCTGCCTCTCAGAGACTAATGGGGTCATTTGAGAGGACTGACAAAATCAAACCTGGTCTACTAGTTCCCCAGAGGCTCCGGTTCTTAACTCTAGGCCGTATTTTAATAGGCGTTTTCCAAGCAAGCACAAAAGTCAGGATCAAGTTAGAGGGAAAGACAGGCTGAATAAAAACTAAAGCCTGGAGGATGGCTGGTTTTGTTTAATTGGAGATGTTGTGCCTCTGTCTGAATGGGCACTGAATGAAGGAAAGACCAAGTTCTTCATGTATAAAGATTTAATGATCCAGTATTTTTTCTCCACTGTGTAATACTAATCAGTAGTACTATGTGTGTATACCTTAGTTTATATGGAATAGCCCTGAGGCATTTATTAAAATTAGTACAACAGGTTTCTGTAATAATCAGTAAGGTTGTTTAAAAACAACATTAATTGTAATACAATCTTTAAGGTAAAGTTACATTTTCTTTCTAATTATGGGCCTAATATGGAATTCCTGGATTTTGCAGAAGTATTCTTAGAGCACTTTTTTCTTCTCTCCTACCTTAGAATTCCTTTCTCCAAGTGGAAAACCATTCCAGGAACTTGTTTGTACGGAAAATTCTCTGACTCATTCCTAAAATCACTCAGATTAAGACCAGGATGTCTGTTACCACGGGCAAAATAAACAGGAGTTTATTTTTTAATTGTGTGTTTATCTTCAGGTGGTGTCTGAATGGACAAAACCCAAACAAGCTCATAACTGCTGTCATACTATATGATCATACATTGTTACTCATACTGAGAGCAGTCTTCCTTCCAGTTCCATAGAAGTTAATTTGTGAGGTATATAAGCAAAGCATTTGCTTGTATGGGAATTTTCAGGATTGAAGATTATAATTTTTTTCCTACATCTCTTCCTTTCCATATATGGTTTTCTTGGTGAATATATGCAGCAGTTTCATACTGTTCTTAAGTGGACGTATGTGACTCGTAGAGAGTGTCTCACTGTGTTCTCCTAAAGCCCCCTCTATCAGTATTATTTATTCTCCTAAATCAGGAGAATTTTGACTATCCCATTAGGGTTTTTTGTCTCCATTGTGGATATGAGCCCTTAACTTGAGAAGTAACCTTGTACCAAACAGTAAACACATCGATTTCAGGGGGGAAGGAGGAGATGTTAACCCAAACTGTTTCAAGTTTGAAGTTGTTGATAAATTTCAAGACTTCTATTACAGAAAAATTATGAACTTCTATTTGACTTTTTATGATTCTTATTATGTTGTAGCACTGAACTCTAGATTATTATTTTTTTTATCCCCCTAATCAATGTAGCAAACTGGCATCTTATAGATGTTGCATTTTTTTAAAATCATCAGGGTCTTATTATCAAAATAATTATTACTACTTATTAACTGTAGACCCAAGTGGAGAAGCTTGATATGCATCTATATTAAAGATGATTACTTTCAAAGAGTATGTGTAATATACATAAATAGGGACTGAATAAATAACAAGTCAAGAAAGGAAGTTCAGCCACTGAGGATTGTTCCATATTCATGACACTGATATTAGACTGAAGGAGTTTATAGGATGGGTTTCTCTTGAATATTTAATACCTGAGAAATTCTAAGAAAAAAACAAAACATATAAGAGCTGATGTGACCACGTAGGCACCATTTTAAACATGCTTAATCCAGCTACATCTGCAACTGGATTGATCCATCAAAGGATTTAGGGTTAAAAAAAACCAAAAACCTTTTAATTATAACTCTGCCAGTTTAAAGAAACGAGCCAGAAAGATTACCTTTTCCACATCTTCATGAAGGACCATTCATAGTGTCAAGGCATGGATTGGAAAATAATTGCATAATTAATAAGTGTAATAGCAAAAATCTAAATAGCTTTTTTAACTCTGTGCATAAAGAACAGGCTAAATCACAGTGATAAGAGCTTATGATTTAGATACTTCATGTTGTATTTACTTTGTCCTAAGGCAGACATTCAGAGTAGTTTCCTGCAGTGCTGTATAACTAAGCTTGTTTCTCTTTCAAAAACTTTAAGGGGACTTTAGATGACTAGAAGTGCTGTGGATGCATTAAAATGATTGCAAGTAATTCCACCTCTCCATCAACTTAGATCTAGGTTGTCAGATGAGAACCACATGACAGGAATGTGCACCTGAGAACACAATAAAAAAAAGGAAGGGCAAAGGAAGAAATGGAAGATGCAAGTAGGAATTCAATTCTTTGTCAGGTTTAGGCTGTGGAGATGTCAGACCAAGCCTAGTATTTAGACAATTATTTTAGAGGGTAAAGAAGCCTTAAAATTACCTTTCTTCTTCTTCTTCTTTTTTTTTTTTTTTTTTTTTTTTTTTAAATCTAAGTCCTGGAGAAAAGTATAGGGACAAACAGATAAAGAAGGGAGGTGAGGAAAAAGATCTAAGGGAGTTCCCACTGTATATCAGAGGAGGAATATGGAAAATCATCCTAGCTAAGACACTGGAGGAACTCAGGAGGTGGAGAATTGGGGAAAAAAGGTCAGAGAAGAAAGAGCCTTAAATAAAATCTGTGTTTCCAAGAGAAAGGCTTGTGGTTAGTTGTCAAATGGAGCAGATGATGTGTTGAGTGATGTTCCCTAGTGCTGAAGAAGCTTTGAGAGCCACAGCCCTGTAGCACAGTGAGGAAATCTGAAGAAGAGCATAGGATAAAACTGTCTTGACTGAAGCTACCAAGCATACTTTTCTGTTGAATATTTACCTGTTAGAGAAGATTTTCAAGAAAATACTAAAGTAATATTTCCACATCAGATTTCACATGTGGTTTTCCAGCCTGAATAGTTAAGTAAGTGTTCACTCTTAGCTAATGGGCCTCTTTTTTCCTCCCCAGAATAGTGCAAGGGCAGTAAGTGTTAAGTGTGAGCCTCAGTTATTTTCCACATAATCAATGGCTGCAGAGTAATCTCTGAGATTGCATTGTGCTCTGCTATTGAAGTGTGTGCATGCATGATATCCCAGGAAGTAGCACATTTCCTGTTAAATCAACTGTGACATAAATATTGGGGATCATTTAACAGATCACAGAGTATCACTTGTGCTATAGAGAGCAGAATGATGGCTTGTTAAATTAACACTCTATATTCAAACATTTGCAGGCAAGGATCACCACTCCTCATTAAGTAGATTCATGACTTTTTAAAGGGATATTTCCAAATATTTTTTCCCCCTAGTTTTCTCAAATGACTCTTCCAGTATGCAAAGAAATCCTGTGGTTCCCATCTGTGAGCTGAAGATAGTCTTCAATTTTCAGCCCCCCCCCCCCAATTTAATAATGGAAATACTGTGGTGTTGTTCTTTTCTGTGACAGGGGATCCCCTCCCTTTTTCTCACACTACCTTTCTTTTTTACTACTATGTTGTTATGTGATCAGGAGAATTGTTTGTACTGGATCACTTCTTGTCCCATGTCAAATAGGACAGCTTGCCCTCAGTGAGCATTTCAAGACATCAAGAGGAAATCTCTCTTCATTTCCTGGCCAGGAATGTCTCAGAAATGAGACATTTCTTCCTTTAACCCAGTAATCTTTCACAGGTTATGCTATGCATTATATAGTGCTTGTTTTGAAAAGTGGTAGTTCAGAAAACACATTCAAGAAAATACTTCTTTGACATCAAAGGTAAAAATCTACACTAATACTTACACTGTTAGAAATGGAGGTTTTTGATTTTGGGTTTTTTTTAAGATTAGTAAAGATAGTAAATGTGCATACAAATTCTGTGGCTGAGAAGAAGAGGAGAGAGGAGAAAAATCTATAATATACAACAGGATGACAAGAATGTTGGAAAGAAAATTTACTATTTCTTCTAAATTTCAGTCTTTTGTTTAAGGATTAATTAGGAAGAATGAGCAATATTGGGGAAAAAACACATGACAAAAAGCAGTTTGGCTAATGGGGTGGATGAAGATTTATGCTGCAGAGTGTGGATATCTTTGATTTGGAGGAGGCTGTCATTTCTGAGGCGAAAGCAGGTTGCTAGAGATGTCAAAAAACCCCCAAATATCTTATTTCCATACAGGAATCCTGAGTAAACTATTGGCATGTCTCATATTGCATTGAGTTCATCATGCCAGCAACCTGTAGAGAAAAACAAACACTTGTTTGCACAGCAGAACCAACAGACATCTGACAGAGCTGAGCAAATCACCCGATCAGAGAGCAGCCACATTAATTTATTAGAAGTTACAGAATCCTTGTTGCTAGTGGTAATACACAGTACACTTCAGCTTGAATTTTACATCTCAGGATACATGAAAACTTGCAGTTAAGACCTTTTTCCTGGTCTTCCTCTTTTTTAAAACTTACCAGCTGAGCAAGTGTGCTCTTGAGTCACTGGGAAAAATGAACAAAGAGCCCCATGACACCAATTTTACAAAGTTACTTCTTAGAGTACATCTGCACTCTAAATCCAGGAACAGATGGATACTGTTATGCCTATTTAAAAAAGAAGAAAGAAAGAGAAAAGAAAAATCCCCTGCTCTTGTCTATCAGCAATGTCTCTGTTCCCCATGTCAATCTAAATTGTCAGAAAGGTCCTTTCAGTTTTGTGCTTCTCTTTGAAAGCATTCTTCTGACACAAATACTGAGGATTTATTCTTAATATGTATTAAAATATAGAGGTAAATATAACACCAATCAATAGAATTGCCTGTCAATGATAGTGACGTTCAGGCAATAATAAATTAAGTAAACTTATAGAAGCAATATTGGAGCACAGATACTCCCACTTACACAAATCTTGCACTGTCATTTTTTTAGGAAAAAGTTCATAGAAAATCTCCTCCTGCAGTTAATATGTTGTACTTCAAGGCAGAGCTTTTATTAAAACAGGAAGCAGTGGGAACATCCCAAGTTTCTCAACTTGGTTAGTGAGTTTTCTTGTAGCCATCAGACCAATTCACTATGACACCCATCCCCCTGTCTCCCCTCCCCTGCGAAAAAAAAAAAAAAAGGGAAAAAAAAGCCACAATGTTGTGTGAGGAGTTTGTCTAACAATTACTTTAGTAGCAGTAAATGCCCCTATATAGCTGAGAATTGTTCTAAACAACCATATTTCAGGAAGATGAATTTGAGCTTGAGAAGGTGCAGGAAAGGGCTATTAAAATAATCAGGGAATGGAAAGCTTATTTTGACAGAGGACTGAATGAAAGGGAGATGTGACTGCCATTTGTGGTCAGCCTTCTTTTTTTAGAGAACTAATAGAAAAAAAAATCACCTACAGAGCATGTTGACTATTCAACTTGAAGAAATTCAGTTATTGACAAATAGCCTATCTTCAAAAAGTGCTCAGAATGTGTGCTTTTATAATGGATGATTCTAAGCTTTTATTCATATGTTTCCACTTGACAATAGATTAAGCAGTTATAAAATAGGCTCTGGTTAATTTAGGATAGAAATTTAGGATGTTATACAGCATCAGGTTCTAGAGCAGTTTTCAGACAGGAGTTTAAAATCTCTTTTCCAAAGATTTAAATTTGTGATAGGCTATGACAGGCCATTCGTGCTAGATTTGATTCCCCAGGATGGGCATTTTAATCCTGAGTTCACGTGTTCCTAATTAATCATGAGACAAGTAAAATCAAAACAAAATGCATTTGCAGCATTTCATACTCTCTCTTTTCCATTTGGGCTGTCACAGACAGGAACCCCTGGTGTTGATGAGAGGCTTTCTGCTGAGGGCCTCCTAGCAAGAGCAAAGACAGAGCAAATTACCCTCAGCCACTGCTGTCAGTTCAGTAAATTAAGTATGCAAAGCAATTTGTGAAGATGTTCAGAAGTGCAAATTTCTGCCAGTAGGTCAAAAGATTATGAATTATCACAGGATGAGCAAGGTAAGAGGAGATCACCCCCTATCCTCATCAGGGTGTGTTATACAAGTTAGTCTTTGGTTTTAGCCAGGCAAATTGTTTTATTTAAAGAAGCAGGAAGTTGTAATGCACATGGTTACATTAAATACATAGCTTTGAAATGCACCGTATAAAGGACAACATTCATTTATTGTGTCTATGATAATTCATTTTCCTGAGTAGCATAGAAAAATTAAAATGTTGAAATCTATTTTCTATAATTTAGGTATTAGCATTGCTGATAATTTATCACAGAAATTACCATGTAGGATCATGGATTTACAGGCTAATTCAGGTTGGAAGCAATGATTGGAGGTCTCTAGTCCAGCTTGCTGAAGAAGCAGGGTCAGATATGAGGTCAGACCAGGCTGCTGAGGACTTGATCCACTTAGGTCTCGAAAACTTCCAAGGACAGAGCTGGCACTTCTGGACAACCTGCTCCACTGCCTGCCTGTCTTCATAGGGAAAAAAATTCTCCTATTCAATCTGAACTTCTTTTATTTTGACTTAAGCTTGTTGTTTCTTGCCCTGGTATGGACCACTGTGAAGAGCATATCTCCACCTCCTCAGTGACTTCCTTGTCAGGACAGGCAGGTGACTCAGTTCCCCTGTCACTGCTTCTTCCCCAGGCTGAACAAACCCTGGCTCCTCAGCCTCCCAGGCAAGTGCTCCAGCCCTGACCATCCTGCATGACCCTCTGTTGAACTCAGCCCAGTTTATCAATGACTTTCCTGTACTGGGAGGAACAAACTTGGGTGCAGTACTCCAGGTGAGTGCTGAGTAGAGGGGTATAATCCCTCTCCTTGATGTACCACCTGGGTACTCACACAGCCCAGGATGCTGCTGGCCATCCCAGCTTCCAGGGCAGGCTGCTGGTTCATGCTCAGCTTGCTGCTGGCTCACAGCCCCAGGGCCTTCCCAGCAGAGCTGCTCCTCAGGCTGCATGGATGCAGGGGGTTCTTCCTTCCTTCCCACAGCAGGACTTTTCATTTGTCCTTGTTAAATTTCATTATGTTCCTATTGGCCTATTCCTCCAGCCAGTCTGGCTCTGTCGGGGTGGACTGGTTCCCCCAGTTTGGTTTTGCCTGTGAGCATGAGGAGGGTGCCCTCCCTCCTCTTCTCCAGGTGACTGATAAGGACCTTGAGCAGGGCAGGTTCCAGGATAGACCTGGAGGTCCCTCTTGTTGTTGTTCTCATCCAAGTAGGCTGCAGCCCATCAACCATTAACTTTCGAGGTAATCTATCATAAAATGTTTACTGACGTGATAATTCACCCATCCAGGCCATAGTTGTCCCTACTTGGATGCAGGAATCTCGCGGGAGACAGCGGTGAACCCAACACATGGAAGTCTAAAAACACAAAGGGTCTCTCAGTTAAGGATTTCCCATCAAAACTGATCTCCCCTGTTTGGGCTGTTTATAATTGCAACCCTTGTCCCAGCATCACAGCTTCATACATTAACATCTGTCAGAAGATCCATAGTTATTTTTATCAGATCCCTCTGGAAGTGCTACCAGACATTTATTTCCAGTGCTTTGTGTGTGTATGTGATTCCTGTATGTTGCTTGTCCATAAACCGTAACAAGTTGAACCATCACCTAGAAGTGTTAAAACATCGTAGAGAGCTTTTTAGAAGGAACTGTATTGATTTTCAGTGACCCTTGTATAAGAAAGGAGTCATTTTTTCTGTGGAGAATATATTATTTATATTATTTATAGGGCTTTTGTCTAATCCTTCCTAAAAGGCAGTAAAAAAAGTACTCCTAGAGCTCACTGCTGCTTTCCTTATTGCAGAAAATCCAAAATTAATTTGCCCTCCTAAATATAAGCAAAACCATATTTGTTTAACTATGAATATTTTGAAATCATGTCTTCCAAATGAGTCGCATTTTTACTAGATTTTCTGCCTCTTTTATTCCCATCAGATGGTTCATGTGAAATAATACAATTCCAGTTGCTTCATCCTCCTCTTTTCCTTTTTTCTTTTTTTTTTTTGAATTAATTTTCCTGTTTTCATGGCTAATTTCTGAATACCCATCAGAAAAAGAAGTGTTGCAGTTTGGCTAAGCTTGAAATGGAATAACCAGCCCACTCATACATTCATAACTTATCTACTCAAAAAAAAAAAAAAAAACCCTCTGCAAAAACTATTTTCTGCATTTATTTCTGTCTAATCTTTAGCAGAATAAATTCCTCTATCTTTTTTTCTGGATTAGTGTAAACCCAAATACAAGATTCTGCTCTTTCTGTTAGGAATAAGTACTTTCCAAGGAAAACCCAATTGTTATTCAGTAGATTTAATTTTTTGGATAGCAAAGTATAATTTGCTTTAGTTAAATTTCAGTATTTTTTTTTACTTGTGCTCTGGTGTGTAGTGAGGCCTTTCATCATTTCAAATCTAGATTATTTTTCTTTAACTTTTTCTTAAAACCAAACGGATAATGTTGCAGTAAGCTTTGACAGGAAGCATAAGACAAAGGAAAAAAAAACTTGAAGGGATCACAAACTTACTAATCAAGTGATTATAAAGTTACAGTTCTGGATTTGCTACAAAACCTCAAATGGCAAATTAGCATAAAAGTCTGGTGGGGGAGGAAAACGCCTGTTTCACTTGGAAAAACTATTGTGTAGTGTTCAAGTACTACACAGAGTTTAGAGATCACTTTTAATGAACATCCCATTAGTGCATCACAGGAGGTTGAAAATGGCTTTGGGGCTATTTTTTCCCTCAGAATTTTAACTGTTTAAGTATACCTTCCAGACCATTATAAGTTGGATCAAATAGATAGTACTTCTGGGTTTGCTAAGAATTCATTCATAAAATTGTATCCAGAACATGATCAAAACAATCAGATAGCAATGAGAAATTAAATAAACCCTCTCTTGAAAAAAAAAAATAAAAATAGAGCTGATATGGATATCACACTCAGCATTTTATACACACACACATGTATGTGAGGGGCTTTGCAAGGGTGTGTTGAAGATTTGGAGGAAAAAAAATAAAGTTCTGAGTTATCACAATGTTTTGATTCCAGACAGTTCCTGATGGAAATCCTTCAAAATTCAAAATCTTTTAAGGGTATACGAGCCAGGCAAATAGCATAATCATCCCAAAGGGGAAGACTTTATAATGAAGTGAGGAACATTCAGAGGAAATGTTTATTTAGGTAAAGGAGGTGTGTTTTTTTTTCCTAACAGATGAGATTTCATTTAGCACAGAGCTAACAGATGGGCACTCATAATCCGGGCTTCACTTCAGCACATCAGCAGAGAGAGCCATTTTTTTAGGTTACTAAGAATAGAAAGTATGACTTAAAGTGCACTGAAGTTTGTAATGATATGTGGGGATCTCAACAATGTGTACAAATACCTAAAGAGAGGGTGAAAGGAGGACAGAGCCAGGGTCTTTTTGTGGTGCCCAGTGACAGAACCAGAGGCAATGGGCACAAATTTAAACACAGGAGGTTCCCTCTGAACTTCAGGAGACACTTTTTCACTGCAAGGATGACTGAACACTGGCACAGGCTTCCCAGGCAGGTTGTGGACTCCCCATTCTTGGAGATAATCAAAAGCCATGTGGACATGGTCCTGGAAAACCAGCTGTAAGTGGCCCCGCTTGAGAAAGGAACATGAACAAAATTACCTCCACGTGTCCCTACCAACCTCAACCAGTCTGTGATCCTATAATATAAGAACTTACACCAGTGTGCTTTTGCCATACAGGTGTATTAGAATATTCTTCTATTGTTTATGTGCTTTATAAACAAATTAATTTATATATAAATTCAATATAAGTAATTATAGGCTTATTCACCAGTGTACACACAAGTGTTTCAGGCTACCTTCTCTGTGTTTCTGAGCTTACCAACATGCTGAATAATGATCCAAACCAAGACAGCTAGAAACATTATCAGGAGAGTAAGGTCTCAGAGAAGAACAGAATACACAGAATAGAGGATTTATTTTTTTAAACCCACATGACAGTAAATAAAATACCTGAAAAGAATAAACTTATTGAGATCTATTTCTTATATAGGTCTATAAAAGTCCTATAAAAAGTCTATAAAAAGTCCTATAAAAGTCTATAAAAAGGGGCTCCCTGGTGGCCTAGCGGTTAAGGTGTGGCGCTCTCACCGCCGAGGACGCAGGTTCGATTCCCGGTCCTGCTTCAGGGACACCCCCGGGTAGATGGAGCTCGTC
>JAWWLV010000001.1:9302470-9338230 GCA_035041135.1 Platyrinchus mystaceus
ACCTAAAAAATCCATTGCGCAGGCTTGAAAGGTAAAAAGACCTTTCCCAGATCTTCGTTCGCGAAGACTGGCCACGACGACGACGACGACGACTATAACAGTTCTCTGAAGAGTGAACACATCTAGTTTTAAAATCTGAATAATTAATTCTTTTGTAATACCCAGATGGCACCTTTATGAGTTTTCTTCTTCCTTGCTTGGAAAGTGTCCTTGTATTAAGGTTAAGGTCTTTTTGTAGCTGCAGATGCTCTTAAAGTCTGCTGTCCAGAAGCTGAACTGAGATAAAGAAAAAGCGTCATGACACATTTATTTTGGCAGCCTGATCAAAGCGGGGACGGCTGTGTTTAGGCAGACAAATGTATGCAAGTGATGCAGTTTGAAATGGCTGAGTTAGCATTCCTAAAGCTGTGTCCCTGTGATCGGCTCTGCAGTGGTGCTGGCAGGGCAGAGCAGTGCTGGGAAGTGTTTTCCATCCGTCAGGACACAGCTTGAACCAAATATAATGAGAAATTATGATTCACTACAATCTCTTGCTGCCTATATTAATTTCCCTGTTGCCACAGCACATCTGTTCACGGTAAGGCTGATCCAATGCCCATTCAACTACAGTCAGTTTATGTCAGCAAGCAATGGATTCAGTAAATATTATCTATGGGAAGGTTTTAAAACACTTGCTAAAAGCTGAGTTAAGAGCACAAGCCCAACTAGAACAACATAGGCCATTAAGTCCTCTAGCAGCTATTGAAATGTAGTTTCCTTCTTTCCCCTAACAAGATAGTAAAGAGTCCAGTCCTGTGAGGTATGGAGCATTTCTTAATTATATTTTTTGGTTTGCTTATTTATTTGTCTTTTCCATTGGGGTAATCAATATGCTTTTCTTTATGTTAGAGCACTCAAATAGTAGAAAAAGTGGATTTTACATATGTCTTCTATCAGTATGGTTAAACTTAAATTGAAGTCTTTCTCTTATAAGAAGCTTTTTAAATAAATCAATAAGAGCTTCTTTTGAATTTACTCTTCTGTATCTCAGAATTCCACCTTTTACTAGATGAGAACAGTGGAACAAACATTTATTCTGGGTTCTTCTGAAACCACTTGATCCAAACATATGCATACAGTACAGAGTAATGTCAAGAACTCGGATTATATTGAGCCTCTCTTGTGAAATAAGGTGTAGTTTGGAATAAATGAAATTTTCCATGTAAGTGGAATCTTATCTGTAGTTAAGTGTTACATAGAAATCAGTGAGGGAAGCCCTGCAAATACCCACTGGCCACTTGTCTCTTCTACTGTAATGGAACAACAATGGAGAGTTACAAGAGCTTAAGTGATTTGCCAATCTTTTCCCTGCAAAAGAGCTCCTTACAAATGGTTTAGTTAGTATTTCCTGCTGAGTCAGTGAGTTTGGCTTCTTAGTGTCACTACAAGGAAGAAGGATGGAAGGAAAATGAAAGTCTGGGAGTGAAACTGAGGAGGACTGGAACAGTTTGAATGTTTCCTGTACTTTTCTGTATTCTGTAGAAGTGTAATTAGCTGGTTATAAGCTACTAAGAGTCATGACATGCCAAATATTGTATTCAGCCTTCTGATTTACATGTATTTATGTCTTCCTTTAAAAATAACGCTGCGCATTTCCTGGTTTAAGAGTTTATTTAGCGGGAGAGTTGCCTATCCTCAACTTTCCTCTGAGGCATAAAGGGCCATAATCAATTTTCATATTCTCCTGTGTCCCCTTGCCAGGTGTGCTACTGCAGTCATGGAAAAGGTCTTCTCTACATGTCCCCATGTACGTAGAATAGGAGAGGTGGGAAGGAGTGATAAGCAGATAAAGCAATGGGGTTATTTCCTTCTCCTCAAGCACCTTCTAACACACATGCATCACCATACCAGGGGCTCTGAGCCCAGAGATTCTGTATTTTGGGGTAGAGGCCCAGAAATGCTGCCAATAAGTGTGTAAGTCCTGGGCCTGTACCCTTGCTCTGAACCAAGGGTCTTTGTCCAATGCAAGGTAGTGAGGGAGGGCTGGCACAACACAGCTACTCTCTTGCTTTTCCTGCTGTTGGGATGCACCTGCTATGTCTGGCCTTCCCCCAAGGGCCCTCATTCCTCTCCTTTCCCTTCTGTACTCATCAAACCCAGATTCAGAAGCAGCTCCATTAGTAACAGATATAAGAGAGAGGAAAACGGGACCAGCACAAAATATGCTGCAGCAGATAAAGGGGGTAACTGATCTCAGCTAAGTGACAACTCCCAGACTTGACCTGTTTCTTGGGTTCTCAGGTCAGGATTAAGAACACAGTGCCCTATAACAAACAGATTGTCCAGAGAAATTGTGGATGCTTCCTCCCTGGAAGTGTTTGAGGCCAGGTTGGATGGGGCTTTGAGCAACCTGGTCTAGTGAAAGGTGTCCATGCCCATGGCAGGGGGGGTTTAAACTAGATGATCTTTAAGATGCCTTCAAGCCCAAACCCTTCTATGATTCTATAAATGGGACTGATAGGGAAACCACAGCTTGACCTGCATTCTTTGTAACATGCCGTGATAGTGCTCAAAACTTCCTTTCTATTTACATGACTACTTCTTTCCATTACATGTAAAACCTACCAAAACTCAAATATTTTAATAGTGTTTGAACATCTTTTGTTCCTAACACAGTTAAATAACAATTACACTTGAAAAAAATGCTGACAGTTAACAACTTCTCATGTCCTTCCTTTGTACAACTATTAATAACATCTGATTCTGCTCTGTCTACATAATTTCTTTTATTGGTAAACTTCAATATTTGTTAAGCAAACCTGAAAGAGAGTTAAGGAGAAAATTAATTTTACAAGCTTATATTAAAAGCTCCCAGGGTTGCACTGATGATTGTTGATTCCATTTGGAGAGACACCAAGGATGTGAGTTTCCATATGAATGGTTTCTTCCCTTTTCAACTCTGAATAGCTTAAGGCTCACTAATTATACTGGTTCTGGGACTACCCTGACAACAGGATACATCAGAACATATTTTAGATGGTCAGCACAGAAGAATTAGGACAGAGACCTCCAGGGATTTAATCAAAAGGTTAGCAAACCTAACAGCACACCTTGAGCACCAGCCACTGAGGCTAATGAGACCTCATTTAAATAGTTTTTCAGAGAAATAGAAAATATAACCTTCTTTTGGGAAATGAAATCTTACTCTGATACATCTAGTAGTAGATTCTTTCCTGTATTTTACTTATTTTACACATTTTCTTCTTTATTCTGGCAAGGATATTAGATTAATAGACCTACCTAAAATATGCTGCCATTGGCACAGGAAACTCTACTTTCCTGGTACATTAATGAAAAAAAAAGTCTCCATAGTGCATACATTTTCTTTAAAATTAAGTCTATTAATCTATCATATTAATATTAACTAGTAAATTAAAACAATAACCCACCTCATTTTGTCTTTTAAACCAAGGAATTCTTTGACTAAGAGCATTCACAAAATTATCTGAGTGAAGAATAAATATGTTAACAATGGGGTTTAAGTGGTTATATTTTATACATTTCATTATCAGGGTTTTTAAGTGAAAGAGCTAATTATTTATCAATATATAAAAATGTACATGAAACAATATTACATGTATTAATTTAATATCATTTAGTAAAGTATTTTTATTAGTCTTTATTTTAAATACAATAATGAGACCCACCACATAAATGTTCTTTAAAATAGTCACACTGAAGATAATCTTTCAGTGCTTTAGCACTGAAAGGTCTTTTAGCAAAACCTAAGGATGCAAAAAAACTAAGGCAGTATGTCTTCAATACCTCTATAATCAATACCTCTATAATTTTTTCCTATGTGTGTTTTTTTTTTAATTTAAAGTACCTATGGCCAACACAAGTACTGATTTTAAATGTACTTTAACTCAAACTCCCCTGTCAGGTTCATTCAAACAAAACACTAAAACAAAATATTCAAATAAAAAGCCAAAAAATTGCCAGAGAATAAAAGCAGTAACTTTGTGTCATTCTGAAATTGTTTGTCCTTTAAACGTGTTTTTTTCATGTACAGGCAAGAACCAGAAGGGATTTGAAATAATTAAATTCCCTTTAAAGAATGATTGTCTAATGAAAGCCTGGGAATATACTACTAAAATAGTAGAAATTAACTGTACTGCTACACTCTAACTACATTTCACAGCTTTATGTTCCCCAAAGGTACCTGGTATATGTGTTGTGTTCAGTCAACTTCTGATTTATTGATAGAAGTTCCTTGTGGCTACCAAATCAAGCATACTACCCTTTTGTTCTGCATTGTATGGCTCTCAGTGTGATATGATGGAAAAATTCTAATTCATTAAAGAGATTTTACTGTAATGCTCAACATATATCAAAAATCTCTTTCAAAAACCTATTCAGGATATTCTGAATTTTATGTAGTAGCTCCGTAGCATTAATTTTCTTAAATGATCTCCCTAGAGATTTTTATTTTATTCAAGTGAGTAGAATATTGAAGGGACTATATTATTAGCTACCACTTAGAAAGTAAGAATACAAGGATTTCTCAATAAAATTCCTGGGGCTTTCTTTTTTTATCAAGCAGTTGAAAAAATAAGATGCTGAACACAGGGATTAATTTTTTTATGTCTTTGGGAAATCATGATTTGTATGAAATGCCAGTAGATGAAGCATTATTTTGGCAAAAGTTAATTGCACAGGATCCAAATCTCATTAAAGACCCCCCTTTGGCATGGATAAATTTGGTTAAATTGGGCCTGTTGATCTTTGCCAAGTGCTGGCTTGAATTATTCCATCCTAAAATGTTGCACGCACATTACTAAATGGTGTGGTCCCATTTATATTAATTATTCTAACCTATAGAGTTACAAATGAATTCACAATAGTTTATGGAGATGTGGTTCAGTTCCAAGATGCCAGCAATTCAGGGGCTATTACCTTTGATTACCAGTCCTTTACTCAGTACTGCTCAAAGGAAGGATTAAGCCTTACAAAGATTTATGTGGATCCATGCCTAGAATTCGATATAGTTGTGGATCTGACCTCTGCCTAACTCCACACCTCTTCTTCAAATATATTCTATATCAAAACTAGTGGAAATAAATCTATCTGGATTTAAATCAATAGGAATTCTAGTGAGATAGGTGTGGAAATGTAAGAGTAACTAATTGTCTTACTCAAGGGGTGAATATCGCATTTACTCTGCAGCTACCAGGTTTCTACACCTCTAGTTACCTCTGAGAGTAGAGAGCAATGAGTGCCCAGCAATCTGTTCAACTGGTAAACTGTAACATTTTTGCCTTAGATTCAGTAAGATTTTTTCTCCTAAAATGCAGGTTTTTGTTATTAAAAACAATAAAAATATGAAAGACAAATTACAAATACTTAGATAAATAACCTCTGTGTAAGATGAATAAGGTTTCAGAGTAGTTCATTTTCACATAACCTCTTTACTACAAGATAAGTAAGACACTAGTGGTCCAAAACACAAAACAGATGAAGCTGTGTTTTAAAACATGTAGAATTTCACAGATGAGTGCATTACAGAAACACATTTCCATTGATGTTCTGTAAACATAAACAGAAATCAATGATGAAATGAATATTTTTATTTTGTATGTCAGAATGAATGGATTTATATTTGGGTTGAGCATTGAAAGTGTTACAGTGGATGGAGAATGCCAGGCTATTTATATTAAAGATATTAGACAATGTTTTCATAGATAATCACATAAAACAGTAAGGCAAATACATGAAGTTTCCCAAATCACCTTTGTTTGGAACTCAGAGAATAGAACATTTCCTGATATTGCTACCATACCTCAGAGTGAATCAATAGAAATCAAGAATAAGTTTCTCAAGTGAAACAAACCTCAGGAAATGTCTTATTGACTTCAACAAGCTGCTGGCAAACTAATAATGTAAGTTTTATACAACAACACATTCACAGCAAGGTATACAGTGAGGAGCTTTACATTCTGTCTCTGAAATACTGTCTCTTGGGTTCTGCTTAAATAAGAATGAGCTCCACAAGCAATGAATTACAAGGGTTCATAAAAAGGTTGTGTTTCATGATTTAATTCGATTACAGTGGTTTCCATTCTTTCTTGAATTTATGATCTGTATAATTCCAACTGAATAGGAGAGAGCCTCTTATATTTGTACCTCTGAAGGAAAAGCCTCATTTTAAATGATGGTTGCAAATGTTGCGTATTGGAGTAAATATGAAAGGGTAATATTTATAAAAAGGTACATTACATTTTGTTAAGTGACAGACAGTTTGTTTAGAAAACACAGTTAAGTAATGAAAACAGAATAAATGCTCAGCATGAAATAGTGGAAATCATGAGAGCTCCCTAACACTGTTATGCACTTCAGCCTTTACTAGTAAATCTCTGTGGAAAAGCAAGGAAGAGGGTCAGGGCTTCTTCTGTGTAGAACATAAACTATAATAATCAGACATTTTGGAGTCAAAAAAATCTTTACGAAGACCTGTTAAGTAGCAAAGCAAAAAGTGAATGCAGAGTTGCTTCAAAAGTAATATAATACATAAAAATAATACAAATATTTCAGATTTAAGGGGAAAAGCAGTCTTTATTTGTCTGCATTTTTACTCTAACAGAATGTCTGCGATCACAGTCCTGTTTTTCAGATTTGAATGTCAATTAAATTTGACAGAGGAGGAAATCCTGTTTTTTCTCCAAAAGGCAGGTCCCATTCAGTTTGGGCTGCTTGACAAAAGAACAGATATGCAGGTGCAGGCTGCCTACGAGCATGGTGGGACTCTTGGCCAGTCAAAATCTCCTGGAGGGTAAATGGAAGACATAGGAGTGAGCTGAGATATTACAACGTGCAAGGAGGGCTGTGGGAGAACTGATGACGGTGCCTTACACTGTGGACAGCGTAGAGATCACAAGGAGAGCGAGCACCAAGTTGTGCCAATGTGGATGCTGGGAGAGGAGGCAGGAAAAAATTCTGTAGGAAACCAGACTTCACTGATCTGGCTGTTCATGAAGCCATTTGTTCTCATGCTATGTGCTGTCATGTATTATTCATGGCCAGTGATACTCAGGCAATTACTACATAATTTGAAAAAAAAGCTAAAATTATCACCGTTCTAAGGGAAATAACTTTCCCATTCTCAGTTTTAGGGACTTATTTTGTTTTTTTTTCCAGAAGCATTATGTTACTCTCTGCTGTGAAGCATGTAAATAGGCAAAATGTCAAGAATAATTATAGAATCATAGAATAACCTGAGTTGGAAGGGGCCCACTAGGATGATCAAATTCCAACTCCTACCCCTGCACAAGACAGCCCCAGGAATCACATCACGTACCAGAAAGCATTGTCCAAATGCTTCTTGGTGATGTGACCACTTCCTTGAGGAGCCTGTTCCGTTGTCCAGCCATCCTCTGGGGGAAGAACCTTTTCCTAATATCCAACCTAAACCTCCCCTGACACAACTTCAGGCCATTCCTTCAGGTTCTGTCACTGGTCACAGAGAGAACAGATCAGTACCTGCCCCTCCTCTTCCCCTCACAAGGAAGTTGTAACTGCACTGAGGTCTCCCCTCAGGCTGAACAGAGCAGGTGACCTCAGCTGCTTCTCATACAGCTCCCCCTCCAGACCCTTCACCATCTTTGTTGCCCTCTTTTGGACACTCTCCAGTTGCTTTATATCTTTCTTGTATTGTGGTGCCCAAAACTGCACACAGGACTCAGAGTGAGGCCACACCGGTGCAGAGCAGAGCAGGACACCTCCCTCAACCAGCTGGCAATGCTGTGCCTGATGCATCCCAGTGAAGCTTTCAGTAAAATACTGGTTCTTACAGGAAAGTAAGTATATGTAGCTAAAATATCTCCAGTTAGAGAACTGCTCTGCCACAGCACAGCAGCTGTGAAAAGCTCTCTCACTTGACAGCACCAGAGAGACAATTGCCCACATGTGATTTTCATTCAAGTTGCAGGGACTATCACAGTGTTTCCTCCTCTTCTTGACATATTTACAAACCTTGGCAGGCCTACCAAAAAGATTTTGGCTCATCCCACTGGATTCTTCTAGCTGCAGGATGAAAGGTGGTGATGGGATTGTCATTGTTACCATTTTTACCTCTCAAGCTCTCTGCCAGGCCCAGGAATACTAGAAATCTCTCTATGAGCAGGTTCTTAAAATGCATTGACTTCAGAACTGAGTCAGTAATGGCAGTGGGGAAAATCAAGGTAAGGCAGACACTTCACTTGTCCTAGGAGGGCATTACTGCCCTAACATATTGCAATACAACACACACACTCTACCCACAAGAGAAGCCATCTGTCAGGATGGCTCAGTGCCTGCACACAGTTGATAAGATCTTTGTCCCTACAGCACGGCTGCCAACAACAATAGACTTACTATGGGAACCAGTGCAACCCTGTGAGTAACCTCTCATCATGTAGGAAGCCCTCCTCTCTACTGGCATTGAAGCATTGGTACCACATGCTTCTCTTCAGTTGTTAACAGCTTCTAATTAGCAGTAGTCATACTCTGAACCTCATTTTGTGAGATTGTATCTTGGCTAAGCATCCAGCACACTCAGAAATAGAACTGTTAGGAATAATGTAAAATTGGCTTTTTAAGAGCGTCATATTGCACTTGGCTCAAAGTAAGCTTTTGGGTCTTACTGTAATATAAACTAAACATGATTTCTTTCTTTTCCTGTGAGAAGAAAACTTTGAATATGAAGTTCAAAAACTGTGAAAAATATATTAGTAATAAAAAAAATTGTCAGTTTCAAGTCTTTTGTATTGCTTTAGTCTGAGAAGGGAGCAAGAGTCAATAAAAGGAAATAAGCCCTGACAGCAGGACCCTAGACTTCAAAGCTTCAGTTCTACATAAAAGCCCGATGAAAAAAAACCAGTGAGCTGCACAGTGAAGAAGCTGCATCCCTTATACGAGGACAGCACATCCTATTATTAAGCACCCTCCTTCAAGTGGATGTGGAGAACTGCCAATTAACCACCTCTGCTAAGCAATAGACAACCTACTTGATTGCCTTGAGTGCATGCCTGTCCTCATGAGCAGCAGTAACGCTGGATTTCTGTGGTAGATTTGGTTTTAGAGCCTCTTGTAAGGTCCCAGCATCGCATGCACATCCGTGATCCTCATTTGTAGTCCTATCTGTATTTCAGCACCTTGCTTCACACTTCATACATCAGAGATGGGGGCTGGATGAGCAAGGTCAAAAAAGAGGCAGACAGTCTGCAACTTGACTTAAGTAGAAGGCCTTGTTTAACACAAAGTACATGAAGGGAATTTTCTGTCTTCTTTCAGTATAAGTGCAGAGCTAAGTCACAGTCCCAGTTTTTAAGGGTACATGTCTTTTTCCCATTTCTGTTTTAATGGTCACGTTGGATCCTCCTCTCCTCTCTGCTGGGGTAAAGCTTATATTCTGAGGGGCAGAAACTTTTAAAGTTCTTCCCAAACTTTCACTTGTACATATATATTTCTGCTTTTGCTTTATTTCTCAGTATAGTTGTGATGGCTTCTAAACTGTATTCTCTGGGATTTTCAAAACTAGTTTTGATCACTAAGATGTTAGAGAAATGATTTTTGCTTGCCATTGCTTATTGTTACTCATTTAGATTAAAAAATCTAGTCTAACTGCATAATTAGTCAACATAACATTAGAGACCTAACTTGAAGAATGGATTTGAACAATTTAAGAGGTTCTAGGCCATGTCTATAGCTCTTCCTTGCTTGTATAACATTAGAGGCCATAATGTAATCAGATTTTAGCTGTTACCAAATGCCATAGCAGGAAGAAATTAAGTATCACTTTTTAAAAAGTTCTATATATTCTTCACAGGAACTGATACCAGTGTCTCCTTGTCTATCTGATTTTTCCACTTTGCACAAGAGAACAAAGGAAAAAGAGAGATAGAAAAGTAACAGATGCCTTAGAGACAGTGAGCAAGATTGTCCTAGGATGAAGATCTTGAACCTGTCCTATTGTGACATCTGGGCTCTCTGCTCCTAGCTGAGATACCAGCATGCTTTTGGGCCAAAAGATTTTTACAATTTATAATTGTAAAACCTTGAGATAACCATGAAGAGAAGTACATTGCACCATGATCACTTTTTAGCAGTCTGGAGTTTCATTACATGATGAAGTAGCTGTTCAAGCCTGACTCCCATAGTATAAAGGAACTGAAAGTCTGGCTTGAACACAAAATTCATTAAATAATGTTATCCCTGATGTGTGGGGGAAATAGAGCTTATATAGATGTTTACTAAACTCAGGAATGTATATATCAAAACCTCTTTTTTTCATACACATGGATCAATTTTAGCAAAGGGGTTTTCCATTAACAAAGGGGCTAATCATCCCTTGCCAACTTAATTCCCCTTCTGTTCAATATTGTAGATAATATGAATCAAACAGGAACTTCCTAGTTCATGTCTGGCACAGAGAGACACTTTCATTCTTATAATTAAATCAGCTGTATATTCATCACACCCTTTTACAGCAAAATAGATATGGACTTGAAAAGTGGAACTAGAATCCTAGAATATTTGAGAAGCTTGGGGTTTTGGATACACTCCAATCACTTACATAGAAGGTAAGAGCTGCATAAAAATATATTTAAGGCCCTTTGAAAAGAAGGAATGAAATTGGATTCCTATTTAACAGTAGACTCTCCCAAGAGCTCTGAGCAGTACTCCATTACTCATTTGCAAAAGCAATGAAAACATTAATTGACCTCTTGATTAGTATTTAAATAATAAATACCACAGTGGATTAATGCACTGGCCTTTTACCTCAAAGACATAGTTTAAAACTGACTTGACAAAAAAATCAATTTAATTACATGATACTAAAATTGCAAGTGCCAATAGGTGAGAGTTTCCATGCACACAAGGCCACACATCACATAATCATGCCAAATTGGAATTTATTCAGTGCTTTCTATTTTTTCTTTTTTTTTTTTTGTAATGAATGCATGAGTGGTGTGTGTTGAAAGAAAGCAGTCTGCCACCTGCCACAGAACTATCCCACAGAGCAGCTCCCATCCTTGTGAAATAAAATATTTGGTTTAAATGCTAGAAACCTGAAAACTGACAAAGTTCCATTATCACATTCAGCTAATTAAAACAGATACATTCTGGAAAGGAATGTTAAATGCTTTCTGTAATGCTTATAATTTGTGGAATCATTGCACACATATTTGTGGAAAATAAACTCGGATTTTTGGGTTTTTTTGGAAGATCTTGAAATGCAAACTTGATGTTAGCCAAGTCAATGGAGTCTAGAGGTACTTGCTTAAATTAAATTAGTTAATGTAAGGTTTTCCTTATGCCTTTGACAGCTGGGAAATATAAACTGCTCTAAGTAGGCTTCTACACTAAGGAGTAGAAATCTCATGAGGTCATCTGTTCCTTTGAGTTTTCTTGTATCTTCATCTGAAACTCTGACAACAGCTGGCCAAAACAGATCCAGGAGAGGAGTCTGTGTCCCTGTCTGGATAAGTCCCAGAAGATAAATCCTTAGGGCAGGTTCTGACATTTAACATTTCCAATGATTACATGTAGATGCATGCTAAGTTCTAGGGAAATTATATCTGAACCCCCCTACTGTGACTGTGATGATACAATTTTTGGCTTAGAACAGTTAATAAAAAGTAGTTTCCCCAAACCCATTCATTAAGTGTGTATAGGCTTGATTGTACTGATGTGAGTGTTTTAGTGTTAGTGAGCTTGCTATAGAATTTAATAATAACCCTAAATTTTGGAAATATAGGGCTTGGAAATTTTTTAAACTTTGATTGTTAGATTTGTCCAAAACCAGTTTATTTTCTGAACATTTATGCATATCTATTTTTTATTACGCTGAAATTTTCTTGCAAAATTACTTTAGACAAGATTGTGTTTTCATATATTTTTAAAGGAAACCATCTGTCTCTAGAAGAATTCTTTAGCTTCTTATTGAAAACATGAAAATTTTAGTCAAAAAAATTCATTTTGACTATGTTCAAGCTGTTTTTCATTGATGCTCTATCATATGTAGTTTTACTTGATTTGATGTGAAAATGAAAGCAAATCAGGTCTAAATGTGCAGAGACACCTAATTGCAGTAGAAAAGAAAAGAACATGACTTCAATTTCATCAATCTTTGTTAAGAGATTGCTTTGCTTTACCATATTTGTGTGAGGAGCACTCAAATTTTGCCTCTTATGGAAACCCTGTTGAAAAATATAAGCGCTAGAGATTTTCACATGTTACAACAATGTGGTTTAGGCAACTAGAAACATATTGTGGCAAAGAGACTTCATGGTAATTCTGTTTGTAATAATTTTCTCTTCCCCCATTGCTATTCATACTTAGTTGTCTCAAAGGATTAGAAACTCTGTAGAGAAAGAACCATAACTGTTCATTTTGTAAAACACCTAAGACAGCTTTTTAGGGCATCATTTTTTAATGTCTTCTTCACACTTTGGAAGTCTTGCTAACAATCTTGGTCAGATATGGACTACTGAGGAACTAAGCAGTTTTTCTGTTCTCTTTCATACTATAAAATGTGTGTTCTGAAAAAACTTATATAAGTCCATGGAAGCAATTTGGGGTGGGGGTTTTTATGTCAGTTTTGTTTGTTTGGGGTTTTTATTTTATTTAAAAGTAAGGAAAAAAGGTCTATTTTGTTACTGACCCATTTTATGCTTCATCACAAATCCTTCCTTGTGCTCTGTATGTCATAGCCATTTGTTCTCTGGCATATCCTTCCTTCAGATTGACCCAGGAGACATAATCTAGCCATGAATGCTACACCTGCTTTATAAAATTCATTTAATGCTACTCGTGAAAATGACTTACAGATACAAGGTATAAATTAGTGTTGAAATGCTGCATTTTAATGTTATTCCATTGACACTTCTCAGCATTAAGCCTCTAGTTAAGAGGCAGATGCCCTGTAATTTGAGAGGATGAAGGGTAGATTCAGACCTAGCAAGTCCAAAAATCATGAGCACTGTAATTGCAAGTTATGTAGGTGCATAGCTGTGAGTGTCTGAATAATCTTAATTTGCATCCAGGTGAATGGATTTTGTGCTGAAGTTCTGAAAATGTGACTAGTCAGAAAATTTGACAGCTGAAGGCCCAGTTCACCAAAAGATCAATTCCCATGTACAACTTCAGTCATGCAAATCAAATTAATCCATTCATACACTTAAATATCTTGCTCATTTGGAAAGAGTTTCCTGGGCTTGACTGAAAATCAACTGATAAATTATCTGTTAACATCAGTCACAGTTGTCTCAGACCACAAACTTTTAGAAAACTGCAAAATTGCATCATCAACACCTGCATAGGTGCTATTTAGGTTGTTTACTAGATCTTATACCAACCAAAACTACCACTTAAATAATCTTAGTCATATTTTTGACAAACTTTGTAAGCCCTTTTATGTGTTTTAAAACCTGGGAGAGAGAGCATTAGCAATGCAAGTGTTCGTTTTTGACAGAGGCAATGAAGCAGAGCTCATCACCTGTAGAAATGCAATCTTCTTTGGAAGTGGTAATCAGCACGACACTTTTAAAGCAGTATAATGTGTTTTGGCAGCACATAAATGAATAGCAATTGGAAACAATGATGCTCTGTTTGATCTCTTGCCAAATGATTCAGCGTTGTGGCTTAAAAGTCATACAGGTGTTCTTTTTTTCTTGTTGTTGTTGTGGGAACAAGAGACACATCGTATTATTAGTGGTCTTGAATTTTCACAGCTTCAAATGAAATGTTGTGTGTAGTTAAGAGATTATAACAGGACTACACCTTTATTAAAGGAAAATAAGATATTTGGGTCAGTTGGCTTATAGCATAAAAATTGACTTACTGGAAGAAAAATCTGATGCATTTCCAGAGCTTGGTTCAGAACTGAATGGTAAAAACTTAAATAGCCTTTATGGCTCAGCTGATTTATTTTGGAAATGTATATATTATCAAATGAATTTGTATGGGAAAATCTGGTAGGAATGACCAGATTTTAAACAGCTGAGAAATGCTATGAATTAATTCTGCCCTAAATAAAAGCAGAGGTCACGACAGGATAAAATACACAAAACACCTGGGGCTGCAGCCTGCATTGCACCTCTGTGGCTAAACCAGCTTTCTGTATTAGTAATGCCCAGCATTTCAAATTGTCTGCAAAAGGTCTGCAGACAAAATGAGAGGAGTTTGTTTATGTACGGTGAGTTTCCTTCATAGGTGTTCAGTGTCACCTTTTTTGACAGATCCGTGAACATTCTTACGTAGCACAGTAAGAACACAAAAAAACCCAGAAAAGAATTAATTATTTTGCTGTTAACCCTTCTCTGGGAAATAAGAAATGCTGACTATTTATACCACTGAAGTCAACAGGATTTTTCCATTGATTTCAATGAGTCTGGGGTCCCAGTCTTCATTCTAAACAGCACTTGTGTGTTCAAACTACAGAATGATCCACCCCCGTATGCTTGATTATCATAAATTTATATCAAACAATATAATTATACATCCATAAAATGCCTATCACTAAAGCTTATATATGACACAATTTCCCACTCATAGTTTTAAAAGGTAGATGAGTGGAACAAATGTCTCCAGTCTAAAAGCATATTTCAGAATCTTAAACAGATAGAAAGCCTGATAAACTTTCCCTTTGTGGCCATTTAGTCTGCCTGTGATATAATTTCTCTAGTTTGGGATTTTAGATGCAAACCTACAGGGAAGAAGGAGTTCTATATTTTGCTTTTTTAATGTTTGTTACATCAGACAATATTGAAAAAATGGATGCAGGAGAGGGTCAAACAGTCTGCTCTGTGTTTCTTAAGGGAAGACTAATAATAACCTTGGTTTATTTAGCTTATTATTAAAGTAAGATCAAGAGGAAGTTTAATCACAGCGTGTTACCATCCTCACTAAACAGCTCTTGATGTGGAACGTGGCAGCATAGAGCAGTACAGTGAATGGTGGTTAAAAAACAGACTTTTGATTGAGAAAGAAGCAACACATTTTAACATAATAACCAAACTGAATTCCTCATTATTCCATTGCATTCAAATGCTTAAAACGTGAAGCCATGGCAGTGTATGTAGTTCATTCTGTGCCATAGGTTTTAAAGCAGAATAGCAGGCAAAAAATTAAATGGCTGTTTCATGTAGGTGGAGGTCGGCCTCTTCTTCCAGGCAACTAGTGACAGGACAAGACAACATAGCTTCAAGCTGCTGAGGTTCAGGTTGGACATCAGGAGGAATTTCTTCATGGAAAGGGTTGTTACACATTGGAAGGGGCTGCCCAGGGAGGTGGTGGAGTCACCATCCCTGGGGCTGTTCAAGAAGTGACTGGACGTGGCATTCAGTGCCATGGTCTGGCTGACAGAGTGGTGATTGCTCAGCGGTTGGACTCAATGGTATTGGAGGGGGTTTTTTCCAACATAAATGATTCTGTGATTCTGTTTTGCACAACTTAGATGGTTTCATGGTCTTTGGGCTTAAAATCCAGTCAGTGCTCCTGTGCTTGTGCTAAGTTTTAGTGACCTAGACTGTGCCAAGATGTTCCACGGGCAGCCTCCTACACCCAGCTTGTACTTCCCTGCAGAAAGCCCTGCAGAAGTCCTGAAAAGGCAGGGATATTTACTGATACCTGTTCCTAAACCTTTACACTAGTCTCAGTCTGCTGGTGGTAACAACTCTATCTGCCTGAACTGGTTGGCCTTGCTCATACATCTTCTTCATCTTGCACTTTTGGTCTTCCCTCTCTTTCCCTCGCTTCACCCTGCTGGAGGGTACGGAGGGAATGGCCCCCAGTGAGCTGCTGGCTCAGCTGCTCCTGCCAGCGCTCCCGAATCAATGAGCAAAGGAGATGTGCAAGTCACTGCTTCAGCTCCCATCATTCATTTTCACTGAACAGGTTAGGGAGCAACTGTGTAGGAACCTGACTTCCAGCTGGGAGGTGTTAGGCAGTGACTCGGGGATAAATCTTCTTCAGCTGATGCGGCTTCGGCTGAAAGAAGATTTGTGCAGAAGCACCAAGTGTAAGCTGGGTGAAAATCACCGTGTAAGTTAAACTGACTTGCTACTGCCTCTCCTAAAGCAAATTAGTGACACTTCCCTTCTGTCCTCCTGTATCTTGCAGTGACCTGTTGTGGACATTTTGTGCACTCTCAAGCATGTAAGCTGCAGTATGGTACCATAAATAATGAGACACCTTTGTGAGTGCACAGTAATGTCAACACCCCTATTTATGAATAAATATGCTCAGGGATCAACTGAGTGGAGAACACACACATTTTGTGCTTCTGAAGACAGTAGCTCCCAAGGGACAGGGAAAAATATTTGTCACCGTTCTCAGGTAGCACAAAAGCTGTACTTCTTTTTTCCCTGTACTTTGTTTTTTTCACCTCAACTTTCCCAACACACTTCCCGGAATGAAAATGCTTGATGATTCATCTCTCTGAATGCAAATTCATGTGAATGTAAATAAATGCAAAAATGAATTTGCATTATATATCTGCATGCTAATTTTTCCAGGTTACAGCTGTCACCTTTTAGATGGGTAAATTGTTTAATTTCTCTCCTTGGCATTCTTTTTAAAGCTTGCTTTTTCGTACCCTGGAAAAGAGTATTTCATATGATAGAATAAATTGTCTTTAAGAGTTTTGTTTTGTTTAAACTTACAGCCAGATTAGTATTTCTGAATTCTCAGGAAATTCTAAAAGTTTCTAATTCTAAACGTATCAGCTAAAAGTTGCAACTGAAAATGCAAAAAAAAAAAAGTTTCAGAACAGATTTTTTAAAGAAGAGCTATTAGGAAACCAGAGCTTATATTTCCAGAACTCAAGATCTAGGATACCATTTGTGTATCAACTTTCCCAGACTTAAGTAGCATAAATATTAGCAAAATGAACTGCTAGCCACATGTGTGTTATTGCTTGAGTGAGACAAGGAAAGACAGCCAGGCAGAGACGTCAGCTTTTGAAAAATACATCTGTTTGCCAGTAAGTGAACCCAACTGATATCACATAGCTTTGTTTAACAAAACTTTAGCCATCTGCCTTCCAGAGTGTAGTGTCCCAGGTGATAAAACTCCAGTACACTTCGATACAAACTGTGAATTTTCTCTCACTAGCTCAGTTGCTGTTCCCTTCTGAAGAGTTTGCGGTGAAGTGCATTGCCTGTCCCTCAGCTAGAGCTGCTGTGAGGCACAGGAGGAGGAGGGGAAACCTCTGAACGTGGAGTCATTAGTGCCCTGGTGTTATCTGTGGCACTGGGGGTTGATGGTAGGACAGGCTGGAGCCACCGACAGCCACAGGACCAAGCTGGACTCTTGTACGTCTGAGATAGAAGGGCAGCCACTGGTTTCCCAGGTCATTTTGAGCAGGAACCTGATATCTTCATGGACACAAGTTGCCATTAGTTACCTGACTGGTAGTACTTTGAGGCAGCATGCCTGCCAAGTGAGTAAATTTTACACCCTCACATAACAAGCTCTATTTTTTTTTCCCCTCACTACTATACTGCTTACTAAAAAAAAATGGCACCTCTACTAAGCGTATTGGAAGGATGGTAAAAAGGATTTGGAGAGGGAGAGGTTTGCTGGGAGAGGTTTGATCACAGTGTGGGGAGGTGACTCCCTGTTCTCTGCTGGAACTTGTAAAAGTGTGATGAAAAAAATAGTTTGCTGATTGTAACAACTGAGAAGTGCAGTGGACTGGACTCTCTTGAGGGACAAGAAGCCTTGCAGGGGGGTCTAGATGGATTGGAGCACGGGGAAATGCTTAATGGGATGAAATTTAACAAGTTCAAATGCTGGATTCTTCACCTATAGTGGGATAACATCAGACACAAGTATAAATTAGGAGAGGGGTGACTGGAGAGCATCTCTGCAGAAAGGGATCTGGTGGTGCAGGTTGCTAAACCATAGCCTGGGGTGCATCTGTAGCACGGAATAAAAGGAAATAGTATATTTATTTTTTTTTTTTTAAATTGTCTAATATGAAGTTACAGTTGAGTTTTTGTTCCCTGTTACTCCTCAGTCCCAGAGGCCAGATCCTGGACTAGATAGGCTGTGTTTGATAAGAATACAGAAAATCTTACATTTTTGAAACATCAGAAATTATTTCCTGTTGGTGGGCAAAGGACCTGGCTTGAAAATGCCCCAAGAATTCTTCCTTTTTCCAGTTATTTTATCTTAAAAATTATACTGCTCTGGGTGCAACCTGGGCAGGTTCAGATTATTGCCTGAAGTATTCAGAAATTATTATGGAAATATGGAAAATTATCCTGCAAAGACAATTGTGACATCTCTGAAATCGAAAGAACTCAGTCTTTTACAAACTGCCACTGAATACACTGCTTTTGTGATGACTTTTGGGGCATTTGCAGAAGAAGCATCCCCACAGTGATAGAATATATTTTATGGTACATGTACATTATCAGAAAATCCTTTTGACTCATATGTACTAAAATAAATGTGTGTGGTTGGCTAAATCTCTCAGTTTTATATCATCAGTGTTTCACTCTCAGTTTCCAATTTCTAGGCATAGAACAGCCAGAGTTATTGTAACATCACAAACCAACAGTCATTATAGTGAGGCCTGTACCATTGCTTTTAAGAGTGGAGATTATTCTTGCACAGGCATTAGAAAAACATGTAAATCCAGAGCCCAGGGAGACATTCTGCTCCAAAAAGGCAGCATAGCAGCAACATGGTTATGACTGAATGGTAACAAGGAGTGAAAATTGTAAATTCCAGGGCATGACATTGTATGGCATTCTCTGTTTTCTTACACCATGTCTGTGTGGTGTTGGTTTCTCTTTATCAAGTGTAACATATGAAGTTATTAGGACATAATTTCAAACTCTTATTGCCATTTCTATATTGTGCTTTCTTCTCCTTCAGAGAATTATCTTCTTCTTTTCATAAGGGAAATAATCTAAAATCCATAAAAGCAGAGTATTTTACATGTTTATTTCCTGAAATCTCAAATTACAGTACGTGCAATAAAACATAGAGAAGTCACACAAAAGCAAAACATTAGTGTGATCCAGTAGTGGTATTTCTTGAGTATTTATTTATTTTTTCAGTTATAAGACAGATATAAACCAAAATTTCAACATAAAAAGCTAAACATGAGGTCTTCCAATGTAGGGATTACAGTTTCATACAGAAGACAATTTTGAAGCAACTGAAATCCATACATTCTAACATAAATATGCAAACACCTTGAAAAACATGCACAGGTGGATTCTGGTTACATAAGAATGCCTAAACAGCAACACACCTAAAAATGCCAGTTTAGGGGAAAAGAGGATCATGCTTTTATCATCCTTTCTGGATAGAGGTTTTTTCTGCTTTCTGCTGATCTCCCTCTAGTGGAATCCTGTAAGTCTGCATGAGATGAAACTTGAATTTTCTCTCCCCTATCTTTCATGTAACATAGCTTTAACACATGATGCATGTGCTACAAACATCTGTTTTCGGTAATCAAGCCAAATTCTGTCAGTTCCTTTAGGGAAAAGCAGTGTATGTAGTAAACACAAAGACTGGAATTACAAAGCCTTGAAGCAGGCCCATTAGAGAACAGCTCGGAATGTAATTTGTTTGCTTGCTAAATCCTTTCCTTATGGATTGCATTTTTTTTTTAATATATTTGATTAATATATGGGCTATATTCTTCCTGGATATGACAACAGTGGAGAAGGAAAAGGGAAAAATAGAGAAACAGGTGCTTACAGAGAGTTCTTTATCCCTCATCCTTACTGGGTGAGCAGACTCTCAAGGGGGCAGGACGTAAAGTATGGCCTCACCTCCCCTAATCTCCACACCAGCCTGCACTCCGTGTTTGGTATGCAGAAGGAGTACATTGCACCCCATAAATCAGTGTCATGCCAAATATGCTCTTTCCCTCACACCCATGTTTTGTGCCCTCAGACAAGGGGAGTTCTCTGAAGCAGAATATCCTCCAGCTCCTGCTGCAGGGTGCTGTTCCTCAGCTGCCCCAGAGTCACCAGTTCCTTGGGTGTCAGGGAATGGGACGGTGAGCTGCTCTGAAAGCATGCACAGGTGATTTACATATGTAAATGACAAAGTTTCTTCTGCCCATATTACAAGGGACAGCATTAGAGAAGCAAATCTGTGTTACAGATACTGTGGATAAATAGATAAAAGGCAGTAATAAACACACACGTGCATTCATTCACTCATGTACACCCTCAAATGCGAATTGCCAATCACTGTAAAGAAGACAAAGTGGTTACAAGATAACAGAAGGTTATTCTTCTGATATCAACAGCATTAATCATATATTTCACTGTGAAGTTACCATTAAAACATAACTTTGATTAATGATAGTGTCAGTGTATTTAATCAAGTGCAAGCAACACAGCACTGGTTTGCTGTGGTTATTTCTCCCCTTGACCTCACCTAGCTGAGGAGGAATGTGAGTGATATCAGGGCCATTCCACTGGTGCAAGGCAATTCCAAGGTGCATCTTTGCCCAGGTGACTTCTCAAAATTCAAGACAGAAAAAAAGGAGCAAGTCTGAAGTTTGAACCCACATCAAATGTTACAGTGGTTAAGTATAGGCAAGGAAATCATATCTCTGGATTCCAACTAAAAGCAATGTCTTCTTGTCCTAACCTTGCACTTGCATATACTGAGGAAACATTACAAAGACTTGACAGTTATTATAGACAAAAATTAGGGAATGCTTTCAGGTGCAAAAAAAGTTTTATGTGATCAATCTGAACATATATTGTCCCCCTGTACTTGGCACTGGTGTCTAGTTTTGGGCTCCTCACTGCAAGAAGGATATTGAGATGCTGGAGCGTGTCCAGAGAAGGGCAATGGAGCTGATGAAGGGTCTGGAGCACAGGTCTGATGAGGAGCAGCCGAGGGAGCTGGGGGTGTTTAGCCTGGAGAAAAGGAGGTTCAGGTGGGACCTTATCGCTCTCTACAACTCCCTGAAAGGAGGTTGTAGTGAGGTGGGATCCGTCTCTTCTCCCAGGTAACAAGTGACAGGACATGAGCAAATGGCTTCAATTGTGCCAGGAAAGGTTTACATTGGATACTAGAAAAAGTTTCTTCACTGAAAGATGACCAGGCATTGGAACAAGGTGCTCAGGGAAGTGGTGGAATTGCCATGCCTGGAAGTGTTCAAAAAAACGTCTGGATGTGGCACATGGTGATGTTGGGTTAACAGTTGGACTCAAGGATCTCAGAGGTCTTTTCCATTGTAAACAATTCCATGATTCTGAAAGACAGCCTCCTGGTACACAGTGCCATGTTAGACCTGTGTGGCTGGACTGTAGCTCTGGCTTTGGCAGGGGTTTGAGCTCTTTTCCACAGTTGCCTTTTTTGTCAATGCAATGGAGCCTGACAGTTCTTGGAGGGTGTGTTACTACCAGCTACATGTAAACCCTCATAAACTGACTCGAGCAGTGGAATAAAACCAAATGGAATGGCTTTGCAAGTGAAAAAGTTTAGACTTTAAGTAGCACAATCTCACAAAGGGATAGAAGAAAAGGGAGAAGAAAGATCAGGAAGAAAAGATGGGAAGAAGGAAAAAAAAGATGGAGCAGGACAGGTCAACTGCAGCACATATTGCTGCTTGTAAAGGAAATAGAGATGAAAATCATGCACAGATTTATTTGAAAGAAGGGGGAGAGGTCTTTACTTAAGGAGCTTGCAAACCATTGCAGTAGCTCCAAATCCACTTTTCCTTCCACCATACCCTATTTGATCTTGATGATTTATTGACTTGTGTGTGCTCCCAGTAGTTGTTTTTTTGGCAGTTGCAATTGGAAATGTTCTAGAGAGTTGTGGGCATGGCATTATGTCAGTGAGCAGGAAGGAACTGGAAGTATTTTACCTGTCTGTGGCAAAGATAACTAAAATGACTCCAAGGGCAGTTTGCCAGAATATTTTGACTGCACCTTTAAACTGGGCAGCTTGCACTGTTCTCTGTGCCAAATAAAAATTCTCTTGGTTTCTTTTTAGACAGCTTTTGAATCATGGTGAAACCCCCAAAAAAGTCTCTAATAAGTGCTATTTTTCCACTCACCACTAACACAAAAATGCTGAACAGACTGAAAGCAGGGGGATGGGAAGGGAGGAGGGATGAGTGAGGAGGAGTTCCATTGTGCTGAGACCAATTATAGAGGTCTCAGCCCAAAAAAAGACTCTTTCAGAAAGTCACAAACAAATGGAAACAGAAGACTGTGATAAATTGTGGCACAGCTTTAAGGGCCATGTATCTCTTGTTCCCCTAAAAGCTATAATAATAGGCAGATTGCAGGGGGGCATATCCCTCTGATAACTGTAAATTCAATCAATATTTGAATACTTTGCATCTTCACTCTTAGATTGTTTTACTAGTAATGAATTATAGGGGGTTTTATGACACCAAAAAAAAAACCCTGCAAAAAAAAAGATACCACTCTTAAAAATGTATTCATCTTTCTGATACCCTAATATAGTATTGAGAAAACATTCTTACAGCTTGGTGTTGGAAACATAACATCAACTGGAAATAGGGCTTGTTCTCTTGAATATGAATTCATTCACCTCCTTCAATTTTTAAATCTTACCAGCCTCCTACCACATTCTGTTTGTTCCCTTGTATTTTGCTGTATATTCGTGCATCTTTCTGAGAATTACATCTCTTTTGCCCCCTTAAACATGTTTGTTCAATGTTTTTCACGTGGCATATCCTTCCTGAGTGTGTTTTCAGAAACCACCACATGGAAAATTCTGTGGAACCTCCACTTTTTCAAGCACAAGCGAGAAAATAAACAGCTGATAATCATTAGGAAGTGGGAACTGAAGGCATATATGACATAAGTGTGTAAGCTAGCTTTCATTAAAAAATGTTTAAATGGCAACTGGAGTGAATAAATCTGTCCTGCAGATTATTTGGTGATACCTATCAGAGACGATCACAACATACAAGTTACAATGTGGTGTTTTCTTGACTATATCTCAAGGAAGTTTGGAAGACAGATTATGTCACCACTCTGTTTCTGGTTGCCATTATTCATGCTTTTATTGAATTCCATCTATTTCTGTTCTCATCATTGTTCAAAAATACTGGATTGTGCCACCACAGTTGGGAATCAGTAAGGAGGAGCAAGCCAGTTCTAAAAAAGGAAAGCTTTTTGCTTTCACAAAAAAGCTTTGTTAATTAGTCCTACACAAGGAGGGAAATGACAAAACTCCATACTTTTCCATTTAAATGTTTGTAAAAGTGATTTTGTTTAAATTTCACTGAGTGTAGCAGGAAATGTTAAAGCTGAAAGAGACCAGACAGAATATACTAATGTCCTTTGGGGTGGGAGTGAAAGAGGGAAAGGGCCTGAGGATTATATTTTCTTTATTTATACTCTTGCCATAGAAATCTGTGACTGTTTAAAGCTTATAAAAGAAGTATTGATTTGACAGCCCTGAAGACTGAACTCTACTCTTTTAGAGTTAGAGACAGCACAACACAAGCAGTCACAGTATCAAACCCCTGTTCACTGCTGATCTGGGGACAAAAGGAACAATTACAGAGCCAGGCCAACACCTACACAAGAATGCCCTCTGCATACATTTGTCTTACTATCTCAGAGCACCCTTACACCAGGATACATCTCACCTAACTTTTGGTATTTAATTTGAGGCAAACTATTTACTTACTCTATGCAGGTAATAGCTAAAAAGAGATCCTTCTAGAGCATAAGTGAAATTTCAAATGTCTTCTTCACTGGCAATAGAAAATAAGTGCAGGACTCTTACACTCCTAACTTGGATTCTTCAGTTGCATGCCCAAAATTTGCTGGATGAATCTAGATCTTAGCATATCCATACAAGGAATTGGTGTTGAGTAGCACTCACATGCAATTTCTCAGTGCATTCATTTCCTCATATAGACAAGACATAGCTCACAAATGGGACTGCTGTTCATTAGGTTTAATTAGGATAAATTAGTAAGATTCTGCTGCAGCTATAGAAGATAATTTCTGGAAACTGTATTACTCCATTACCAAATAACTCATTCTCTGTGCACAAAAATAATGCCCAAAGTACAAGACCTTAGTTTTTTTTATAGAAGCAGGGTTGAGTTTGTATTTGACTAGTCCTAAGAATGTTATTTATTTATTTATTTATTAGTGGAAATAATAATACTTATTTTGGCAACCAATATTGATCTAATAAAACACAGATGTGTGAATGTAGCTATATTTGCATTCATGCAGGTATCTGCAATTCATAGTCACTTAGGGGCTCCCTGTATCCACAGAGAGCCACAGGCATTGGCTCCATGCTCAGCAAAGCCATGGAAGCTTTTCCATTTGGACTTCAGCTTCAGAGAGGTAAATGTGGATGTAGCTTTCATATTATTAATTTCCCTTTCTCTGCCTCTTCACTTTTTTGCTTGTTTCATGAGAATCCAGACTCAATCTCTTGTGGCCAACTAACTTTTCTTTTTAGGTCAGAAATTCAACTGCTAATATAAAGATTAATTTTCACTGTCAAAGCCTGGAAAATAGATTTTTGGCTTAAGTCTTCACTCCAAAGCAGTCTCTCCTCCACAAGGTAGTCAAACATCATGACACATATCAATCTACCAACTTCATGTTCTGTCAGCCAGTAAACATGACCTTACTCCAGCCACATTCATCCTCCTTTCATGAAATATTCACTTCTGCTCCATCCCAGGGCCTGTGAGGGCAGGTGACATAAAACCTGCCTTTAGAAGCCTCATGGCACTGATGATTTCTGTACCTATCACATCTTTTAGTGTTCATTTGCTCCAGATAGAGATAAGACAGCCCAATGCTATAGGAACACTTCAAAGCAAACTCAACCAGGTTTGTAGTTCTTCTGGACTCTTTATCCCATGTGGAAGCCAAACAATAGGTATTTCCCACCTTTCTGCAGGTTCCTTCTACAGCTTTTGCATGGATTAGATAACGTACATTTGCCTGCAAAGTTTTGGAATAGATGTCATGGTTTTCATTAGTAGTTTATTGCATTAGAGCATGTTTGCATGTTTCCTCTTGTCTTCAAAAACCAATATACTCTGTTTTGCTTTGTTCTGTTTTGTTTTGTTTTGTTTGAGGTTGTGATTAATTAAATGCTGGCATCACTCACACTACTGCTATCTTAGCTATGTGTTTTGGAGTCATCCATGAAAGTCAGGAACATTCTGTAAGAACAGGTTTGGTTCAAAATACCATTAGGAAAAAGTAAATGAGAGCAACTGGCTTGTGCTTGACTTGAGACACAATTTGTAGGGAAAATCTGGTCTGTTAGGCTGCATAAATGCAGCCTAATAAGTGCATAAAGAAATCTTTGAATATTGACCCTGAAGAACTTGGTTTAATTCCCTAGAAATTCTTGAGTAAAAAAACCCAGGACTGAGTTACTGCGTTTGTATGAAATTTTGGTCCTCAGCAAACGTTTGTTGCCAAACAAAACTCCATTGCCTGTAAAATCCCATGCATAGTTTATCTTTTTGCTAAATACCTGAATCTGTATCCCATGATTCTAGTATAAATTAGAAGGAAAGTTTTTACAGCTTTTTATTAATGATTTTTTTTCTTCTTAAACCACATTATTTAATTGACTTCTTTGACCATCTTGGGCCATTAAGTGCGAAGTGTGCAACATTTTACTAAAATAGGTCATGAATTTGGCTCATGACATACAGGTGTAAAGCTGGTGTCTCAGCATGAGTTCTCACCTTGCTGGCTAATCTCAGGAGGCATCAGGATATGTTAAAGCAGGTTTGCTTCACAGCAGAGCTTTCCACATAAAAAGTTAGTGGTGTATAAATGCTTCTAGATAGAGAAAGCCCCAAAGTACTAAAAGTAAAGTTAATTTAATGCTTCCAGATTAACTACCACGTGCATTTCTTGTGGACTTGATCTGATCAGCCTGTTTTTGATTTGGCTATATGAGCAAGTTTCTCTGATTTCTCAAGGGACTCTCAAGTATATTCATTCACAAAGACAACAGCAAGCTGGTGAGCTTCGAAACTTGCAGCTGCGTTTTGGGCTTGCATGTGCAGGAATCCATTGCTTATGGTCCATTTATTATTTGATATGAAGTACTAATATACATACAAAGGACAACTGTGCTTCTTTGTCCTATGCTCCTGCTGCAAAAAGCAGCTAACTACAGCTTTTGAACATGTCCTTTGCCCTGAGTGTCTCATTAACACTTCAACCTTAGTTTCGCTGTATCTGTTTAATTTTTAATGCAAAAATTCAGAGTGAAGTAGAAAGGAAAAGGAAACTGAAGAAGGATAAAAAGGAAACAAAAGGATATGTGAGACCAATATGGATATGTGCACATGCAGATTTTATATGGTGTCTAGATACCTAGAGGGAAGGAGATAACAGTCAAACACAAATGTTCATGTAGCCTGTTGTGGGAGCAGTGACAAGTGCAGTCAATAGATTGATGCAGAGAGAAACAGTCACAAAGCCTAAAGTGAAAATGTTTTCTACTTTTTATGTCCACATATAAGTAATGTGGTATGTAACTAATAAAGGAAGCATTTTTGGTTGGACAGTGAAAAGCCATTGAGTTGATATGTTTATATGTAGGGCTCCTTTAATTACCTCAATTCATTCATTCATCTAAAAGGTGTCTCTGATATTTTTCTATTGTTTTAGGGTTTATGTCTTTGGGCTTGCATTGTGCATCCAGTTTTATATATTTTTTTACTGTTTTTTTTCTCAGTCATAGCACAGTTTCACCTGTAATAGATAATAAACAGCCAAAGACCCAAATTACATACAATAAAACATTAATATTTTCTAAAAATGCAAATACTGGAACATGTCTGAAGTAAAGATTATGGTTTTATTCTACTCTTGTTTCAGGAATTTCACTGACTTCAGGAGTTTATCCTTCAATGTTAAAATATATGTCAGTGGTTTTGATTTGCATATGCTACTCATCCTTGGACAAATCAATAAAAATTTTAATTTTTTTCCTTTTTGTATGAGTCAGTACATATGAACTGTGTATCTACACCTCATAGTAAGGAGGTGGAAAAAAGCTCTGAAAGCCCCACAGTTCATTAAAGATGCATCAGGCTTTATTATCATTCAAAAAAGAGGGAAAGAAAAAGCAAAATGGGTGAAGAGGCCATCCTCTGCAGCGTGATAGAAGCTAGGCTCATATAAAACAAGCCAAAGAATTAGTTCCTTCAGCAAGGAATGACATGAAACTCTAGCCATGGTAGCTGTAAAAACAGTTAAAGGTCTTCTTTGTGCTCATTAGCACCACTGTGCTGGTATTCTGTGTTGGCAGCTTTTGGTTCTGCCGAGGCAATCCTAAAGAAAGTTGTTACCAGCCTATATTCTACAGTTCACAGGCTCTCAAAAAGGACACATTAAAACAGCTAGAATCCCCGGGGCAAGTGGGGAGATTAAGTAGCCCTCTCCCTCGACAGAAGCCCCCGCAGACAAAGCTTGGCATTGTGCATTCAGCACACTATCTCTTTCCAGCACTGAACTTTGCCATTGTCCTCCCGGATCCGAGTTTACAAAGTGTTTGGGGGACTTTGCGTAACGGTTCACTGGCATCACCACTGACAGCCCCGAGTGTGGGAACTGCTCTAAAGGACGTGATGCCCCCAAAATCATTGGCCTATTCTACTGGTCCTTAAGCAGACGCCAGTGGCAGTGTTTTAGGGGGTGTGTGTGTGGTGGGGGAGGCTACTTAGAGTTTTCTTGGAGTCTCGTCTTTCACAAGAATATAAATTCAGGCAGGCAAAGCAAACATGGATTATTTGTTTCCTAAAGGATCAGGCCTTTTCAGAAGTTTTAGCTGTTGCACTGTGCTACAGAAACTACCATTGCAAAGGCCACAAGGTGCCATGGAATACTTCTAGAGTTTTGGGGAGATGCTAAAAACAAACTGGGAGAGGGGGGGGATAGTTACAGCAGCCATGAGAAGGATTCATTAGCTACTCTTTTTATTTCTATTTGCTTCTACACTGAAATCTTTTAAATTTCTTTTTGGTTACTTTGAATAACGAATAATGAGCAATTTCATCTGATGCTAAGGCCCATTCCTTTTGATATGTTTTTTTTTGACCCAAGGCTTAAAGACAACCTGGTATGAGAGAAGCAAACTTCCCAAAAAGACCAAATTTGGAAAGCATACTTCAGCTGAATCTTGTATTTCATTTTCAGCTTCTTTTATATTACAAACAGGCTTAACAGAATTTTTTTTCCAGACTCCACAAATGTTAGCCTTGATGTCTGGAAAACGAAAGAGGCTCATTCTGGGTAAAAGCATGTTTAGATGCAGAGTAAGTTCTGGCGAGAGGCACAAGTCTTACCCTTCCCACAACTGCTTTTCTCTTTGCTCCCCAGCCAATCTGAGAAGCTCCACCAGCAGCTGAGGGTACAGAAATGTGAGCCACGGTAGTGAAATGCAGAAGGGGCAGAGCATGATTCCTGAGTGGAGAAGTTCTGATGGAGCAAGAGGGAATTGGCTTAAGGTTCTCTGAGGGAGGTAGAGAACTAAAGTAGAAAGGAGATGGTAGAAGACAGTGTGGAAGTGTAGGGAGCTGGAAGTCAGTGTTAAAAGCCCAAGGTGTGAGATGTCCTGCTCTTCAGGTACCCACATGTTCATATCTGTGCACTGGTAGTATTAGGTCTAAACTGGAGACAAACTGTGGTTCTGCGTGGTTTGTGTTTAGAGTATGGTGGATGGAAAAAGACTGTGTGTTGACAGGGACATGGATTTTTACTGTGAAAAACACTGTGATCACGGTCTCATTAAATGAGATTCATATTTATGACTGAGAAAGGGCAGGGGAAAAAAGGGAAGTGCAATAAGATTTTAAATACTCAATGACTACGAAGACAAATTATGAGGTCTCATATTTGATAACTGATTCTTTGACATGAAAGAAAAGCAGAAATTCTATACACCTGGACCTGGGTATATATTCTTTCTATTCTATGTAAACAATAATTAAAGCATACTGTAGAAGATTGAAATTAGTATAAGTTCATTAAATTGAGCAAGAACTCAAAGGGTGATGCTGAAAGAAATATAGAAATTTTGAAGCTGAGGTAGAGTAACAGTGGAATCTTGCAAATATTTGCCTTTGCTCTGTCCTAGATTACTAGTTTTCCTAACCACCCTTTTATGAGAACATGATGTATGGTAAGATTTGGGGATATCATAAATACAGAAGAATACAGGAACATCATTTAAGGAAAGCTGTATTGACCACAAGGACTACCAAAACTGAAGTGTGACCGAATATGTGAAGAACGAGGTCATAAACTTGGGGACTTAGATTATCTACCACAAATTTGAGGATTCATGATTGAGAAATGATAAAGGAAAAACACCTGAGTGTACAAATCAATCACAAAATGACAACTGGTAAACAGTGATGCAGAAACAAAGTGGAGGGGGAAGTCTTGCTTCCAAAAACATTCATCAGGGAAAGAGAAGGTAATGACCAAACACAAAGATGATGTTGGCACAATGCTAAGAAGGCATAAAGTGGCTATAAATACACGAATAAATTTGAAAAAGGCATCCATGCATCAGAGGAGTAAAATTCTGGCACAGCTTTCCTGCAGGGATAGCTGGTGCAAAATCAAATTCTTTGGCAGGGAAAATTAATGTGTGAAATGAGAGTAACTGTTTAGGAAAACAAGTTGTCCTCTGAAATGGTGACTTATTTAAATCAAAACATTTCAGATGAGCAAAAAAATTAGCTAAAAAGCGAAAATAAAACATAAACTGATTTAATAAGAGTGGAATTGAATGAGACATTTAAATTTTCCTTTTTTAAATGTTTTTCATAGAACTTGTTTCCTACTGTAGTAGTAAAGACAAAATCAGAGAATGTCCAATTCAGCCACCAGATACTTCAGGATTTGTAATTTTTTAAAAATTATGTTCCTGAACAGGACAAAACACAGACTTGCAAAGTTCCTTCTGAATCCATGAGTACAATTTCCACATACCTCTAGTAATTCTGCTCAGAGCAGCAGGTTTGTGGATGGCCATTCTGCCAGAAGCAGTCAGAGTAGGGGGACTACTCTCTGGCCTCAATCCAGCTTGCCACAGATTCCCAAATGAATAGATGCTGTGATATTTGGGAAAAAAAAGTAGTACATGGCTATTAAAAGCAGGCAATGCACTGGAGAGCACTAGCAGACTGTCTGCTCTGGGGGAGAGCTGACTCAAAGCAGCCATTTTAAGGCAGGTGGTGTTATTGTGGACACAAGGAAAACCACTGAATGAATGCTTGCTGTAGTATATTCTGAATCAAAGGGTCTGTTATAAGGCTCTCCAGGGATCTTGCCATTATGTCCATGATCTTAGCGAATTTTTAGTCTGTAAGTCCTATGTAAACTCATAGATGCAGGACAATAATACCAGTAAACTAATCTTCAGAAGTTATTGTTTAATAATATTAAAAAATTAGTGGTATGAAAATTAACCTGGTCCTTTTCTTTAGTTACTTTGTTTTCTTTTAGACATGTTCCTGTGAAGGTATATTTATTTGTAGGCTCATAAATAAAAGCTTAAACTGGTATTAGTTAGAAAATATGTCACCTCTGATCTTGAAACTAATCGGTTTGTATGGTCTCTGTTTAATTTGCATAATTTCCTCAGTGTGATATCCTCAGTCTTCTTTCATTTTAAAGGGAAAAAAGTCTTTATTTCAATACTGAATGGAGAGTTTTTAAAAAATGAGCCTTACAGTCATTATAGGTTAGGTGTAAAGCTTCACCTTGTAATAAATTGATGTATTTCTGTCACGTACATTGAGATGTGGAATTCAGGGGCTGAAAATGTTATTCATAGGCATGGATCCTTGTTAAAATAAGCATTACCTTTGCTTTATCCCTTCCTCAATGGGGATGTACAGCAAAATGTACATTCTAGTGAGTCCTTACTTCCTCGTGGCAATTACTGGAGAAAACCTGACTGGAGAGCCTGTTTTATCCCCCACTAACTCCCTGGCTGGGTTTCCCCATGCCAGATGAGAGGAAATCTCAGCTCTCGCCTTACAGCTGCCTAAACCTTTCATATGTGGCATCTAAGAAAATAATTATGACCAAACTCTAGCAAAATAAGCCATTGGTTGCATTTCCACTATTTCTCAGTAGCCTGCAGCTGGTGCCAAAGAATTTCTTTTAAGTAATCAATAGTTTCAGACCTGGTTTTGGCTAGGAGTAGGACTTAAAAGTTCTGCTTAGGAGTGGCACTTGTCATTTAAAGTAGCTTTAGAAGAACTAATACTCTAAAACCTGAGGTTTAGGAAGAAAAATGTATATAGCCACAAATCCTCTGCTGCTTTTTATCACTTTGAAGTGTATTAACATATTCTGGCACAGATAAAAGGCCATATATTTTCTTTCTAGGACTCACCACAAAATGGTGGTACAAATAAATACAGGAGTGTAATTCTGTTCCACATGGAAGTGGAGAGAAATTGTGCACACCCATTTCCTTTACAAGGAAATAGAGTGACAAGAGTGACATGGCTTGTTAGCTAACTGGAACTTTGAGTTTAGCTCTGTTCTTAATATCAGCCACTGTTAAGTCTGTGAAGACCACAGTGCATATACACAAGAAATAAGAGGCTGAGAGTTGTGGAACAGCTCTCCTGTGTCTTGTTAGCTCAAATGTGAAATATTGCTCTTGTTGGAATATAAGCCATATGACCTGTTGTCATGCAGTCCTAATATGAGCGTGCACTGGTTTACCTGAACGAATAAAACATGTGTTAAACATGTAGTTATGCAAGTGGACTATTAGGCTTGTATGCAAATTGCAATTCGATTTTGTATATGGAGGTGATGATGTAAAATTTGATTGGAATTTAAGAAGGTAAACTTTAATCTCTTAGGTCTAATCCCAGACCTTAAACAATCCTTTTATTACTATCTGACACACTGTATTAAGCAACTGGGCAAAATTCTTTCTATTTATACAACCTACCTGCTTCAGTGAGATCGTTAGAAAAGCAGATTAAGAAACTACAGAAAAGTATTTATTGAGAAATAATACCACTGTAATTTTGGAATATGAAGAGAAAGTGTAAAGGATCAGTGTACCAGAAGAAACAAAAATGGCAGATTCTTCCTTTAGTTTCACCTCTTGTTAGGTGAAGGGGAAAATGTAAATTTATGCTACAGGCATTGCTAAGAAACTGCTCACTCACACAGCTCTGCCTCAAGGATAAGTCTTTGAAAAGGCTTGGTTAAAAATGGCCAATATGCCACGAATTTGGAATTAAATTACATTGAACATTAAATTACATCACCTGAAATCAGCCCACTTAAAGTGAAAAGATGATGCAGGAACACAACCAAACAGAAATTGGATGGACATATAGAAAATTCCACATGCTTTGAATGTCTGGTGTTGGCTAATAGATGAGCAGTATGTCTCAGAATCCAGGGCTCTATGGCAAGTCCTGATTTCAGGGCAGTTTTTAGAAATGTTCTGCAATTTGGTATAAAGACAGTTCAGTTTGCCAAGTTTCATGTAATCTGACCAGCATGTTGAAATTCAACAAAGCAGCAGCAAATCTCAGCATAAGGAAACTGAGAGTGAATAAATTAAATACTCGTTTTATTCATGCGTCGCCTCATGTTGCAGGCTGATTAGAAGTTAGGTTTGGCACTGATCTCTGGGGTTTTCTCCTGGAAAGGTGACAAGGAAATCCAAATTTCTTGATTTTTTTTTTTTTGTTTTGCTATTGTAAAACAGAATTCACGGGACATAATAGTGAATAATCCCAAAGTAGTATTGCATAAGATAACTACTGAAAAGTAGCTCCATGACTGATTTGTCACTGTGCTAGAACACATGCATGATGTTGTGATAAACACTGGAAAAAGCACTTGTTAAAACAGCCCTTATCCCTAAGGAATTTACAGCCTAGGAGATAGGGAGAGATAAGATAAAATGCACCTGGTAACCAAGAAGTGATGCTATTTACATTTTTCTTTTCTGTTTGCTTTCTTTTCCCAATGTTTCACCCTCTGTTTTATAATGAGGTGCTGGATTGGTTGATGTGACACTTGTGAGTCTCTGCTAAGAATTTGATAGAATAAGACTGGTGGCTGGCACTGGGTTTGGGAAATCATCTTTCTGGAGACAGGGAGCAGAGAGGAAAGTATAAAGATAGTGATGATTGGAGACGATTTTTAAGGCTCAGTCCCTGTCAAACACTGAGCATTTTGACTCTTGTCAGAGAGAATGAGGAGGGGAGTATTACTTAGAAAGGCACAGGAACTCCTGTACATTCAGAAGATGATTTTTTTTTCCTATTCACATATTTAATGCATAACCCAGTCCTCCTCTCAACAGTGCAGTCTTTTGATGAACAGCAAGTAACTGTCATAACACTGGAATAAGAACTCAAGTGGTGCTGCTGCCAAAGATTTTCATTTACCTTGATAGCATCCAGAGATGAGGCCTTGTTTAATTTCCCAAGTGTCATTAGGTTTCTCAGGGTTAATGCTATGCTACTAGACTTACTGAAGCTATTCTAATCCTTTCCACTTCTCATTTTACAGCGTTGCTGTCACATTTTCTCAGCTTCTGTGTCTGCCTGTTCCCTGGTTTCCTTCAATATATTCCACCTGAACTGTCTTCAGTATTACTTCTCCCGTTTCCCCTCCCTCACTTTTCCCCTTATCTCCTTCTGGTAGCATAATATCATGTGAAATCCATGGCCAAGTTTTCTGATTCCTTTTTCCCTCTCCTACTCCCTTCTCTCAGTGAGCACTTTGTAGGGCTACACCTTGCAACATCAGCCAAGTCAGGCTGTATCTTTCCCAATGTATACTTTGCCACTTGCAAAGGTTTTTAGTATCTCAACCGGATTATCTTTCTATTCTGCCATTAATTTTGTTGGTGATACTTTAAATGACAGGATTACAGCTCAGGGAAAGTACCTCACATGAACCTCTGTGTTTTGAGTCAAAAAAGGTTTGAGTTTGGTCATCTGAATCAATTTGATTCCTATTGTTCTCTCCCAGTTTGAAACTGTCTTTCCCAATGAAAAATGAAAATCCTGTCTTTGGTTCTTCTGCCTCTCCTGCTAACAGCCTACTCCCATAAGAAATTGGAATGAGTTTAAATATATAGCACAGGCTACAATCTTGCAATAAATACCTAACAATTGTAATATGTGAATATATAGTGATAGTCAAGCGGGTGAGACTGTGATACCCATCTCAAAAATATTTACTGTATAGTTCAAGTGTAAGTCTGCACAGACTAATAATAACATGCTTTTAGGCTTGGTTACTCCAGCACAGTAGGTGGCAATGATTATGAAACAATTCAATTTAATGAATGTTATCCAGATGCACTATAGCTGTTAAAGTAGAATATTTATGATAGTTTTGAAAAGGTATAATATCTATTACCAGTCTAAAACCTCCTAAACATGCCCTCAAACATGATTAGCAGTAATTTATCTGAACAGAACATGAACAGATAAGCACCTTAATTGACATAGTTATACTCCCAGCAAAAAAGAATTTGATTAATATAAAGCACCTGTACTGTTTAAATAATTTTAAAGATGGCAACTGTTTTCTTATGAGATTAAATCTATGTAATATCAGTATATTATCTCTAGCCTGTGTGTCTAATAATCTCAAAACCAATATAAAAAAAAAGAGTATAAAGGACCAAGATTTGAAAGAAGAAACAGAAAGACAGCAACACACATGTTTTCACAACAGCACTTTTACCATTTATCTAAAGAGCTTTGGAAGAATTTACCCGTGGCTTTGAAACCAAGCAGTAATGATTAAACACTTGCTTGGGTGTTAATACTCAAGAGAGATGTGAAAACAGATTAAAGCAAGAGGCAGCTCTTTATCATCATCATCATCATCAACTTCACATGTACTGTACAGAACATGGCAGAACACAGGAAACTCTACTGGTTTCCACAGCCCCCAGATTTATTTATTCTTTGCTCTTCCTTTTTTCCTTCCTTTCTTCTTTCCTTTCTTCCTTCCTTTCTTTCTTTTGCCTGCTTAGTGTCTACAGTGTGGCATGTTTGGAGAACAAGACTTGATTTTGGTTGCTGATATTTTATATATATTCACAATAATTTCTCTGTCATCTTCACAAATTTGAAAGGAAAATGCATCTTCCAAATGGGCAAGAGAAAAAGAACACATTGCCTCTGATTAAGGATCTCCTACAATTCCAGGGTCATGGAAACAAAAGGTCATCCTAGATATTTTCACTGGGATAATGAATAGTACCCTCATGTGCCCTATTTGTTTTATTTGACTCTTCATGCAAATTTTGCTCATTGACAATACAATTTCTGTGAGCCAAAAAGTGGTGCAGGTTTATAAGAAAACATGAAAAGATTTTTCCTGTTGATAGACTGTTATGACATTCAACATCAAGGAGCCAGCCACCTTAAAGCAAGTTTAATTAAGTATTTTTTTTTTTCAAAGACAAATGAAGAGGGAGTTGAGATCTCTAATACAGACATTAGGACAAGATCTTAATTGCACATAGAGCTCATTATGGTTTCCTTCTGAAATACAAGAATGGGCAAAAGACAAAGAGGACAAAGAGAGAAGTATAAATGTAGGAACGAAGGGGTTCAGAGACAAGTACAGCAAACCAATATGGTTTAGGTACTAGTCCAGCTTTATTGAATCAAGGCACTCATTTTATACACTTTTTGGGATATTACATACACCTGCAACTTTATCTACTGATAAA
>JAWWLV010000001.1:9338330-9370965 GCA_035041135.1 Platyrinchus mystaceus
AACTTAAGGCCTAGTCATGTCAAGCAAAGCTACCACACATTCACTGGATCGTTCATCTGATTCAAAATATTCCCACATATAAACATTGTGTAAGACTCAATACAAGTCCTTTACTATGGCTTGAGCAATTTCCTGTTGTACTGAATAACTGATGTCCAGGAAAATAAAGTTGTGTTTGTGTGCTTGTCCTTGCCTAACAGTAGGAGAATTTTAATGGTGTTACAGGAAACTTCAAAGCAATTAGTCTATCCCTTTCTAATAGACACTTCAGTTTCTAATTAATTTGTGTGTGCAAACAACTGTCTTAGAATTTTCTGTGAAAATCATCAAGGAAGCTGCTTGATTCAGATGATTCAACCAGATGACCCATGATTAGGCCAAACCACTCTAGTTCAGAGCTCTTAGTTAAAAGTTTCACTGCTTCTTCACAGACGTTGTCTGCAGCAAAGACTGCTAACTCAAAGTCCTGTGTTAAATAAATCTAAAACTAGATATTGAACATGCCTTTGTGTGAAAACCTTTTCTGAGCAGATCAAGGTCCTTCACTCAAGTATTACATGCAAAGATTGGATTTTTCTCGCCTAATTTCAGGTACATGAAACGTCATTTGGCCAAGTGTAAACCAGTTTTGCACTAAGAGGGCAGAAACAGGCACTTCCAAGAAGATAATTCATCAGCTTTAAGATAGATGTTAAGATCACCCATTAAAGAGTCTCCAGAGTAGCTCAGTTCTTGTATTGGCTGTAGATGGAATCAGAATTCATTTTTAGACAGCTGACCTCTGAAACCCTATTCCAAATCATGGAATTCTATAATTGGGAAAAGAAAATGCTCTATGAATTTCCAATTTGGTTTTAAGAAAAACTTTTGAAAAACATATGAGTAAAAAAAACACCAACCTTGGAATTTACTGATGGAGGTAATGACTGATATTTATGTCTGTGGAAAGGAAATCTGGGTTCCCCAGACCGGGCTGTACTGTGTGTAGTGTTGCAAATGCACCAATAAACTCTCACTGGGACCCAGTGCTGTACTTTTACCCATCAGGTAAGGTTGTAAATTGGAAGATTATACACAATACTGTATGAAATGCAGGTTCTTTGCTTAATTCAGTTTCCTTCACTAAACTCTGCATTATCTGCAGAGTTCACTAATACACCATTTACACCTCCCTGTTTCCAATCCATGGAATAGGAAAAGGAAACACCAAAAGTGGGGGGAAATCACCTCACTGAGAACAACTTTTATTCTCTATATATTCTGGTACTTTTGGGGAATAGCGATTGCATTTGAAGAATCATGGCAACTTTTATGTATTTTTTTATTTATTTTAGGAAACAAAAATAGATTCTAATTTTGAGAATGTATCCATTTAAAGGGAGTTGTCCCTTTTACAGTAGAAGCTGTATGGTAAACCTAATACCACTGAAATTTTTGGTAATGCTAAATTTAGGTGATATGGTATAGTTTCATTTCATACAAACATTTTCCTGCTCAACATGTTTTATTCTTTTCCCCCTGCCACCAAGCCCCACATCAAAGCATTCCAATTTTACTGCAAAATAACAATTTGAAATAAATAGTGTGTCTCACTGTCATTTTCTTATTCATATTCTCATGGGAGAAGATGAAAAATATCGTCCAGCTTATGCCTATTCCCTTGATTTAACATACAAAGACTTCCTTGTCTGATGGTGTGACTAAGTTATTTAGAAAGTTGGAGAGTATATGCATTTTTATATATAATGTTCATTATCAATACTACTCAACAGTGTAAAACTGGGATAAGAACATAGAAAGATAAATCTCTGTTGACTTAACACCTTCCAAGAAAGCGATTCTTTGTATCTCAGTCTTCAAAATTCTGGAGCAGAAAGATCATTCTGGTCACAATCTGACCATTATCAAACGTTATCTCATGTTACTTTATACTTCAAATAGTTCAACTTGACACCCTGTTTGGTTTACCCTTTGCTAAGATGGAGGTTTTACCCTGAAATGACCTCTTTGGCTTTGCAGTGAATTGTTTTAGTAAACAGATGGATCATATGACTCAAAGAAAAAAAAAAACTAAAATATTCATTTAGGTCTGCAAATCATTTCTCTGAAGGAGAACAGTAAATTCTAAGTGCCTGAGGCTTCAGACCTTTTCAGGAGTTGGAATTCTGCACGAGGTTGGGTAGTTAGTGTCCTGCCTTTATTTTATGTGATTTATTCTTTGTACTCCATGAATACAGGGAGTGCATACTAGAAAACTGTTAATTACTTATTTTGTTGAAATATTGGAGGAGTTGTATTTGTTTCACTCTGCTGGCAGCTTTGCTGAGTAATGTGTGATTCTATTTAGTACAACTCTGTGTTCCATACTTCATTAAAGGATTTGTTTTCCAATCTTACTTGTGATCAACTGAAGACATTACTTCACTGAAAGATGAAAATTCCCTTGACTTTCATAATTAGGAACATCAATATAATCAGCTTGTGTTCTAGTCTGTAAACCACAAACTAAAGGGGTGACAAAGGACTAATTCATTCCTATTTTTTTGGGTATGGGCTAACATGCTTTGGATCCATGTTCATTTTTGTCAATAGAAGAGAAAAGAATTATTGCAAGCTGTGGTGTAGTTATAGTTGCAGAGACACATAAAACCTTTTAAATTCCTTGTAGTATATAAAATCCTAAAATACTGATGTCCATCTCCTAGATAATCTATTGTCTAGTATCAGTTGCATGATTTGTAACATTTATGATAAAATGAGACCACTTAAATAGCAAGTGTAATCTTATAAAAGGCATTTAAATTTCACCCATTTAACCCCTGTACTGGGCTCCTTAAGGCACACTTGCATTTGCTTAAGGCTTCTAGAAAAGCACCTTATTATAATTTGCAGGGATCAAGAAATGACAATTTCATTTCTTCCCTTGACTCTTCAGTACTATGTTAGAAGAGGTTGTTCATAATAATATTTTGTTTGTAAATATCAATACCAGAAGCTGGTATCTGATTTCAAAAGTAGAAATCTATTTCCTATGTCTTACTAAACATGTCAACTTCAATGTTTGGCATAAATTCACCCCATTTATCTGTTATTTTTTTCCCCTGGGGGTACAAATGCATTGTTTTCCAGGATATGACAGAAATAAGACTTTGACATTACTCCAGAACTGATGACCTCTCAAAATGGCTGTGTTCTTATTTGGACAGGGCAGCATTTCAAGCTGCAAAGGTCTGAAGGATGAGTGGACAGAACAAAAGTATTTTGGATCGTTCGGATTTTCTGGGTCCAATTTTTAGCTAGGGAACCTAGGTCAGAATTATGGGATTCTCACCTGCTTAGCAATAGAGCACTGAAAGGTCTGTTTTCCTTTCTGCCTGTTGCTCTTGTTTTGTGCTTGTTTGTGAGATGCAAGAAAGGGCCTGGAAAAGCTCAAATTTGCTCGTTACCAAGGCGGGTTTTTTTATTAGTATTCAGACCTGAGACCTATGCCCTATGTCATCATGGCAAGCCTGGGAGCATTTGAGGAGGATGGTACATGACTGCTATACTTTAATTCCATTGTTTAGGTTCTGCCAACAATCTATGTTTGGGTACCAAGGTTCTAGAAATAAGTCCTCTCTTCTCTGTAAGATGGGTTCTTCACCGTGGATCTCAGTCTCTCTGCTATTCAAGTGAGAAATCAATGTCAAATAAATAGGTTATCCTGAATCCAATGGTTAATAAAAGAATAGACTCTTTCTTCAAGATGTCTTGTTTTAGCCACTGGACACAATGCTGACCTCTTAAGAAGTGGTTACATATAATTGGGACTAACATTACACTAATACAGAATTTAATAGAGAAGAGATAAGAGATGACTCATGAATGTTACTTTGCTAGACTACATTGGGCAATGTCTGCCAGAAAAGTAATAAAACACATTTCACACAGGCTAGCTAGGCATCACAATATTTCACAAATAGGAATTCTGATCACTAACCTGTGTCCTGTAGTTAATATGTTAAGTTTCAAACACAAACACATACAAATGAAACAAAAATAACTACAGTCCTCGTCAGAATAAAAGAGATTTCAAAGATAACTACATTATGCCATATAAAATGAGTCTCTGCTCTTGTCTTCACTGTGGTTTAAATGCAATAGACAATCAGAGATACGGAAAATCATTAAAATGTTGGGGAAGAAAACAGATGGACTCCAGCTTTCCGTACGTATCTGGAAAGGGGCAGGAATGCCTCCCACACCTGCTCTCAGGCAGTGGGTTATCACCTCAAGCTACTGCCAGCTTAGGGTGCAGCAGATCCAAGAACCTAAAATCCTCTAAGGATTAGACTAAATCTACATGATAGTCCTGAGTATTAATGTTTGCCTTTAACATGGTTCTTACCACATTGCATGTATTCATCATTTGGATCCAATGCCATTGTGTCCCACAGTAGCAGAGCATCACTTTAGATGCCAGCTTTTTGCCATCTGAAGTGATGCTGTCACACAACAAAAAGATGCCACCTATTGTATAGCAATTTGTCCCGTGAAAACGTTTTAAACTGTTCAAACCCATGTTTATGTTGCACTGAAATTCTCAGGGCTCTGACTGTGAAACATGCTGTGTGCTCAAACATGGAGGAGACAGGCTGATTTTGAACAAAGGCAGCAGCTCTCCAGAGAAATGCTTGTCCAAACTGTAATCAAGAAAATCCTTCATGTCTCCTGTTAATTGGTGATTTGCCCTGCATATCTGATGGGAAGATTTATGGCTTCAAGCAAAAATCTCTTTCAAGGGATTCTTAATAAAGGGTTAAGGGCGGGAGTTTCAAGAATACCGAGGGGAATTCTTTCAGTGGCAGTTGAACATCCCCCTCTACAAAACACTTTTGAAAATCTCACTCTTGTTTCCAAGATGCCAAATTCAGGCCAGGTTTGTAATTTTTACTCTTTGCTCAGAGAGAACAGAAAGACAAAGATAAGAACCCTCTAGACCATATTTTTTATCCGTATCCTATCTAATTAAGGCATTTTTAACCAAGCATACTTCAAAAGATATGGCACCTTAAAAACTATTACTTGTTTAATCTTGCTGCATAGAGGATGTTTGTATGTTTGATATTTATGCACAGAAGGTACTAATTAGCTCCTTGGGAATGGGTAGGATCTCACTAAGATTTCTGTAAAGCAGTAGCAAGTTGGGCAGGAAAAAAGTTGTTTTCCAGTATTTCTTCTTTTAATGTATTTATGCCATGAAGGCATTGAAACAGGATCTTCCAGTACATGTCTACTTAACTGTCTAAATTGTCATTCCCATTTTCTTAAAAGCTATTCAAAATAATAACCAAAGCTACAATGTAAGTCCTAGTGCACGTATTCAGTTCCTTGCTTGAACAGTGTTTTCAGTCTATGGTTATTGCCATGTGTTGGATGGTGAAAACATAAGACAAAAGCTTGGAAATTCCATTTGAAATTCTGAAATCTAACATGACCCATTCTGATAAGATTTTTACAGTCCTGATTTGGTAATGCAGCATCAACTTCTTGAGGTCAAATGAATGTCAGTTGATGCTCTTAATAGTTTCTTTCTTTAGCTTTGGAATTTTTCACAGAATTTTGAGAATTTAGCAAGTTTTTTTTTTTCTTGAGAAGCCTTGAAAGGTCTTGGCAACTTTGAAAAAAGTTTATGTCGAACTTGGTACTGCTTAAGATCAACTTGGCTGTTTTTACTTAGAAGGGTCTGATAGAGTATCACCAGCCTAGGGCACTGGCAGAAGTTTACAGTGTTTGAGCCCTTGGTCTTTATACCATTTTTATACCTCTTCAAGTTAACTGCAATGGAAATCTAAAGTGTTTTTACCAGCTCAATACCAGCAGAGGGCATTACAGCATAGTTCACTAAAACCTGTTATATTTTGGAATCAATCCAAATAAGAACAGACAAAGTATATTGGAGGTGTGATAAGTACTTTACTGAAAGACATGTAGATTCTTTATTCATCACATTGAACTGATGGAGAGGATTTCCCCACTATAATAATAAAAATCACATTTTTAAAACCTCATTTGCTTCATTAAATCCAAACATGTCTTGCAACACAAGTAGTATTGCGTACCAAAATGTGTCCCCACATTGTGTATATGTGTATATTTTCTTAAAAGTTGTGAAGCAAATTTAAAATTTTACAATTAAGTATAAAGTTCATAATGAAATCTCTCCAACTTCTACTCAGGTTTCCCGTACCAGTTAAAATACTTCCCTTGTCTAGTATCACATTTTCATGGCAATATACAAAATTTAATAGTGCAAACCCCCTCAATGCCAAGGAAATCTTCCCTGGCCGAAGATTGTTGCCTCTGTGTGAGACTATCAATCTTGAATACACAAAAGCGGCAGTTTCTCAGCTCCATCATTAGGAAGCAAAAGTTAAATATGTCAGTTGAAGCTAAAACCAAAAATAAGTAATTTAATAAGTAATGCACAATTATTTGGAATAATTTTCTTCCTGTTTGTGTGTAGGTGTAGGTTTCTAATTATGTTTTTGACACATAATGTTTGTGTCTCACTGCTCTTCTTTTGCTTACCTACCTAAGAATTAAAGCTACAGGGAACATATGTGGAAGGGGTAGATCCTCTCTGTAAGAACTTTGCCTGAGACTTTCTTCGGTCTCAGTATGTATTTAGTCTGATATTGCTTTCTGAACTATCATGCTGGTCCCTTGCCCTTACAGCACTAAGATTTAAAAAAACAATTTTTCTGTTCTTATTGCATTCTTTGAGGTTGGCTACAAGCCCATGCAGCTCTGACTGTGCAGTCCAGCTAAAAAGTACGTTGTTTGTCCAGCAGTACAGTTGAGGGTAAAAGCAGATAAATTTTATCGACTCCATAGATACAAAAACATGTCCATTTATATAAAAGAGAAGGGTGAGTTTCCAACTTTTTATTTGAAAGCAGATTGCTGCATTTTTTAGGCCTCCTCCAGTGCTCAGTGTGTAATTTACTCTTGCATTTTCTCTGTTAAGAGGTGATAGAAGAGGAAATTGAAAGTTGTGTATCTATTTGATGCTTGCTTAAGGTTGTGCTTTGTCCTTGGGAAAACGCCATTACAGCGTAACAGGGGTGCTCCTCAGACCTGCCAGAGGCAGTCAGCACTTCACAACCTTCCACGAACCCACTGCTTTTTTAAAACGCTCTTTTTTTGCCAGGACAGTATTTGGAGAGGAGCTGGCTTTAAATGAAAGGACAAAATCTCCAGGAGGAAGAGGAGGAACACGCTGACGGCATGTCTACACAGCCAGGAGCGGATCCTTAAGTGCCTGCTCCCCACACAGGGCAGAGCCAGCTGCAGTGCAGCAGCCACGGAGCCGTGTTATTACAGTAATGAGCCTGAGCTAATAAGGCCTGTTGAGACACAACCTGTGTTAGCTCAGGCTTGGCACCATGGTGGAATATTTACTCAGCTTCTGGATTGAAGCTGGCTCGTGTCAGGCCGTCTCGGAGAGTGGGAGGAATAGTTGTGTTACTGGATGCTCCTAACTATGTAGACATACCCTGACAGATTTGTCCTTTGGGAGGTTTTAAGGAGAACACATGCAAGACCAGTTTTCTTTTTAATGAAATATTTAGCAGGGGCCCAAGGCTTTCCCTCTAGTTTGTTTTGCCTTTTCCTCCCCACCCCCATTCTGAAGGCAGCCTGACCTTCTGTGCAAAAGGAGCTTTATGTGGTGCGTACCACATAAAGTACCAGGCTGGTGCTGTTGCTGCAAGGAACTGTTTTAAAATAAAATAGCTTGGGTATACAAGACTCATTGACAGCATCCTCTCCCTCAGCAGCAATTCCTTACTTGCCCTGCAGGTTTAGTACTTTATCAGTGTCTGCTATCAAACTTCACAGTATGCATCACCTGGGCACTTATCAGAATCTATTAGGATCTAGACCAACTGTTTCGAGAAAACAAAATAAATTAAAAAGAAAAACCCCAAATAACTCTATTTCCAAAAGAGGGGAGAAATTCTTCTGAGGGCCTGAAAGCATTTAATATCTAGCAGAATAAGACGCTTCTGATGAACAGAGCTCTGTTCTCTGTGTTGAGGTTGAGGGATTTAACTAATCTTTTTTCCTTCACTTCCTGCCTCAAAAAGTAGAGGTAGTTTGGTTTTACTCAAACACTTGAGATACATTTATACTCTTTCCCTTTTCTTTTCTTTTTTTTTTTTTTTTTTGTAATTAAATTAAGTAATACATATTTTCACAGGTTTCTTGAAGAGTGGATTTGAGAGCTTTTTATATGGGTAAGGCTTGCCGGGGGTCTTTATACTTTTCCACCAAGGGTATTTTGCAAGGAATTTTAGATTCACTGTGTGTGTTCTGTATATGCAGAAAAGGCTAAGGATGTGCCAGCCATTATACACAGAGGAAGGCATATCCACTTGTTCATTAAAACAGACATATTATGGCAGGATACCAACAGCAGGGCCAGCAAAGCATATTGCTAGTGTAAGATTTTTGCTGCTGCTTCCAGTAGCATACTGTGTCGGCTGACAGGTAGGGTGTACTTCTGACACCAAAAAATAAGCATACCATCATAGGGGCAAAGACTTGCTCCTCCTCGCATGCTGGTCACACAGCACACACTCAAGAATTTCAAGAGGTGTAATAGAATGCATGCTCTAGGCATGAAAACAGGATGTCTTTATCATTTGTAGTTCCATCCTTACTTTCTTCCCTTCCTCCACTCAAGGGCAGAATGCAATATTAAAACTATAGTAAGCAATTTTTTTTTTTAATTAAAAGAGGTTAAATATATGGGATCTGATAGGCTTTCATCATGCAATTATAAATTGTATGCTGGTTATTTTAAATTTCAACATGCAATTGAAATGGTACTGGGTGAGCTGGCTTGGGTATCTGCTTTGCATTTGACTGAGTTAATTCACTGCAGGTATTCAGTTCTTAAGTGGCGTCTGCTTTAAATATGTGCAGTAATTCAATCAAAGAAATAAGATGGATAGTTTATGTAATACTTTTCATCTCTAGATTGCTAAGGTTAACCTTAACTATTCATGAATTATAAATGCATACAGCAATCTCAAATTAATACATGTAAAAAAACCCTCTTTTTTGATGGCCTGTTGAAAACTATGGAATAGTTCCTTCTTTTAAAATATAATTGATGAAACCTACAGCCACACTATATCATTTCTTCCACTTATTATTTGTAATCTTAAACAAAAGTTTTGTGCAAGTCATTTAAAATGGTTGTCTGTGGTAATATTAAACCTTTCCTCTGATCCAGTAACAGAGGTAATTTTCTCTTCAAAATTTTGGATGCATCATTCCTACAGCCCTTTTCAGTGCCAACAGATTCAGTGACATGAATGGGAACCCAAAGGCAGATAGTACAGAACAATAATGCTCTGTTGAAGCCTTCACAATTCCTGGAGTAATTAAATAAAGGAAAAAGAATCCTTTCTCTTTCATTTGGTTAGTTCATTCAATGCCATTTGGATGATTTGTGCTGTTAACTCTCTTCCAGGCAGCCTGAACAATCCACTAGGTGACACTCTCATACTCTTCCTATGCTCTGTGTAGAGGCAAGGAGATAGTGAGTACTGAATGGCTCATTTGTTAAACATTTAAAGCAAATACTGAGATTTCAGGGACAGGTCTCTCTTTGTTTAGTAATATCAGAGATAACACTGGCTTTGTAATAAATACTGTGTTGTTTGTATATAAATTACATATTAAGCAGATTAGCATTTTGTCATTAGCAGGAACAAAACCACAAAGCAGAAGTTGTAGGCAATATTTCCTATAATTATAATATTTTTTTAAAAGCGTTTGAGCGTCTGCTGAGTAGACTGAATAGAAAATCTGCCTTTAGCATTTTTTACTGGGGGAACAGAAGGAATAGAGCTTCAGTGATTTTTATTTTTTTTTCCAGTGAGGATGTGCTTCAGCATCTTTGAACAAAAAGATGTACCTAATAATACCCCAATAAAAAGGATTATTAAAGGATAAACTTCAGTGGAATTTTGCATGTTTATGCCAGTGGTGAATTTTTCTCGTAGTTCTTTCTGTTGATAAGGATGCTTTATAAATCCTTTGAAGAAAGCATCTCTTATCATGCTGTTTTCATACAACTAGTATAACGAGGCTTGAGCTTGGTTAGGATCTCTATCTATGAATTCATCATAGCAAATAAATTATTGTATTTTATTGCTAGTATTCCTTGCTTGACAATGACTCTGGTACTATTCTATGTATGTAGTGAAAGCCTCTGGAATTCTGAATTCACTAGTGGTGTAATTATGAGTAACATCAAACTCATAAGAGTTACATCCCCAAATTAATGTAAATAAAGGGAAATCATGCTAAGGCTCTAGCAATCAAACACAAGAAAATAATTTCTTTGAATAGCACATTTAAACAGTAACAAGACAGGTCAAGAAAAAGAGAAATTGACTTATATGGGCATGGAAATCATAACATTTCTTGTTTGCTCGTAATAATTATCCCAATTAATTATATGGCAACTGTAGGTTTTCAAGCTTTTGCTATTCATGCACTTTTTTTATATTCAGCTACACTTTACAGTGCTCCTTCTTCTAACAACTTCACTGTCTGTTTAGGTCTAACAGAGACAAATCCATTTTTTAACTAATGAAACCTGGAAAACAGCACTGAAATGATACCCTGTTCTGCTGTCGGGTATTGTTTATTGACTTCAGTTAGGATTCCTACCATGGGTTAGGCCCATAACATGCTTAGAGACAAACGTGTAGAGATGTATAATTCGTTGTATTTTTCCATTTAATTTCAGCTTATTAGTGCTTACGCTTAGAAAAAACACTTCTAATAGTTTCTTAAGACAGTTTACTAAATAATCCAACAGATCAGCTTCCTGGTGTCCTAAACAATCAGAGAAGAAACAGTTTTTGAAACTTAGTTATATCTATATATTCTCCGTGATATCAATGGAAGCTTTATTGTAGCATATAGAATAATGTTAATGATTTACTCATCTTCTCTGCCAGTCTCAGAATGATAAAATGAGTGAGCTTATGCAGCCAGGAGCGTGTGTGATCACACAGCATGCACTCATACATGTAGGTATTCCTGGCAGCCACTCCCGGAGATAACCGGAAGGCTACACAGTAGTTTTAAGATCAGGAAGGTAAGAGTCATCTGAAGTTCAAAAAGGTTTGTGGAGGGAAAGGGCATTTACCTCCATAACACATCCAAGGCACTGTGTGTGTATCTCTGCCCTTACAGAGAAGTACCCTGGGATCTTTAGTACTTAAAGAAGTTCAGGTTCTTCTGGGTAACACAAAATGAACAGTCTCTCAAAGCTCATTGTCCCTTGCGTCAGAGACAGCACTGATTTCAGTCAGTTCGAGGGAAGAGTGCCATCTGCTGAATCACAATGATCACTTCTGTAGAACCTTTTCTCTTTTCTTGGTGGTTTCATGACCAAGTCCTGTGCCTCAAACACAGGCAGCGTGTGTAATTTCGTGCATGGAACTGGTTCTGTTCTCTCAGAAATTACACGTTTGTGTAAGTCTTAAAAATGGTGTTACCTATTACAGAATTAACACAGCAAATACATCTGCTTTTTAATACTCATATAAGAGGTGTTCCCCAGATCTGAAGAGGTTAAAGCAATATTTCTTTCTAGAAACATCTTCTGACAGATATACATATATACGTGTGTCTCACATGTATGCATGTATGTCTCTGTATCAAGGACAATAAGGGTGCTTGAATAGGACACATTTTGTAAGAACATCTGCAGAATTAAAGATGATGTCAATTACTTACAAGACATTCTGATGAAATTCTGTAGGCTTACAATTTGAAGAGATTCATTCAGCCGAGCAGCTGTTATATATTATTACAATCTAAATGAATTTTAAGGAAGATAATTAGAGCAGTATATACTCACTCCTAGCAATTTTTTTTGAAGTAAGAAAGCACTGACAGCTAAACATTATGTTCTGAAGTATCTGAGACAGTACAAATTGAACAAGGCTTTGAAACTCTACTATAGGCACCTAAAGTAGAATGACTCTGTACTTCTCAAAGGATAAAAATTTCCTTATGATGATTGTTACAGTCTTAGGTGCTCATTAAAGATGGGATGGCACAAAAGCTTTAAATGTTTTACTTAGGCTCATCTCATGATGATATGGTAAGGTCATTCAAACTTCAGACCTTTAATGCACTGCTGTATTTAGAATTTCTCTGCACCCGAGTTTGAAATTAGCATCCAGCATACACAAGACTCCAACACAGAATAAAATTTTACTGGCCCCTTTTTCTGAATTACTTAAGCAAAGGAGTGTGTGAATCTAGAAACAGACAATTGCACTAATGAACAGGAAACAGACTTATCTTGAATAGAGAAAACACCCTGGGAATAAGGAAAATGCTTTATTTACCTTCTGTACACATCATTTATACTTGTCAGTTACAAACGAAATGGATTAATTTATGTTGCTAGATAATACATATGGCATAGAAATGCATTAAAAATTATGGGTTTATAATTAAAGATTGTAGAGAATATTGACAGTTTCATATAAAACCAAGGATACATAAAAATGACACCTTATGAGTAAATAAATACATGTATATATAAAATATATGTGTTTATATACATTCAGAGAACATATACATTCACAGAATATGTAAACCTATATTTATTCCCTATTGTGGGTTTGCTTTTTTAACAGAAGCAATCAATTAAAATACATAATTTGGTACAATGTGGGTCTGTCAAGTATGGATACTACAGAAGGAATTTTAAAAAAAAGGCCTTCAAAATGTTATCAGTGGTGGTGATGTGTTTTCTTCCTGAAGGCTATTCAGTCTGGGCTTTAAAAAAAAAAGTAATCTGGCTATATACGAACTGGAACAGGTTACCTAAAGAGTGTATGAAATTCCAGTAATTAGAAATGGATACTTGCTAGTGGGAGTCTACTTATATTTGACCCTATCTCAAAACAGGGAGATGAAACAAATGAATTATTGAGGCTCCTTTTCAGCCCTGCACGTGACTCCTGTTTATTTAATTAAAAAAGAACAACTCCAATTTAATTTACTGAAATCTCAAACTTCTCACTAGGATTCAAGGATTATCTCAGACCTCTTCACTGTTTTAACTCTGGAGGTGCTAATACATTTTTCTTTCATGAAGTACAGAACGATGCATGAGGTCCCTAAACAGGAAGATACATTTTTGGCCAAGTACAACTTGCAGAAATCTGGTTTTATCCAAAAGTATTCACTGTTATTGATTCCACAGTTATGATTGCTTTCTAAATGTGTTTGAAGTAGGAAACTAATTTCTTTTGCTCTGTGAAAATTAATGTCTAACTTTTGAGTGTTCGAATGCTTTGGTGTATTATCATCACTTTTAGAGGAAAATCTTGCCAGTTTGGCTGCTGCTGCTATAGATACACTGTAGATACATATATATTATATATATATATGTATACATATCTCACCAGGAGCTTCCTTTCCCACTGTAAACCAGTTTTGCTTTACATTATTGAAAATTTCATTTTACAGGCCTCACATAAAACTGGACTAAAGTAGATTTGGTACAATCCATATGACCTTTCTGTTGCTGGACTTTTGGACAGTGTGCCCTACACCCCCCTGAGGGAGGCAAACTGGGGCAAACACCAGTGTGAGTGGGGTAGCTGAGAGCACCCAAACCAGTTTGGCTAATAACAGTGTGGGGTGCGTACAAACCCTGTGACAGGAAGTACATGCAGGTTCCTTCCCTGGTGTTTTATTATCCCACTGCAAGAAAAGGCTCACTTGCAATGGGGTTAATATATTCAACACGCTGCTGGGAAATGAAATTTCTTCTTACATCTCATTCAATCCTTATAACTTAATGAATCAAACCCAGGAATAGCTGGAGCTTTGCTGTGAGGAGGTAGTGCTGCTGCTGCTTCCAAGTCCACCTTCCCTTTTCCCTTACACTGTTAAATCTTCTTGCCCAAACACCACCTTTTGTGGCACAGGATAAGGCTGACGCGACCATGTGGAGCTGACTGTTAGAGCTGCTCTCGTACTATTTGTCTGTGCACCCAGGCGCGGCAGCGGGGATTTGAGGATGCTTCTCCTAAAGATTTGGTCCGCGCCTGGAGCACAGCCAGGCCGCAGGAATCATCCGGTGAAGCGCAGCCTCCTCGCTCCACCGGGAGTGCCAGTGGAGATCCGCGCGGGGGTTATTGTGTGTTAGCCTGTTTCCGGCGGCGGTGGGTGGGGGGAACCCGAACTTTTTTTCTGTGCCCGGTGCTGCCCCCACTCCCTCCCATCCCCCGGGGTCTGTGCTGTGCCCGGGGCACGGTGGGGAGCGGGAGCCGCCCCGCTCGGTACCTCCGGCGGGGGCAGGGGCGGGAGGCGGCGCCGGGGCGATGCGGGGCGGGGCGGGGCGCGGTGCCGGGCCGGGCAGCGCCGCCCCGGGCGTGCGGGGGCCGTGTAGGTGCGGCTCCTTTAAGGTGTCCCGAGGCGGCACCAGACCTGCCGCGGCGGCAGAGCGGGGAGGAGGCGGAGGCGGCCGGGAGAGGGGGAAGGGGAAACCCGCGGCGGCGGAGGCGGCGAGCGGCTCGACGTGACACCAGAAAGTTCAGGCGCTGGGGGTTCGGCCCCGCCTGACTCGTGCACCGCTGCCCCGGCGGCGGGGCAAGGCGAGGAGCCGCTCCTCCTCCTCCTCCTCCTCCCTCAGCCGCCGCAGCGAGGGCGGGCGGGTGGGGTGGGTGGCTCTGGGGGCGTTGGCCCGGGGAAGTTTTGCTCGCCCTCTTTCTGTCTTTCTCTCCCCTTTCTTTCTTTCTCCTTTCCATCGCCCCTCTTGTGCCCTCCTCCGGAGCTGGGGAGGGGGGGCGAGCGTGGGATTCCCGCGTGGAGGAGGAGGGGGGACGGCGGCGATGCTGGGCAGGGCTCGGGGCTGCCGCCGGGGCTCCCCTGCCCGCCGCCCCGCCTGACCGCGGCCGCGCTCCGCCGCGGCCCCCGACGCGCCCGCCTCCTTCCCCCGCCATGGGAGCGGGCGCTGCCGCCGCTCCGCCGCCGCGCTGTGCCCGCCGCTCTCCGGGCAAGCAGTGACTCGGCGGGGGCATCTCTCGGAGGGCGCTCCCCTGCCCCGCCCGCCCCTCTCTCCCCCGCGGAGCGCGGCCGTGGCCGCTCCGTGCCCGTCCCGCCTGCGCTCGCTCCGCTACCGCCTCGTCCCCGGCAACCCGGAGCGGAGTCCGCGGCCGGAGCAGCAACTTGTGCGGCGGGAGGCGGCAGCGGACCTCGGCTGCGGGAACTCGAGGATCTTTTGTTTTCTCCTGTCGCTTTGGATAGTCCTGGGAAGTGTCAAGGCGCCGCTGAGGAAAGCCCGGGCCGTTCGAGGGGAGGCCGGTCGGAGTTGGCGTGCGGCTGGAGCCCCGCGGACCTGACAGCGCCGTGCCCGGAGGGGGCTCGCCCCGGGAGCCCGGCGGGATTAGGGAACCTCGCTGTACGATAAGCTTCTGTGGAATTACAACTGGGGGCTCTTCGTTTCTCCCCCCCGCAATTCTGGCATGAGACTGCTTGCAGGCGCCACCCGAGGACAATGATCGCGGAGTTTGCTCACTTTTACCTCTTTGGATTCATCTGTCTCACCTCAGGTAACCACCTCCCTCAGGCGGGTCAGACGCGCGGCGGTGGCCGCGCTCCCGCCGCCCCCCCTTCCCCCTCAACTCCCACGGTTTGGCCCCTTCGTGCATCCCGACCCTCTCCTTTCCTCGGAAACGAAGCTCGGTTTCCAACGCACCGGGCGTCCGGACAGCCTTTGCCCCGGGAGCTGCCGCCGGCCGCGGGGGCTGCCCGGGGACCGGCTGTGAGGGGATGCGCGGCGCCGGGTCCGGCCCCGGGGCCGCTCCCTCGCACCGCCGGCGTTTCCCGGGGGTCGTTTGATGTAACCGCGGTGATGCAGAGCCCCGGCCGTGAGGGGGCGGCGGGAAGCGGCCCCGCGGTCCTCCCGCGGCGGTGGGATGCGCCTGCCGCCCGGCCGGAGCGGGGAATTCCCGCCGGGTACTGCGCACCCTCCGCCGGGCGGTCCCTGAGCGCATCCCCTCTCCCGGCCCCCGGTTTACCCCGCGGGTGGGGGGCACGGCGGCCGGGGAGGGGTGGGGGGTGCTCGGGGATGGGATTTGCTCCACCTTTGCGGTTAAAGTTTACCCACGTGTGTGAAGCGAAGCGCCAGTGGGCACAGGGGAGATGGCCGAGGAGATAGGGGGGATTAATGGTCATTAAGTCGCTGTTCGCGCGGGGCTTACGCGTGTTGGGGCGTTTTATCGTGCCCGTGGATTACAGATGGGGTCGCGCTGATAGGGTGTCGTGGATGGCAGGTTTGGCTCTGCGTGAGCCCCCGTGGTGTCCGGAGAGCGGCGCAGGGTGCGGGGTGCCCGTGGGGGTCTCCGGGGGTTTTCGGGTTTGTTTCCGCTCGGGGTTCCTGTTGCTCCCAGGAGGCCGGGTTTCTCTGCCCGCGGTATTCCTCCCCATTCTCATCAACGCCTTTTGTCACACGCTAAGTAAACCCTTGTGCTGTAGTTAAGGTTAGTTTGGGCGCGAACTCTTCTGCCTTAATTGAGTTTTGTAAGTTTGCGGAGGACCCCTTTGAGTCATTAAAGTTATGGTGGCATGAGACATCTGGTCAGTGAATGAATGAATGAAGTTTTTGAAAGAGTTAAGCACACTGCCTGAAGCTTTAAGTCTTAATTATGTCACCAAATGCAATAACTTATGTCTGTTTCTAGATGATATCATAAATTTAACTATTAAATTTTTGCTGCTAGGTATTAGGTTTGCTTCTTGTGGCTTTGGATATGGAAAGCTTTGCATCTCTGAGTAACTCTTAACCCTGTTCACTTTTAACCCTGTCAGTCATGCCGTCTTTAATTTGATTTTTCTCTGTATTGCCGCCTTCATCTAATGGAAGAAACAGTTGGAATGGGGAAAAGCCTTTGCACCAATTTGTTCTTTCTAAATCTTTTATGCTAATCATCCCCACCTTGGAAAAGTCTTCATAGACAGTGCACTCTTTAACTCAGTTCTGTATTGGGCTATCTCAAACTCCAAGATGAGAAACAAATTTGTTTAAATTATTTTTTTAATTCTCTAATCTACTTTTCATATAAATACTTCATATAACGCATATAAGGTTTTTTCCAGTGGTTTTTTTTCTCCCCCTCCCCCAGGGGGATGCTTTCTCTTATAATGTTGATTCCAGCTGAGTTGGAGAGAAAACAAAAGGAAGAAAGCCATGAATTTTTATGGAGATTTTTTATTTTGCCATGTAAGCAAGCTCAGTAACAAAGATAAGAGACAAGCACCAGATAATAACTCTGTTCCAACTCCCTCACCAGAGGAATTTCTTTTTCCCCTCAACTAGAGTGTGATCAAATAGTTAGTCTTGTGTCTGGAACAATGGAGATGCCAGAAACCTTTGGCAGGATGAAGTTTGAGGGCAAATGGCTGCAGTGCAGAAGGAAGGACAGGAGTCATCTACAGCAGTGTCCACACTGAAATCCTTTGAGTTCTACTGACAGCTGATCTTGCAAACTGATTGATCCTTTCCTCCCTCTTCTACTGAAGGTTCTCACTTCCTTCTCTTACACCCACTACTGAATCAATGGTTTGTGTAGCCACACTCAAAATGAGATGTTAGAAACTTCTACTGAGAGGTGGGAAGTAATTGGGGGATGGGGAAGAGAAAAACTTTTAATAATAGAAAGGTGAGTTAGTGTTTGTTGAAACAGTAATTGGTAAACCACTTAGATTTTAAAACCTCTAATTTTTACCCTGGTGTTGTCTTTGTGCAATCCTGTGAAGTACCTTCTTTCATGTAAGCCTGTGGTTACTATATGTTGAGTAAATTTAAATTTGAATAGTGTTGAAAATTGGAATATAGAAGCTTTCCTCCCTTATTCTCCCAGTGTAATTTCAATGCTCCTTTGCATAAAGAATAAAAATTGCTTTAAGGGATACTTCTCTGGTATCCTTGTTCTCTTGAGTATTTCCCTGCTTTCTGCCCTTTTCCCTTCATTCTGAGACAGACTTGGCTGCAGAATCCGTGGAGTTTTCATCTCTCCGCCCCCCAAGAAGCAGCAGCATCAAATTAATACATTTGAAAAAGAAAAGCTTTCAGTTATCTGAAGGGCAACATGCAGAACTCTTTTGCTGGGAATGAATGTCAAGGCTCTGGTTTTCCACATGGGTGTTCACTGCTCTAGCAATTCTCAAGGCTAAATATGTTACTGTGTGATTTTTTTTTTTCTAATTCCCTCCATGGAAATCTTTATATTTTGACGAGGTATTTCATTGCATTGCTGATTCCCATCTGCTCAACACCCACCCTTTCTCCCTTTCCTGTCCGTGTTATCCCTCACTAATTACTGTGCTTCAAAGGGGATTGGTAGGTTTGCTCAGGAGGGTTTTCATGCAGTTTGAGGCAGGCAGTGCTGACAGCAGCAAGGCAGGCGTGTTTTCCAGTGATAGTTCTAGCCAGTGGAGGGCAAAATTGTCTCTTGTATTCCTTCATGGGAGAGTTACCTCCTGATGGTTAATACTTTTAAGGGTGTCAGTGGAGTGTCCCCAAAGCCCTTTCTAGTTGGCTAACCTACCTATTGGAGTAGATAAATCAGCCACATCTTTGATATGTTTTGTTTGTTTGTTTGTCTCAGAAGTTTGTACTTATAAACTTCCCTTGTGAAGTGCTGGAGCATTTCAGGGAATGTTTCTACTGCTTTTCTGTATTCTTGATCTAATAATAATAAAATAAGAGCGATCTAAGAAAATATTACACAGTAATTCAAAGAATTATGAAAGTCTGAGTGCATAATCTATAAAAGCAAGTAGGTCATCCAAGAACACATAAAAACTGTGTTTTTTCACCTACCTCTAATGCACTGTGTGCTGTTCTAAGTAATTTTACTGTAAGAATGTTTAAGAAAGATTGAGCCAGCTGCTTAGAGCCGAAGAAGCTGGCAGCGCTTGTATTGTGCTTGAGGACTTGAAGCTAGAAAAGAAATAACCATATGCTATAAAATTGATCATTCCTTACTTGTGATAAAACACTCTTGAAGTATCCAGGTGTTTGACTGATTAAAAACCACTTATCCTCGTGAGTACTGATAGTAGCTGTGGAGAACTCTTATTTTTTTTTTCTTTCCCCAGTGTGCATTAATGTGGGTTTTGTTACCTTGCACCCAGTAAAATACATTTTTTTTTTCATATAGCTTGGCAATTAAGTTGGATCCCTGTTTAAAGCAGAACACTCAAGCTGATTTTTGCTCACTTCAGTCAGTGTTGGTTACCAAATGTTTTCTTGCTTCTGTGTCATGTAGTCCAATAACATTGTCCTGGAGCAGCTCAGTATTTTCATTAGCAGGGATCACGTGTAACATTCAGGGTCCTGAAGTTTGGGGACAGCATGTGTACTGTCCATAAGATTTTATTAGAAAACATGAATTTATGTGAAGGATACATCTGAGTGAGGTTCTGATGGGATCTTCAGAGATAGATGGGTCATTACAAATATTATCCAAAACTAGTGACACTTAGGTAGCAGTGTTATTTATGTCAAATAGTAACATGTGATATCTCTGCCAAATGATGCTTTGGAAGTGATGGCCAAAGAGGTTCAAACCCAGTTTTGTTTTTGTGAGAATAGAGAAAATATTTAGACATTCAAGGCAGACAAATCTATAGCCATACCTAAGAATCTGAGAACCTGTTCCCTCACTCTCAAATAACATTGGTTTTGGTTGGCACTTATGTTTCCTAAACGATTGGAAGAGTTTTGCTTCACGATGCTGAAGAAGTGTAATATTATGTCTCATTAGAAGATAGCTTTGTCTAATGAGCATAATGATTTGCTGGGTCTGGCAAGTCCAGCCACTTGTTCCACTTGTGCAGTTTATTATTTCTGTCGTAGTTCAATGCATTGTGTGAGTAATAGGCACGTGGTTTGGTGTCACAGGAGCTGTTTTAGATTCTTCTTCAAAATTTCTTTTTCCTAGTGGAGATGAGTGTAGTCAATGTGGAAGTTATTGTTGCGAATTTATTGGGGGTTTTGTGTATATGAATGGTTGGTAATGAGTCATTTTGCTGTCGATAGTTAATATTTTGAGGTTATTTTGTGGCCAGGAAAATAGTAGGAACCTTGCTCTCTCCAGGCAAACTAAAGGGCACTTAAGAATTTCATATGCTGAGGTCCTGACACATTTTATTTGTGTGCTTTGCTATATAATCTCGCTCGATGGCGATAACCTTCCTTAACTTTTCACGAGTGCCTCTTCATAAAATTGTAAGTTAAATAGTGAAGTTACTGGAGTAGCAACTGAGGTGTATTTTAAGTCCAATAAATTGTGTAAACAGGGGAAGTAAGAGTGTTTTCCTGTCCGTGATGAGAATCTTGACCAAGAGATGAGAGTAGAGCAACAAAGAAATATTCTTAAGTAATCTTGAAAGCTAGAGGTGCTTTTAAGGGCAAATAATTTCCTGGTTTATACCTTCTCTAGGAGAAAGATAGATATAGATATATGCACACCCTCTATCTCAATAATACACTGATGCCTCTTGGGTTATTGTGTCAGCCTTACATTAGTGCTAAATTGGTAGAGGTAGAAGGGCATTTTATGATAAGAAAGAAAATGTCCTATGAGCACAAATATTTTGTACTGCTGACATAGATGGCAGCCAGCTATGTTGAATTTGCACAGGTGAGACTATGGAAAATCTCAACAGGGGAAAAAGAGAAACAGCTGGGAAGCTGATAATTCAGTTTTCAGTCAGATGTGCAGAGTTCTGTTATTCTGTTGTTGTATTACAGTGTTGGGTTCTGGTTTTTAAAGAGCTCAATTTTTCAGTATCCTGGTCATTAGCTTAGGCCAGGTGCTGTAAGTTACCTTACCCTGAAGATGATAGTAAGCTTAACTGAAATCAGGTGGTGATGAATTGAAATCCAGGTGTCAGAATTTCTTTGTTAGTTGATTATTCATTAGAAAAAAAAATGGTGCATTTGCCCAGCTTTATCCACAAAAATGATAAGATATTGCTCTGGAACACTTCTTAAGAGGTATGAGGGTAGGCCTCTCAGACCAGGAATGTATATGATTTAATTGGTGTTAACAGCACAAAGTGAGACAGAGGGAGAGGTATTTATAGGGGAGTATCCATTTCAGGTGTAAGTAGTAGGGGAGTTGTCCTACACTTCAACAAAGCAATGAATAGAAGCTTAAGGACAGTATATTCCGTTTCTTTTCACACCTTTTGAAAACAAAGTAAGGAAACTATTTTTTGTGGAAAAGGGTAGGACTATATGAACAACTAAGGAGGTTTAATACTGTCAACTACTAAGAACTATTCTAGGGCTCTCTGAGACTTGGAAATATTTTCCATGCCTCTCTTGTTCTGAAGCTTAGGAAAGTTTCCGACTAAGACTGGTGTTTTATGTGTGTGTCTGTGTATGACTGATTAAAATGAAATAGATAAATTGACAGTAATGTGATTTGTGGGTGGCAGCAGGCCAGTCTTTTTAATTAGAACTTGCTTGCCATCTGAGCAGCTGCAGCCAAGAGGAAGATGCAGAATGCTCTGCTCTCACCCGTGAACAGAGAAGTCATTTTGCCTTGGCTGAGGACAGAAAGGTTTTTTGAATGATACAGCCTTAAAGTGGCCTTCCCAAAAGGATGCAAACTGTGCTGGGAAAGGGAATAGAAAATCTTTTGCCTTCACTTTTATTTTGATGGGAAGTTCATTGTGCATTCCAGAAGCAGAAATCTGAAAAATTAGAAAGGAGGATCTACCATTAATCAGCAGAGAGTGCACTTATAAAACATACTGATGGTTTATTTAAATGTACAAGTTTATAAAGCATTTTTGTGTCTTTGTGAAGAAAACTGCTTTTCAGGTCCTCAAGCTCTCTTATAGTTTCTTTCAGCACCACTATCCAAAGAACTACACAGAACTTGAGTACTTTTCCATCTAGCTTTTAGTGAAATGATGTCAACCTGTGCTGCAGGAGAGGAGATCCTCATGGTGTAACTTGGGAATGCACTTGATCTTCTGATGTACATGTTCAATACATGGATTTTCATAAAGGCAGTAGCCTGTATGTCATCTCCAACCTCATTTTGAACACATTTGGGTTTTATCTTAAGGGATTTTATATATATATACATATATATATAACTCTATACTGTTGGTGCATAAAACCATCAGATATTTTATAAAGATATCTTAGGTATCCATCTTCTCAGTCAGAAGGCTGACATATATATAAAATGCTTGTATTAGCATCTGCACTTTCACAAAATAGTAAATATGTTGTTGAAGAATTCTTCCTTACCTGACATTCAAAGAAATTCCATAGTAAGGGATTGGATTCCATATCTAAACAAGAGGGCAGTACCTCAGTGGATTTGCTCACTGGTGGTAGAATTAAATCCCAGAAGGTACTCCTGTTTGCCTCTTGTTTTCTGCCACCAGACTTGGTACCTCTAGAAGGGCATAAATATGTTAAATATTTATATTTATTTACATTTAAGTAAATAACTGCAAATTTAAATTAACAGGGCACTTAATTTTAGTACAACTTACTATTAATTCAGCTTAGAAAAAAATGGCTAGCTGAATACATTAATTTTGAAATGGTATGAATATCTTTAATCAGGAAACAGGCATGTCTTCTGGACTGCTGCAGTCTTAAAGTACATATACTTTCTTTGAAGAAATGCATAGTCAGATATGCAAAATCTGCCCTTTTCTTTTGGGAAGTATTTGCTCAATATGGTATTGCATTACCTTAAGTCTAATGCTAATATAGTGAATGAGTAAAATAATACGAACACCCCTTACTGTAGATTAAAGATCTGTAAATCTGACAAGCCTGTGCTGAGCTCTGGATTTAAAATCTTAAAACTTAATACTTTATTTTCTCCATCTTGCATAGTGAATGAGTGGTTGAATAAACTCAGTTTTGGAACAAACTGTCTCTTCAGATGTGCAAGGATCAGTTTCCAACCAGTGGAGTCTGGAGTCATCCATGGCAGCTGTCTGAGAGAACTGGATAGTCTGTATAATATTGATGTTACTCAGTTTTGTAGTCTTTGTCCTCTGCTCCTTCAACTGTCATGTACATAAATCAGAATTGTGATTTCTTTAGTACTGTTAAACTGTTTCATTGCTAGTATTGCATTAAAACTTGCTTGGCTGGCATTTCAGTGTGCTCTGAAATTTGCATATCCTCGGGCAAGATATTTATTTTACATTCTGGGGTAGTTATATTGCCTCCTATCTAATTGCTTAACTGCCTTTATGTTGAAGATTAGACATATAAAGCAGTTGATGGTTATAAATTCATATATACATATAGAGAAGACTTTAATTTTACTCTTTGCTTCTACAGTAGCATAATAGGCATTAAGAGTTTTTTATCTTAGAAATTAGGATATGGTACGTGGCCCAGGATTTAATGTAGGCCTAAAGATGTGCATGGGATCAACTTCCCTTTCTTCTGGAAGTAGGTAAATGGAGAAAGAAATGGTGTTTTGATAGTGACCAGATGGGCATATTTTAAAGAATGGCTTGACTTTGAGTAGACACTAAACCTCAAATTTTTATAATCCAGGACGTTGAATTGAACATGAATTGTTGAAGTTGGGAACCTACAGCCTGAGTTTAAAGCCACTTAAAATCAGTAGTGCCTTTTGAAACTCTTGATTCTAGTGTTTAAATTAAGTTGCCTAAAGTGTTTGACTTCGGTTGCAAACGTTTTTGGATCACTGTGGGTTCTTGGCCTGTGTGAAAGTTGAGATTGTAGTGAACACTGACTTAAGAGCCAATTGACAGAAAACAGCTGTATAACTTCAAATTGGCATGTGCCTCTTTAGCTCTGTGTAGGTGAGAAGCCAATCAGAAATGTGTTTGAGTGTGTATTCTTTTAGAACCTTCCACGCTTCTCACTTTTGTGGTGCATTTTACTAACACTGGTCAAAAACAGACTTTTCAGCCCAGACATCTCCTGTTGGCCAAACAAGCCCAAGCATGTAAGCTCAAGATAAGGATAGCAGCTCCCAAGTCCAGAAATAAGTTGTGCCTGTATTTGTGGTGAAAGAATAATACAAGGTCATAAAATACTATTTTTGGATCAAATGTTCAGCAGTGTCTCTAAGCTTTTTCTTCTCTCAGAACCTCTTGGCACCTGGAAATCAAGTTGGCACTTGCCCTTAGCTTTGTCCTAGGAGATCTCTTGGATGCCAGGCAGCTTCAGAACTGGGATTTGCAAATTCCCAATGTTTCTCCCCTCACCTCCCACTCATAAAACAACTCAGTGAAACGTTCTTGTTTTGGAATAGAGCTAATGCCCTAAGTACAGCAGTTGACAGATACTTCATAATCAAAGTGTTTAGTGGTAGGAGGTGATAAAGGGGAAAAAATTAGAAGTGTGAGGAAACTAGGAGAAAAGAAAACAGGGCAAGTAAGGGTAGTACCAGCTTATTTTACTTTTGCTGGCCAAACCAGGAGTTGTCAGTGGAGACGGCAGAGTTTGGGACTGTGATGCTGTAGCAGCAGAATGTAGGAGAGAGAAGGTATTTAATGAACAGGTTTAACAAAAAAGTGTCTGATGTAACCATAGAATGGAACTTGTACTGTGCCACTGCTCAGGCATAAAAGTGATTGGCAGGAGGCCCCGTGCACAGAGTAAAATCCTGTCTTCACCAATGTGGAAAATTATGGTTTCAGCTGCAAAAGGAAGTAAAGCTTGGAAGGAATTAGCATATCTCTAGCACCGAGTGGCATCTGGAACTGAATGGCTGGGTTAAATCATTCAGTAGTGATTAATGAGGCTCATTGCTTAGGTTGTACGGCCTTTAAAAATTAAAAAGAGTAATTTAAAACGAGACGCAAAGCAGAAAGAAGAAACCATTGCTGCCGTTTACCTCTTGAATACAGAAGGTGGAATAAAGTCTTCCCTGTCTTTTGATACAAGGAGAAAACTGTCAAGTTCTTCTGTTAAGATTAGAAACTAAGAAATGAACTTCTGAATAATTGTTTTGAGGAACATTTTGGGATTTTTTTAAATGTGGGGGTTCTTTTAAGTGTAAATTTCAAAGCAGTCAGGGCTCTGAAATGGGAAGGAGTGTGCAGGGTGGGATTTTGCTGCTCGTGAGTACTTGGCTTCTCAGAAAACTTAAAAAAAATTAACAATTTCTGTTTCTCTCCCACTCGTGAGTGTTAATCTGCGTTGCCTATAGGGGAAGCAAAATATTGAAACATGTAAAGTGAAACAAGATTAAGAGACGTAGGGATCACTTTAACTTAACTTGAGTGTGGTTCTGGCAGTTCCTGAGCTGAGTGGTAATGCAGCTTGTTATCATATGAGGAATAATGTTCAGAATGTTCAAAGGCTGTTATTCTGTGGGAGGATTACAATACTGATATAAACATACTTCTGTTTACTTCCAAGATTTTAGTGGAGCGAATAGAGAAACCAGTGAAGTGTGTGTTCAAGTGTTGAGGGGTTTTTGGTGGTTTTTTTTTTAAAAAATTGTAAAAAGAAATAGTGGCATCATTTATGATGCTTTTGCTTAAAATGGTTGACCTTTCTGCAGCAAGTTCATGGGCATAGAAAATAAAAGGGAACTGGGCCCTTCTAGAATAAGGTATTTATTCCTCTGGAGCTTATCACTGCAAACACCAAAATAGAATTCCAGTGCTCAGGACTTAAGTTCCCTAAACTGTGTTGTTGAAAAAAATCTCTGCTCACAACACTTTTTGCTTCTCGATTGGCAGTTTTTTAAATTGTTTATTGTCTGCCTTGCTTTTCTTTTAAAATTTTTCTGATTTTCTTTTTGGGGAGGGGATGGTGATGTGTTCAGCAGAAAATAAGGAAGTAAATTGGTTTATTTTTGTTTGGTTGGTTTTGCTTGTTTGTTTGTTTTTAAAGCTAAATGATTGCATCTTTCTCATCCATACACTTATGTGGTACCCATGACCATAATGTGGAAAAAGGCTATTTAATCATTTAATCCCCCATCCCCACCCCAGTACTTCATATCAGATGGGGATTATTTTTTCCCCTCCCTTTGCTGGGACAGCCAGGCTAGCGAGGTTTGACCTGGTGCTTCAGTGTTGTGACCAGAAGGAGTGAATGTTACTTGCACAGGCAACTTTTGGGTTTTTCTAATTCTCTGACTGTAAGGTTTATTGATACTGTGTTTGATTGTGACTAATAACTGTGAATTTTTTTGTGGGGAAATTACTGTTTGCATGTCTATGAAGTCAATCATTATTCCAAAAAGGTTGGGTTAGTGTCTGCGCTGAGATTATCGTGTCTTCAGGACTGATAATTCTGTCTTTGACAGGAATTTGCATTTTATTTTACATCAGCTTCCAGAAAGACACATTTCATTACCTTATTGCAGGAAGGAAAGCAGCAACCTCTCAGCTAAAAATTCACATTGACCTACAGTCTAGTAATAATTAGAATTAAACAGAGGTAGTAATTTACCTTGGTCATTTCATCACAGTTCCTGTACATGCAGCTGGTCACTTTGAATCTCGTAAAATGAAATTTTCTTTTGCTCACCTTATGCAGGTCAAGTAAAAAACCACATCAAGTTAATGAATCCCTTTCTTTGCAATGAACTGAACGTGGCGTTTGTTTTTGTTCTGGCAGTGGGGAAATCACAGGGTGTTGGCGACAAGTCCATTATTGGCTCTGTGCACTGTGTTTCTGAGGGTTTTTGCTCCACCCAGCATATTATGTGTGCAGACCGTGTCATACCCGTTAAAACTTGTTCTAAAATGAGGAGTCCCTTTTTTAAAAGCAGTAATAAAGAGAAAATAAAAATAGCTCCCTCTTCTTCATTAGCATAAATGAAAGAGAAGCAGCAACTTCATTCCTTTTGTGGCCTGAGGAAATAAAAGAAAACCTGGATGAGTTCTCAGTCCCTAAAAGTCAAAGGAAGTTTAACTACTGATTTTAATTTTTACCTTGTCTTGCAGAAGCTCAAGTTGTGTGTCACTTTTATTCTGTGTGTTGTTATATAGGAAGCTTAATAATGGGGAAAGAGAGATGATTAAGAACGCCACTTCTTTAAAAAAATGAGAAAAATTCAAGACTAGTCAGACTCTGCAATTTAGGATCCCTTTTTTGTCATCGGTTGCAAGGTTGAATTTCCGCTGTGTTGTGTTGGTGCTGTTGGTGGCTTTCATGTGGTAGTCAGTCATTTCCCTGCTTCCTGAATACCCAAACTGGTTTTGTTGTAGCTTCTCATTTTTATCTGCTGTGTTTGATTTTTTTTTTTTGTTTGTGTGTCTAATAGCTTTTCCAAAGCATTTTTGGCTTTGAATTTTCCTGTGCTGTATATTTTTGTGTGGCATTTAGAGAAGTATAATACGTAAATCCAAGAGGTCTTTTCCTATAGTACTAATTTTTTACATAGCAGAAATACTCAACTGTTACTGTTGCTCAGTTTTGAAAATTAATGCAGTCTAGTTCCTACTAGCACGATATTTGAAGGGAGCCATAATAGATTCTAAACAAAGCTTTAAGCACATATCACTTGTTTAAAGAGATATCTTAAAATGATAACAGACTCATCAGCTTTTAGCACATGTTATTTCCAAATCTCTACTTAAATTATTCTCCCCCCCGTCCCCAAAGTTTTAAATTACACAAAAAATAAAGCCAGACCTTCCTCAGTGACTAAAAGTACCAGGTGTCAGATCAATAGCATGTGCTGGGAAGCAGGAATTTCATCTGAGGAGACTTTAAATGCACTTATTTTCAACTTCCATGAGCTACAAGTTGTATGTCTAGTTTTGTTTTTCTTTTCAACTGGTCAGTGCTAGGTAGAGTTTTGTTATTTTGCTACTGATTTAAGACAGAGATACCTACATATTTTTCTCCAGGCTTTTAAGGGCTCAAATTTAAGTGGTAGATCATTATTCTATGCATCAAAAGTGAAGGGTGATTAACTCTGTCTGGGTGCATGCAGTGTAATTTTAGAGGCTACAAATGTTGTTACAAGTCAGGTTAAGGTTTAAAGGGGAAAGTTTGGCTGACTGAGTTTTACAGCTTTAAGTTAATGTATGCAAACAAAGAAACTCTTGTTTTCTACCCATTTGTGTCTAATGAGCAAGTAGCTCATGTGGTACAGAAAAGAAAATGAGAAGATTGTGCAGTTTGCCATAAAGTTAAAACTATGTACTTTTTATTTCAATTTAGAAGTTCCATTAAATAGACCAAATCTAATACAACTTTTATTTAGGCTGTTCATCATCTAAATGTAAAGGGAAAGGATAATTGCTTTAAACTAAGTGATAATGATAAACTAAATGATAATGGCTTTAAACTATTACAGCTTAACTTTTAACATTAATTTATTTTTGTAGATTTCCTCATATGCCATTAAATAATTCAAAGGACCTGTTGAGGTAGCACTTAAAACTCCCCTAGTGTGTTTAAGCTTTTCTTTTAGATAGTTCTAAAGTTGCATTGATAACTTGGCTTTTCACTCAATTCTCTGTCTTAACCATATACCTGAAACTGTAAGTTCAACAGTATGTGGAAAGAGAATAGCCATTCTTGAATGACAGGGAAGTTATACAGAAAGGCTGGAATTTCTTTTAAAGGCATCAGCCTGATTTACGATGTTAAAATTGTAAATAATGAGACAGGTAAGACCTGTCTCTGTCCTTTGTCCATATATTGCCTTCTCTCACCCTTAAAGATTTCTTAGAGACAAGCAATTTGGAAGCTTTTTTGAACTTGTAGTCGATATCTGTTTACACTGGATAAAAGCTGAATAGTGTGGGGTTTTTATAGGACTGCATAGCAGCATAAGAAACTGTTCAGCTGCATCTGAAGTGATCCAATTCTGGGTGCAAAAAGCCAGGGTGCATAAATGGAATAAAGCAAAATGGAAGTGATTAATGGGAATAAAAATAAACAGCTTTTGGTCTCAGTAAATGATACCTGTAAAGCACGGCAGCCTTGTTGAACATAATTAAAGTTGTAAGAACCGGGGTGGGGTGAGTGGGCTCTATTCTCTGAGGTCATGGTGGACATACAGAGGTCAGGGTTTTACACTTAGTCTTATGTAAACAGTGTCATGCCCTGGTAAATGTAAGAATTGATTTAACTATGTTAAGCTAATTTAAAAAGAAAAAAAAAACAAACCAAAAACAAAAAACAAAACCCCCCAAAACCACCAAAACAACAAACAAACAAAAAACCCAAAGACAAAAAAAAACCCAAACAAAAAACCACAACCAAAGGTGCACTCATTTGATACAAAAATTTGAGTGAGTGCAGCCTCTTTATCCTCTTTTAACCATTTGGTGGGCAAAGGTGAAGAGAAAAATGAGAAGTAGAGGCTTCTATTTATGCTTTGAGTTGTCTGTTGTGCTACTGGGTGATTCTGTGGTCTTTGACTTTGTACAGTAACATCTCTCTGTAGGTTTCCTGAAGCCAATTCCTTTACGTCTGTAGGTTCAAATTGACACTTGATAGAGATTTTTATTTCTAGTTACATCCTTTGAATATTAATTATTTTCTTTTGCTGTGGAGTTCATGTGCTTGTTCTTTTGGTAATCTTGAACCATGGAGTCATAGAATAGTTTGGGTTAGAAGGGACCTTTTAAAAGGTCCTCTCATCCAGCTCCCCCCTGCAGTGAGCAGGGACGTATTTAGCTAGATGAGGTTGCTCAGAGCCCTGTCCAGTCTGACCTTGAATGTTGCTGTGTATCTCTGAGTATATTAAATCTTTATTTAGTTTCAGTGGTTGTGGGATTTGGTTGTTGTCTTCATTAGCGGTTTGGATTATGTATTCAGACCTATATTTATGCTTGGTAGAGAAGAAATTCAAGGGTGTCCTAGTAGTTCTCCCATCTGAATGACACCAATTTTGTCTTTTTGCTCCCTACCTCATCTCTTGTTTGCATTGAGCCTCCTTTCCTTACAGTCCATCACCAGTGAGAATGAACCACCAGCTCCAGACAGAACATGTCTCTGACTGCTAAAAGAAGGAATGGCTGGCAAAACCCAGAAGACTTGAATTGAAAACGGAGTTCTGTAACTCAGTCTGGCAAGCACAGGCACCACTCCCTCCCAGCAGCTTCAAGGGCAGTTGCTCAGGCTCTCCGAGGCTTTGTCTGGCCATCCACCAGCTGTGAGCTGGCTGGGGCTGCCCACTTCCAGATGACTGGTTGTACGAGCTGTCGCTTTGTCACTGCAGTGTAAGGGGGGGCTGCAGGCTCTTGGAGAAGAGGGAGATGAGTGTTCAACATAATGATTAAATATGCGGAAGAAAAACTCTCCAGTTCCTGGCTCCAAGTGTCTCCAGGCAGCTCTTCCTTGGTGTGAAATGCTGCTTTAATGCAGGTCGGCTTTAACTGCTGTAAATGAGTGTAGTGCTGGGGAAGTCAATGAGCCGCTGGTAATTTACTTCACTTGAGAATCTGCCCAAGTAGATGAGCAATTGGCAACCTCAAAGGCGAGCGCTTATCCCGCAGGAGAAGTGCAAAACCAGTTAGGTGTTTTGTATTTGTTGTCTTCTCCCTCTCTTCTGGGGAAGAAGTTAACATTCCTACATCCCAGCGGTGTTTATTGCCAGTGGAATTTTACTCACAAAAGGAAAGTTTGTAAACTGTTGCTGTTTTGGAAATACGGGGTTAAAGAGTTAGTTCAGCTTCTCGCTCCACATTGCCTCTTTTACTAATAAAATGAGTGGGTATCACTTCAGAGCACAAAACAGTGAGAATTCAGCATGACTGACATAATTAGCAGCTTCTAGAGGAGGCTGAAGATGGATTTCAGTGGAGATTGCTGACTTTGCCCTGCCCTGTTCACAGAACGGGTCCTCATGTATCCCAGGGGTCTCGCTATCTCTAGTGAAAATGAAATAAGCCCTGTGTGTTTGCCCCAAAAGTTTACTTTGCTGTGTTGTAGTCGGTGTTTACCTGATGTTCCAGAAGGAATGGGGTGTAGACCAGGAACACCTTTGGTGTGAGGCTCGTGGGGATGCAGCTCTGTCCTTTCAAAACTACTTCATTGAAGACAGACTCGGGTCAGCCCAGTCCCAATAGGTGCAGATCTACTACAGGGAATTGCAAGACTGGTAATGCTTAAAATTTTCTGTTGTTCAAAAAGATCAAATGAAAGTGGTGTCCGTTTTGGCAAGCTAGATAACAAATTTGGTGACTTAAACCATGTCAGATAAACTGTGCCATTGGAGTTTCCAGATCTAATGCTATGTTGTCCCTAAGTCTAAGAGGAGTCAGATGCTTTTAGTACTAGATTGTGCACTACTTACAAATATGCAAATAAGAGGAAAAAACCCTTAATTCCAGAGCATACTGCATACATATCTATTGGAAGAGAGTGCATTTAAGGAGGAATGGAGATGCCAGCTGACTCAGTTTTGTTGTTGTTTTCCTTAACAATTCAGCTCTCCTCAGGGACTCCAAACTCTTACAACTGATGAGATGATTTGGTTACCTAGTTTTAATGTTGTTCTAAGTGTTTGCATGACTGGAAAGTTATATTTTGTTAATTTTGAATTGCAGCTTTTTACTGCCCAGTACTTTGATTCCTCCTGTAAGCTGAATATTGAAGCTTCTTTCCTGAGGTGCTTTGTATAGCAATTGCTCTGCACCTACCCTAGGTGCAACTGTGTAAAATGTTTACTCTTTAGTGTGCATTTCCTATTTTTGTGATCAAATAGCTCCAGGAATAAGGCAGCATTTTACTTTTTAAACATTCATACTCATATAATCAGGGAAGATTTGCAATAAGCAAAAGAATTACTGTATGCAAAATTCTGCTTGTATCAAGAGCACAAGGAGCTTTGCTACTTTCTGCCTTCCACAGGCACTTCAAACGAAATGTTTAACCTGGAATGTTTTCTGGATAACTCCAAATGGTATCAAGTATCATCATGTTGGCTTTAATTTTGTTTTTCTTTTTTTTTTTGTGAATGATTTTGTCTTTCTTTTTTTGTCCCAGGTTGCATTCTGGTTGACAGTGTAAGACTAGTTGCTATTTGTAGCTGGGACTTGTAAGAGAATCTTTGAATCATCAGACATTTAATTTTCCAGCTCTGTGAATTCGGGGGATGTAAGGAAAGACATAGCCCAATACAAAGAAAGTTTCTTCAATATTTCTTTTTTAACAGCTCTGTAATGTGCTTTTTATATATAAAAAAACCCCCTGAGGATTTTATGTGGTTTTGTGTTTAGGGTAACCTAAGCATGATCCTAAATTCTCAAGGGTTGCTAACAGAGGTAAGTCATGTCTCTCTCACATTTGTCTGCAATGAGCATACATAGTCCAGCACAGGTACCTGTTTTATTTGCTGTCTCCTTCACAGCATGGGAATTCTTTTGCCTTCTGTACATCTGCTGGACAGCAGCAGCAGTGGTGGGCCAAAGGTCTGCCCTGAGCCCTGTGCCTGCTGAGTAGAAAGTAATTTTCTATGTCCTGATCAGTGAGGATTTGAAGGCACTTGGATGGCAGCAGATTGGGAAGCAGTGTTCAACACAGCAAGTGTGATAGTAAGAGTGATGGAGAGTTAGAGTCAACATGTGATCTCTAATTAAT
>JAWWLV010000001.1:9371065-9390146 GCA_035041135.1 Platyrinchus mystaceus
GGAAGCAGTGTTCAACACAGCAAGTGTGATAGTAAGAGTGATGGAGAGTTAGAGTCAACATGTGATCTCTAATTAATCAGAAACAAGCCCTGTATGCAGGACTTCCTTCAGCAGTTCCTTCCTTCCTTCTTGATTTGAGGTTCCTTAGCATGGATAATGTTGTGGGAGATAGCAACAGAGAATTTCTTGGTTTGACTTGGTTGGTTGTGATTGCACTGTCATTTAATGCTTGGCTTAGTTTTTTCTCTGTCTTTTTTAAGCAGTCTCTTCCAGACATCTTGCTTGCCCTGCCCTACTTATTTTAATTACAGCTTGAGTTAACTTTTCTTTGAACATGTTAAGGTATGTCTCTAAAATACATACTTTTTTTTTTTTTTGAAAGTCAGATATTATATAATGTATCTGGTATGTTTTGGAACGTGCATAGTTCCCTGGCAACTGTTAAGCAAAATTATGCCTTTCTCTATATTGTAGTGTAGGAAATTATTATTTTAGTCTTTCGTTACGTACCAAGTTAATTATTTTATTTTTTTTTTAATATGAAGTAATACCCTTGGGGATAAAGTAGGATCAAAAGACATCTCTATTTAAGAAGCTGGGTTAAATGTTGTCAGTGTTAATACTGCAGTTCTGCCAACACTTGTACCCAATGAAATGACTTGGCAGTCTTGAGGTCTAATACCCAGTTTCAGGGAAGGTGTAAGACCAAACTCTTTTCCTCTTAAACTTTGTTTTCTATATCATCACAGACCGGGTCAGAGCAGAGTTGTTTGTTTCTGGGGTGAATTAAACTAAAGGAAACCATCTTCAAGGCCAGGCTGGATGGGGCTCTGAGCAAGCTGGTAACCAGTGGAAGGTGTTCCTTCCCTTGGCAGGGGGCTTGGAATTTGATGATCTTGAAGGTCCCTTCCAACCCAAACCATTGTTGGGAAAAGTATCAAAAGGGGTGCTGGTGTGCACCCCCATCTGAAAGACTGCAGGTAGTTTTTCAGTTTTCATAGATATGGCTCAGTTTCAGAGATTTAATATATCTGGCTTGTAAGCATATAGACTTAAAAACTTGAAACTTAAAAACATTCTCCTCATAAATCAGCAGAAATTTTAGGGGAAAGGTGAAAAGTGTTTTAGAGGCTGGTTTGTTATTTTTTTTTTCTTTTCTGAATTGGAATCTGATTTAGGAGATCAGAATCTTTAAATAGGTTCTTTTGGAAACTGTACATTTAAAAAAGGCATTCACATAATGTATTCACCACTTTCACAATTGTGTTATGTGTGGGATATGAGCAGATCTGTAATGTCAGGACTTTGCTTTAATTAGCTGGAATCTGAAAATATTAATCAGGCAGAATTTTTCTTCAGTTTTGTTTTGCATAGACTGAATAAAGATGTTTTTCATGGGCTCTTTTGGTTTGACCCAGTGTAAATGGCCACCTGATTAACCTAATATTCACGCTGGTTTGGGGTTGTTTTTTTGTGGTTGTGTTGTGTTGTGGTTTGGTGATTGTTGTTGTTTTGGGAGTTTTCTTTGGGTTTTTGTTTTAATGGGATTAAGAAATCGCCAATTAGGGTGCCATGAAAGCCATGGAAGAAGATCACAGCACTCGGCCATCAGAAGCAATAGCAATCTGGGCAGCATTCAGCAGTTGAGCTAATTAATTCTTCTCTGTATTAGGCCTCTCTGATACATTGGCCACCCTTAATTATGTGCACTCAATAAAAAGTAGGTGCTACTCTAGTTGTATTTGGGTTTTAAGGAAATATTTCTAGCATGAAGAGACTTGATGGAGAGTTTGAAGAACAAGATTTATTAAAATAACTTCATAGTCACACTTGAAATCATTTTACCTTTTTTGGAAATAGCCTTGGAACAAGACTTCATTCAACAACATGAATGGAAAATCAGAGTGTAGCCAATATTATCTTGCCATCATAAGGAAGTGGTTTCAGTCTCACAGTTGAAGGAATGCTGTGTTAGGGATAAATATTTTATGTTTCCTCTAAAAATGAAGCACCAGTTCCGTTTGTTTTTCTGTGTATGTGCAACACATTAATATATATTAAAAAAAAAAATCCCACAGAATTCTTTATTTATCCTCACTGCATTTATCTTCTATTAGGGATTATTGAAGTGTATTGGATATTCACTTCACTTAATCTTCCCTGCTGATGTCTATTACTGGAAATGTGACACTTGTTACAAGTGCCCTTCCCATGATAAGGTTCAGATACTTAAAGATATAGTTGGGAATATGAGTTGGATTTGTTTGTTGGTGATAGAGGAGTGTTGACATAACATTAGGTTTATCAATAGGTAGAACTGCTAACAACAAAAGTTGTTGCTTTTATGTATCAGTGTTTCTTACTACCTTATTATTTTGGAATTGTGTGGGAAGTGTCACACCTGCTTGGGATGTGTTGGTATTAACCATAACTTTTAGTATAGAATTTGTGATGGAAATCTACAAAATTAAGCATGTTCTCAGAATAACTTAAAATGAACCATTTTTCAATTTTAGGAGCAGCAGGAAGACAAGAATTCTCTAGATTACGTTTAGTGATATGTTTCCTCTCACTGTATTGAGACATCCTTACCACAGTGATAAAATCTTAACTATTTTGATTATATTTTTTTATTTTACTTTTTTGCTTTGAAAAGTCTTAAGGAGTAAACCTTGTAAGCAGAGATTATATTAGTTTCTAAAGATAAGCTCTTTCTCTCCTTCCTTGCCTTTTATGAAGTGAAAACTATTTGTCATAAGTGCCTATTCATGGGAATAGACTTCAAAGTTAAGTTTGTGAATTTGATAAATAAAATCATGCAAAAATCATGAAGTACTTGTTAAGTACACACATATTTCAATATGTGTCAGAATTTAGAGAGAAATTATTTGGGGAATAGATAACTCATACTAGATTAGTCTTGTATTAAGGTAGTTAGCTGAAGCTTTATAGCAACTTTGAATTTTGTAGAAAGGAAATAAATCTTGATTATTTTAGTGTATCCTGAGCATAAAAATATATTGCTTTTAATTAAAGTATCAGAGTTTACTATATAATAAGGAATGTTTCTTAAAGATAGTGTTTCTTTCTTCTTGGGTGTAGTTGTATTCTAACTGTGGAGCTAGGTTAATTGTTGGATCCTTAAGTCCCAAACTCGAATTCATTGTCCTAAGGTAAAAAAATGTATCTTTCTTCCTTCCAAAATCTTTATCTTGCTTCAGGTTCTTTCTCTGAGATAGGTGAAAGAATGTACTTTTTCTTCTAGATCACAAACTGCCTTATTTTATTTTCATGATACCTAGTTATATAGTTTGAAATAGATTCACCCCTGCATAATGTACAAATATGTCTATTGTGTTTTGGTTGTTATTTTTTTTTTCTGTAGGAAATTCATCCTTCTCATGAACAGCCAATAGTTTTGACAATTTTCAGCAACTCCTTTTAGACAGGCCTTTAATCCTCTACTGCTGCCTGTCTCCTTCATTACAAATACAAGTTTAGGCATGCTGGAGAAGAGGGGAATGTTTTCCCTGAGAAAATATTCAGCCTTAAAGAAAAAATGAAGTTTCTTAAAGTGTCATTAAAATAAGAAAGCTTATGTATAATTAGAGGTTAAAAAGAGGTAGAACTCTCATGTGTGCATTTAAACAGCTTTTTACAATTTGGGAAGCTTCAGATATGAGAGTGTTGTTTATAAAATGTGTTTTCTGCTCCATTAGAATAGAAAATGCCATTTTTAAAATCTATAATGACAAGCAATTCATTACCCCTCACATCTACATTTCTTGAGCATTTTTGTTTGATTCCTTCCATATCTGTTAAGGACACCAATTGGAGCATTGCTATGGTAATGCTACAGTTTCCTTAGGAAATTCCATTCTTCCCCTGGAATCCCCATCCTCTTATTGCTCTAACTTGCATGATTCTGCTCAGTGTGAGCACAAGGCCACACTGCTCCAGTTCCTTCTCTTCCCCTAAAAGAAGTGCATGTTCAACAGCAGAAAACTGAATTAATTAAAATTTAGCATAGAATACTGGTTACAGAGCAGTATTGCTCTTGCCTTTGTGGAAACAGCAGGAAATGCCAGGAGCTGCCTCTTTGTTTGTGTGTGTGTCTCCTTTCAGGTTGTGGTTCAGTAGAAAGCAAATTATGTTTCATGTGAAGATAGTTGACTTCACACACACACACAAAGTCTGGAATTTAGTTCTATGAGGTGATTGATGACAGTAACAGTGTAGTATTTTATGAGTTGTTTATAGCTCTCATTTTAGAGTATAGCAAGAGATTTCCACCTTTTTTGGATTAAGATCCTGTGTAAATGCAAAAAAATCCTTGTACATGACTCTGTACACCCACTATAATTAATGTTAAGATGTAAAGATGGTGGTGGTTCCCCTCTGGTTCCATCATATCATACTGATGCTCTAAGAATGGCTTCATGAGGGGTGACAGGGGCTTGCAGTTTGCAGTTCAGGATCCATCCTCGAGAGAAGACCAAAGATGGACTTATTTTCTAATGACAGATAGTAGTGGAAAGGATTTTTAGAGCTTTGTGTCATTGCTGTTTTACATATTGTGTTTTCTCCATAGATATGTATTGTTTGGTCAGGTTTAGATCTTATAAGCAGGAGAAGGTCTTGCTGCCTTCCTTTACCTGAGCATGACTCTCTACTCACCTCCAGGAGCTACTGCCTGTCTTCAGGTGTCCTGTGGATTCTTTGTCAAAAGCTTTCCTTCCTAACACAGCAAAAAAGAGAGGAAAAATGCTCTTGAAGATACATTTGCTGTGCTGGTGCGGGCATAGTAATGACCAATGCATCTTGTGCAATTAAAGCAGCAACTGTGTGACTCAGATTCTGTGCTGGGCAGGTGGAATGCTTTGTTGTGGGTAATTAAATTATAATTCTTCTGCTCTTAATTCTTGACTGTTTTCCAAGGAGTTTTCCGACCATGTGCATCACCTGTGATAAGACCAACCTTGTCTTTGTTTGGCTTACACATTCCTTTTTACATGACTAACAGTTAAGATTATCAGAATGTCTGTCGGCTTCTGAAGATGAGTGTTCTGCCTTAAACATCTGCCCCCACTTCAAAGGACAGGATTCAACTACTGCCTCTTTCACTTGAATTTCTTATGGGAGAGACCCAGTATGACAGTGGGATAAACTTGGACTTTCTGAATGTTCTAAATATTTCTGAGAATTAAAAGTGCATCTTTGAGCTCCTTGCCACCAGAAGGACTGTTTAGGATTATTTCTACAGCCTTTTTTAATCAGTGAACAAACAGTGAGGAAGAGAGTAATCCTAGGAATATGTATTTTTAAAGTATGTGCAATTTCTCATAGAGTATAATAATGTATATTTGTTGAACTTAAACAGATGGATGCCATTTAATAGCTAATGTGTAACTGCATAAATACAAAATTGACTTTTTTCCTAATGCATTTAGCTATTCTGTCCAATTCTAGCTATTTTTAACCTACTGGTTTTTATGAAAATACTTTGTGTTACAATAATAATATTTTAATTCCAAAATCTGTTGTTTTGGTTTTTTATTTTATTTTTGGTGGTGTTTTTTTCCCCCTGCAAGACTCCCTCTCAGTAGAAACTAACCAAGTTGATTTCAGGGTTTGTGAAGGATTCTAAATCCATGTGTTTTCAAAATGGCTCATTTGTTTCTGTTTTTCTGGCATCAGACACTTCTGTAACATCACTTCAGAGAATTAAACCAGACTTAAAAATTTAAAGCATTTAAAAATTAAGAGTTGATTACTTGAAATGCATTTAAGTATGAACATGAGCCAGCAGTGTGGCCCAGAAGGCCCCAATGACATCCTGGCTTTATCAGCAATAGAGTGGCCAGCAGGAGCAGGACAGGGACTGTTCCCCTGCACTGGGCACTGGTGAGGCCACACCTCAAATCCTGTGTCCAGCTTTGGGCCCATCACAACAAGAAAGACATTGAGGGGCTGGAGCATGTCCAGAGAAGGGCAACGGAGCTGGGGAAGGGTCTGGAGCACCAGTCTGATGAGGAGCTGCTGAGGGAGCTGGAGGTGTTTACCCTGGAGAAAAGGAAGGTCATGGGGGTTCTTATCACTCACAACTACCTGAAAGGAGGTTGTAGCCAGGTGGGGGTTGGTCTCTTCTCTCAGGTAGCAAGTGGCAGGACAAGAGGAAACGGCCTCAAGCTGGGCCAGGGCAGGTTTAGATTGGGTATTGGGAAAAGTTTCTTTGCAGAAAGGGTGGTCAGGCATTGGAACAGGCTGCTCAGGGAGCTGGTAGAGTCACCGTCCCTGGAGGTATTTAAAAGATGTGCACATGTGGCATTTGGGGACATGGTTTAGTGGTGGACTTGGTTGCTAGTAGATCTTCATGTTCTTAAAGCTCTTTTTCAACCTAAATGATTCTGGGATTGCATTAGGAGCATCAGCAACCGTGACTTCCAATTTTAAATGTTATATCACTGAGAAAACTGTGTGGTGTCAGTTCCTACACAAAAAAAAAGTGCAGAAAGACTTTGACACAGGAAAGCCATCAGGTCTGAGCTTTTCACCTGGGAAGGCCAGCTGTCCCACGGGGGGTTTTTTAAGTCCGTGTTTACCACAGTTTGTAAACCTGCAGCACGAACTGCCGACTCTGCCATTTACAGTAGCTGCTTTTGTGCGATATGTGCGAAAAAGTGTCTCGTACTGGAAAGTCGAATAAACTTCTTAATGTATTTCTCTTTTGTTTATATTGAGTTTTTAAGTGGCTTTTTGTAAACCCCATCACCATGCTGCTGCTGCTGCTGCCAAAGTGATAATAATAATAGATCTATTGACACCATCTGTCTGAGGAATCCACGGCCACTCTTTCCAAGTCTGGTTTAGTTTTCAGTAGAAAAGCATTCTTTATAGGAGGAATTATTTCTGTGTTCCTCTTTCCTCTTTTGCTCTCATTCCCCTCCCAAGGATCCTTAGTGGTGATTCATACTGGAATTTCCCCCAATTTCTCTTTCCTTTTGCACATCCAGTAAATTTCTCTGTTGATTCTCCAGTATTGTGTGACTTGTTGGCAACTTTTATCGCATTATAGAAGCTGTAGGGCAATCTGGACAGAAATAAAACATTAATAACTCATTTTGCAGATAATTCTTTTAAATTGTTTTGTTCTTTTGGAAACTGTTTGATGTATATAGATAATGTTTTTATAACTGAACTGATGGTGCATTAACCAGATTTAACAGCATGTCTTGTGAAACACTTCTGTGTCGTGGCAGAGAAACCTATTTCTGCAAAGGGGAGTTAAATTGTACTTAGTACTTAGAATATCCATTTCTTCTAAAATTGTTCTAGTTGAGTAGTATAAGGATTTGAGGGGGGGAGGAGGAAAGCACGCACAGGTTGACATGAAGTGTTCCAGTAGTATCCAACACTGCTCAGTCTTGCCATTTATGGTTGGCAGAAGCAGCATGGTGCTCGAAGCAAATGGTGTTCTTAATGGTGGTGATTTAGAGGGACATTTATACATATTTTTATTAACATGTATACTTCTGTAAAGATGTTCTGTAACATGGTGGTGCTTTAGCCTGTGGCTCACTGAGCCCATCACCATTATCTATGAAGTGAAAATAATATAGGGGCAGTGTCCAGAGCAACAGTGAGAACTTGTGCTTGTTGAAACTTCTAGCGGGTCAAAGCAAAATTTGTGGTGGTTTTTAAATGAGGACCTAGTCAAGACAGGAGAGTGGTTCTGTCATGAGTTAATCTAAGGAGTTTTATATTAAAAAAAAAAAAAAGTGGGGGGTGCAAAAAAGGCAAAAAAACCCCCCAAACCAGGCAGCAAGGTGGGTAAAGTTGGGCCAACTGTGGGCAGTGGCAGTGAGATAATGATGCCATTGTGAGTGTTAGAGATTGTGGGAAGGGGAACTGACTTCTCTCAGGTAATGACCTGAGGTTTAATTGTTTTGTAATGAACAAGTTTCTTGTGTTTGGTTGCTGTGTGGTTCTTACTTTCATAATGTTTAACTTGGGTTAATATTAGACAATCTGAGTCTTTAGGTCAGGAAGTCAATACTTGATGTATTTTCTTGACTGAAGTGAGACACCTGACCCGTGTAATGTAATGGTAGTGAGAAATCTAAGTTCATCTGCTGACCAATTTGCCAAGACTGTAATTTTTTGTTAACAAAAATCCAAGTAGAAGAAGAATTTAGTAGTAGTATGCTCAGCTCTATTCCAGAAGTATGTTCTAACCCTATGAATGTCATTTGCAGTAAATTATTTGAAAATAGCTGTTGTCTGAGTCTATTGAGTTCAAGAATCACAGAGAAAGAACCAAACTATAAATGGTTTCTAGAGTTCCTGCATTGGTCTTCCTCATGATAATGCTACAATATCCCAAGATTCTTGTTCTCCTGTCCTGGATAATTGGTTGACTTGCTATTTCTGTAGGAGTTCGTGGGATTCCTTCATCTTGCTAGGTTTGAAGGACAGGGAAAAGCAACTATACTCTACATTTAGCTAAACTTAATCTTTTATGGCACTAAAATTTGCTACTGGAGATGATGATGGGATCAAAATGACATAATAGATGCCTCTGTAGTTCAGTCTTCTATCTTGTCTCCTTATTTGTATAAGCAGACATTTTGTTTTGGACATTTTTATGAAAAAAAATGTATGGGTCACATCTCTCAGGCACTGCATTTGGTTCTGCAGACTTGGGCAGGTCCTGTAACAATTATTTTGGGAGCACTTGGGGGAGGACAAGAAAAATTGTGGGTTTTGAAAATATAAAGATTTGGAACAGTGAATAATCTCTTTCTCAGGTAACTTACAAGTCCGTGTCATAAAGGAGCTGATGATTTGTGAAGGAAAAAAGTCTTATTTCAGTTAATAGAAGAGTATTTATTTATTTTCAGTTTCATATTCAGTTGTTTAGAACTAGTTTCAAGAATATTCCTACTTTGGCTTTGTGTTATTCAGTCATCACTTGTGCTGAGACCTTTTTTTTTTTAACTTAAAGAAAGGATTGAGGGGGAACCTCATCAATGTGTGTCAGTGTCTAAAGGGAGGTGTCAGGGGATGGACCAGTGTTGCCAAACAATAGCACAGGAGGCGACGGGCAGGAATTGATGCACAAGAAGTTCCACCTGAACATGAGGAAGGATTTCCTTGCTGTGCAGTGACAGAGCACTGGAACAGATTGCCCAGAGAGGGTGTGGAGTCTCCCTCACTGGAGATATTCAGGAACGAGCTGAACACAACCCTGTGCCATGTGCTTGAGCAGGGAGCTTTGTCCAGGTGACCCACTGTGGTCCCTTCTAACCTGACCCATTCTGGGATTCTTCAGTACTATATAGATTTTTATGAAGGATGCAGAGCAATTTGGCAAGTTCAACCACGTTCCCTTTTCAAACTTTTTATCTTCGGGGTTTTTTCTCCTTCATGAAATGGTGTCTTGAATATATCTTGGCATGCAAGACAGAAAAAGCACTCTCATCTGGATGCAGCAATTTGTCAACCCTAAAGATAGAAAAGGAGCATGTATAAGGAACATAATAGGGTTTTTTTAAAGGATTCCCTGTTGTGAATATCTGTCTGCTCTTTTTTAGCTGTGTGAAGAAATCTTTCATCTTGAGAACAATACCTAACTTCTAATGCCATCCTATCATATTTTGATTGAAAGCTCAACTTAAAAACATATTTACTTGGAGGAAATGGGCCAGCCAGCTTTACTGTTATAACTAAGTTATGTTTTATTTTGGTGATGTTTACCTTTTATGATTTATAGAAATCTCTTAAGTTGTATGGATTACTATTTAATTTAGAGTAGTTTATGGTGAACATGTACAGTCATATTGTCTGCAAAATTTCTTAAGGAAGTTTTTTTAAATATATTTTTACAAATAACTTAGTCGAGGAGGGATACTAATTCAAATTTTTAACAATTTCTATATTCAGTTGCTGGAATTTGCCTTTTCCTTCTTCCCCTTGCATGAAATAATTCTTTTTCCAGGACTGTGAAACCCCAATTCCTCTGGATTATTGTCTTTAGTAGTGCACTGTCTTATCTACATTGGAAGCAATGCACTGTTAGCAATGCACCATTTACCACTACAGCTCTGTCTAACCCTGAAGACTTTTTTTTTTCACCAGTAGTTATTAATAGTTATTAATAGAGTTCTGTCTCAGTGGAGAGCCAGCATGCTGTAGGGTGAGTGATAGGTATTTATAAGGAATAAATACTTAGGAGGGGGTGGGAGGGAATAGTATGTTGGTGAAGGAGAGCAGGTAAATGGTTGCATAGAGGGGGGACTACAATGAGCAGTACTAATGAGCACAGAAGGCTTTAGGCACCTGCATTCCCAGCAGTGTTTTGTGGAGATGGCCTCTTTAGCATTACTTGTCTTTTTACTTCTCGTCCCCTGCTAATTCATTCTTGTCATTGCAAGAGCTTTTAACATAAAAGTAACGATTTTTAGTAATTCATTCTGGGCTTTGTGACAGCATTAGCAGGAAAATGGGGATTTTCTTCCTCCTGAAGCATGCCAGAAAAGGCTTTTTTCAAGGTCAGGGATGATCTCTACTATGGCTTGATGATAAAAGCTTATATGAGTATTCTCTTAGCTCTTAAGCATTAAAGTTATTTACTTACTTCAACTAGGATGGCAGATATCTTTTGGATCTGTTGTTTTGTTTCAGAATAGTGATTTCAAGTTTGTGTTTTGATTTAGAGTTGGATTTGTGGGTATAAAAGAGGAAAACTATAGTCTATATTGGCCCACCAAACTCCTGTGACTTCTCATGAAAGAGAATAATGTAGTTAAGGTGTGTAATTAATTGAGGCTGAAAAACTGCAGTTCTGTTTTGGGGTTTTTTGTGTGTGTTTTTGTTTGGTTGGTTTGTTTTTTTTGTTTGTTACAGGTGGAATTTTAAGGTATTGTCAGCTGATATTTAATCAAGGTCAGGCAAAGAAATATCTCTTGTATTTAGTAAATGAGGAACAGAAAGCTGAATTGCATATCCCAGTTTCCTTGGCCAGTCTTGTCTAAAGATGGGAACTGTTAGGCCATAAGAAGGATGGGATGAGGTGCTTGAGATAGTCTGCTATCAGACTTTTTTTTCAGTTTTAGAGTACTTTGGTCTGCCATGGAAAAAAGTCCTTGATTTTTTTTTTTTAAGTAATTTTTTGTACCTGATTGAAACCCCATCCTCTCTCTGCTGTGTTTTTCAAAGTAATTTAGGAATTCTTGTTTGATTCAACATTTTATCCTATGCTGTCAATTTATGTCCATTTAAGACGTTCTTCCATTTACAAGGTTTTAGTAAAGCATTTGTGCAGAAGTGGGTCTCTGTTCCTATAAATAATACAAGGTGAAAGCTCCAGGAGCTGGTTAACCTGATCCCCTGTGCCTTTCTTCATCAGTTAACAGATGACTTTCTGGAGATTTACAAGTACAAACATTGAACTTTTTTTCCTCTCATAATGTTGCATGGTCAATTAAGAACTAATACAACAACTAGATGAAAAATGGTCCTGTTTATGCAAGAGAGAGTCAGAGGCTTTATTTTCATTCTTAAAGCTATGTATACTGGCTTGCATTTAAGAAGTTTCCAACTTTGGCTCAGATCAAAGTTTTCTGTCCTTTTAAACAGAATTCTGTGTTGAGGGGGCTTCTATAACATCGTTGCTAATTCATCAGCATTTATAATTTTAAAAAAAAAATTAACAGTGGCATGGTGCCTGTTATTTTTGGAAAGCCTGTTTAATATGCCAAATATCTTTGCATGGGGAATAAAGCTACATAACAACGAGTTGTGAAATTGTAATGTTGGCTTGTAAGAACAGTTCGATTGCACTGATTATTGTGACACCGTTTGATTTTGACTGACAATTAAATACTAATACTAAAAGAGAAAGATCCCACAACATGTGTACTGTTCAGCAGTTAGGCTTTGTGAATGAATCTGTGCTGTCAGGTCAGCTGTTTCTGCTGGGATGTTTTTGCTTTCTGGATATTCTGAAAAGTGCTTCTTGATCTTTCTAGTGCCATAGTACTGATTAAATGGCACTAAAACTGGTACTGAACCACCATCTGAGATAAGAAGAAAAAAACTTGTGATCATTTTGATTAGATAACATAATGTATTCAGGTTTTGGTTTAGATCCATTACTGATAACAGTATTTAAACAGTGTTACACAGATTTTAGTCATCAGCAGGTTCCAGGAGCCCCCAGGATTGCCTGTGCCCTGCTGTGTTGTCCCTCCAACAGGTATCGGGGTGGTTGAAGTTCCCCATGGGAGACTTCTTGTGGGTCTCCTTTCTGGAGCTGAAATAAACACCCATGTTAAAGTCAGGATCCAGAAAGGACTCAGCTAACTGCAGTGAAACACTGTCTAAAACTGCTTTTCTGAAACCTCCATCATCTCTCCCAATCACAGGGAAGCCTAAATGCTGCCAGATAAATTCCCCCCTCCACTGCCCAACTTTCCATGCCCTTCTCCATGCCTACCACTCGCCCTGTGGTCTGTCTCAGACCTACCAGATTGTATTTCATAAACAACTCATAACTGTTTTCTTCTAAAATTGGGGGTTTAACTCCTTTATGTAAAATTGATCAATAGCCCTTGGAGCAGAAACTTCTCTATTTGCTGGACTTCTGTGACTGCTGATACAAATGATCCTCTCACCACATTTCTCCAGTTCTTCTCTGAAATAAATATTCTTGCCTGGTTTTATAAGAAAGGGCATAAACATCCTGAACACACCTGAAGTCTGTGAATTGCTCATTCCAGGTGGAAGGAAGTGACTAATTTACCATTACTAAAGTGGCAAGGCATGAAGAAACAAGAGATTTGATTTTTTGGCTTGGTTAGGCAGCTTCACACCAAGTAGGCTAATTCTGCATAATTTTCTGCTTAGAATGTTAAAAAAAATATTACTTAATATTGAGTCATTTTGTCTTTCCTCTGCACTCTGTAGGGGTTATACGTACCTAATAGAAAAATCTCAATTTTTATTCATTTATATATATAATGTATTTTTTTAATACAGTGAAGTGCAGACAGTTGGTGTTTATATATAAACAGGGATATCATGAGAGGACATGGCTTCTCATCACATCACTCCTGAACTGAAAGAAGAACATTTGGTTGAGTGGGACACAATCTTTTCTGAGAGCTCTGAGCTCTCCCTGAAGCCCAATGGCAAAACATGGGATTTGGGCTGAAGTATTTTAGGGACCTTTCTCTTGCCTTCTTCTAAGCCTTATGCACTAGTTTCTTCTCTTTTTTTCCATTAGATTATAATTTTCAAAGTTGATAAATTACCATCAAACCAGTTAATTAATGAGTTAATTTTTCATGGTGATGATGGTGTGCTGTGTTGGCAGATTGATGCAAATAAAGACTTCCAAGTCTTTCCCCCATGTTTCCTTCTTTACAGTCACGATACTGAGCTGTTTACTTGTGAAAAATCAACTACAGTGGAATCTGTCCCATGTATCTTTACTTATAATTTAATTCTGTTTATACGCTGTAGCTCTTGCAGTGTGGTGTTCCTAACGCAGATATGCCAGGTTATAAATATTTGCAGCAACCACGAAATTATAGAATAATTTAAGTGTAGAAATCCTGTGTAATGCAGAGAGGACTGACAATTTGCAGTACAATTTCTTATGAAAAGACTCATTCATTTTTCATAGACCATTTTAGCTTTTGTTCTTAATCAAAACACTGGGGGAGAATTTCCTGTTTATTTAAAGTAAGAATGTAAAAGAAGGGCAGATTAATTGTCATTAAAAATTCATTTAAACTGATCTATGTGCCATAATGCCTACTAATTAGTCATATAATGGTATATTAGAAAAATAGGAAGATTGATATTAGGGCTTTACCTGTAGAGGAGGAACAACTGATGCCAGTTAATCAATTTAAACCTCTAACCATGCGTTTAATTCTCAGTCTTTGCACTGGGTACTGGTGAGCAGCTGTGAGCCTCAAGGCCTAGTGGTTCTGTCTAATTAGTCCCACTGAAGGCTTTCAGCCTATTCAGGAAGCCTTAATTTAGGGGTTTGTTTCAAATAGCTCTTTACAGAAAGTGGAAAAGTCTGTATACTGGTTGCCTTTTTTTAGCATTTAGAAACTCTGCTGTGCTGATGATACAAAACCAGTAGTTTAGCCTTGAAAACCCTCTATTGCAAAAAGAAAGGTTGCTTAAAACCTTGGATAGTCCTTTGCAAGGATGAAAACAAACAAAACCTCTAGTTCCTTGTACCCACCTCTCCAATCATGTTTGATGGTCACAGCCTGAGCTGTAACAGAGATGGATGTAGCTAATTGAGCAGTTTTAAGTTGTAGTGAGATTTATGTTGCATGTTGGCAGTAAAGGTCCCAGCCAACTTCCACCTCTCAGGAGGGACCAAGTAAGTTCTGCACGGAGTAACCATGGGAGGAAGGAGAGAGGTAGGCAGGGCATGGAGGTGGTAATTAAAAGTAGTCCACTTTGCATTTTCCTCTCCAATTTATTACAACTTAGTGAACAGGTAGCTTCCCTGCATAATAGAAGTACTACCATAATTCTGAGCAGTAGAAGCTCAGATACTTGTACATGAAATGAAATTTCTTTCTGTATATGAATATAAGTAGCTTTTTTTTTTCCAGCAGCATTTCTACATCCTTGTAAAATACAGTTTCATTTGTTGCAAAGGAAACTCTTACAATATAATCATACCTTAGAGTCTTACAGGCTAGAGAATAGGAGCTTTTCTCAGCAGATGGAGCATTCTTAGTAGAATTTTCTGAATCAAGCTGCCTGTTTTTATGGGTAGCTGCTGCTGTTTTTCCACTTGCTGCTCTCTGCAGGCGTATCTTAACTTGTGAAACAAGCCATGGGCAGAGAAGTAATCTCTTCTACCGCAACTACTGCTGAAGTGTGGTTTTGTTTGTTTGTTTCTGTTGTTGTTTTTGGTTTTGTGTGTGTGTGTTTGTTTTGTTTTTTGTTGTTTTTGTTTTAAAGATGGATAATATTTCTAGGTGAACAGATTTATTAAGGTTTATTAATTCCTGGCAATAACCTATTTTTCTTTGATGGTTGAACACCCTCCCCTGTCACAGTGATTGCTGTAGAAGTAATAATAAAAATAATGATTCCTTTCTCTTGTTTCCAAACAGCTGTTTGCCTTAATAATTTTGAAGGCTTCACCATTATTTGCAGTTACGTGTGTGTACCACACAAACCTCTGCCTGCTTGCTCATGGTGATGTTGTATTATGCATTATAATCTTCTCAAATCGTACAGTTCTTCTAATTTTCACTTGCTGGAGGTTTTATATTTCTTGTGCAGGTCTACAGAGCTCTTGAGGTCTGTCTCTCTTCTGTTGCTTGATTTTGATATTCACCTTTTGACTCAGCCTCCTGGTTGTGTAGCACTGTGTCTTTCTCTTATGTCTCCTTTCTCCTTCCTTTTGGTGTTTTTAACTTCTGAATATCGATCTCTGTTTCTCTCTAAGCACTGACCCTTTCACCCAAACCCTTGATAGTAGTAATCCAAAAGCTAGTTGTTCAGCTAGCTGTTAAAAAACAATTAGAAATTAATTAAAAGAATGAAAAATGGACAGTTGACTTTTTTCTTTAGATCAAGTAATAGAATATTTAACTTTTTCTCATACTGTTAATAATGTTCTTCATTCCTTAAGTCTTATCAACAAACATAAGCTACTGCCATTCTTGAACTTTCTTTTCTATTATAAGCTTCAGTAGGCAGTCAACAGCATTTTTGTTTATCTGTAAAGTTCTCACACTTAGCATGCTATGTAAGGTATAAACACTGTTAGTGTTCTGGATATGTCAGAATTTGCTTTTAAGGTTTAAATTTGACTGAGGTGGGCTGCATTCCTCTAGGGATTTGTTACTAATCCTTTAAAAGACCGTTTCAAATATTTTGTTTTCTTTAAAGTATAAATGACTTCAGACAGTTATCCTTAAAATCATGGTTCAGTACTTTGTCTCGAAGCAGTCAATAACTGGCTGAAAAATGGTGCTATTTAAATATCTTCCTTGAGTGTGTCTATCTCAAAAGGACATCTCAAAAGCTTTGTTTTACATATTTTAATGCATTTCAGTCTGCTGGACACTTAGGCTATTAGCCACAGAATTTTTAAAGAATTCAGTAGGAATATTCAGGAAAATCATCTGTTAACACTGCTTTTTACTGTTTCTTTTATTGGAACTTGATAAGGTGTGCTTTTTCTCCTGGTAATTTTATGTAGAGAGATATTAAATATAATTTTAATTCTTTAAGCTTTTTCTTTATTCACAGATTGTGTTGTAATATAAAATGAGACAGAAACAACTAAAAGACACGTTGCTGACTGTATTCTATATATATGCATGTAGTTGTGTATATAGTGTGGAATCTTCTATCAAGAAGCCACGCGTGTTCTTTTAGAAACTGTAAAGTAAAAATGAAAGTGCTTTGTGCCTTTCTCAGTTCCATTTACACCCACATGTTTCATTTGGCAGTGTCAAACTGGTAGCTGGGGCAGTGCCTCTCACAGCAGGTGCTGTGGCCTTTCCTTTCACTCTTCCTATGGATAACATTCAGCTTTGTTGGCTGAAGCTGTGAGATCATGGAGAAACTCCAGTGAGCTTCTTGTTTGGGCTTCTCCACTGTGTAAAAGGGTTATGTTTCCTACTACAGTCACTTCAAAGTAGCTCTGTATGGGTCTTACTTTAGTTTTGGGATAACTGAGAAGTTTTGCAGTGTGCATTAGTAGAGGGGGAGTTATAGGAGAGCTGAGCAATTCCCTGCATGGCTTTGTTTCTTGGCATCTCCCAGAGAGCTTTCCTCATAACAGGATTCAGAGCTCAAAGTGTGAGTACTCTGGGTGCATAAGTGTAGGTGATCAAGATGATTTAAGGTTTATGTAGGAGTAAATACACAATCCTGGTAACAGGAACTTTTCTAGGCTCTGTTTTTAGCTACTGTATAATATGAAAGTTTCACTGTGGTGCATTCGGGTTCTGGTACCATTTTCTGTACAAACAGAACTAAAATCCAGTTGGGAAGGTATCGGAGTGGCAGAGATGTTGGTTGATGTTTTTGATAATTTTCAGTAGCTGTGCTCTGGGAAATCAGACCACAGGATGATAATGGCTCTTTATCCATCAGAGAGGAAAACTCAGTGCATGGTAGTCCTCTGGACATGAATTTTCAGACCTTTAAGGATGTCCTGGGATGTGCCTTTCCCTGTGTGATGCCGTACACTTGCACTTGGATTCAGTGTTAGCAGTGGAAAGTTATGCAAAGGCATAAGTAGAAACAGTTGTAAAACAAATGGGCATGTGCAAGATCTCCCATTTTCAGTTTGGAATCCAGGAAACCTTTGAAGAAAGAAAAAGCAAATCCTCCTGCACTGGGCACTGGTGAGGCCACACCTCAAATCCTGTGTTCAATTTTGAGCCACTCACTGTAAGAAAGACATTGAGGTGCTGGAGCGTGTCCAGAGAACGGCAGTGGAGCTGATGAAGGGTCTGGAGAGTAAGTCCTATGAGGAGCAGCTGAGTGAGTTGGGAGTGTTTAGCCTGGAGAAAAGGAGGTTGTGCAACTGTCTGAAAGGAGGTTATAGCAAGATTGGGGTTCTCCAGGGGACTAGTGACAGGACAAGAGGACGTGGCCTCAATATGTGCCAGGGGAGGTTCAGGCAGGACACCAGGAGGAATTTCTTCACTGAAAGCGTTATCGAGCTCTGGAATGGGCTGCCCAGGGAGGTGGTGGAGTCACCATCCCTGGAGGTGTTCAAGAATGACAGGAGTTGGCACTCAGTGCTCTGGTCTGGTTGACAGGTGGTGATCAGTCAAGGGTCGGACTTGATGATCTCAGAGGTCTTTTCCAACCTAAATGATTCTGTGACTTTCTGGCCTGTTGAGGGACAAGAAATTCAAACAGAGTCAAAGGGAAAACAGTACAGTGTTTCTCAGAGAAAAGGTGATTTCGATGGCATTGATAGGTAGAAGTTTATTTCAGGGGAAAGTTTGCTGTTTTGACATATCGTTGTATTGCTGAAAAGTAGCAACAGGAAAATACCTTCAGTTATCGTGCAGTGAATATCATGTTGATTGTTATGCAGAGTAACTCATCCTGTTGCTTTCCCTTGAAAATGTTATCTTTTGTGCTTTTCATGCTGATTTACTTAGCTTTATTTTTGGAAAAAAAGGGTAGGGATAGACAGCTTTTAATGAAGGGATTGCTTGATTTAAAGTTTTTAAACTGTTATGAAATATTTTGATTGATACTGATCCGTACATTTTATGTAACTGTAAACATCGCAGTGACATTTTTGTTTTGTTTATTTGGATTTAAATTTCAATTCTTCCTTATGCAAGTAAAACACTCCAGTGTTGTGTTACTGCAGTAACAACTTATAATTGAAAATGCCTGGCCTTTTTGTAATTGCCCAAACTTAATACTGTACAAAAAGTCAGATGGATTTAAATGGACTGAAAGAAAGCTGTTTTACTCCATATTTCTTCACAAATCTTGTTACAATAAAATACAATAAGAATAAGGAAACTCAACTACTTAATAGTGATTCTTTTTATTTTATTGTTCAAAATGTCTAAATTATGAGCACTGAGTAATTAAAATCAAACTTCTTTCTGAGCTGGCATACCTCTCCTTTAAATACCTAACACTCATATTCAGGAGGGCAGTTGTGATCTTTCATTCACCCTTGCATCTGAAACAAATTTACAATCATCTTTAAAAAAGTAGGATTTTGGACAGGTGTTTTGAATTATCGTATTTCTCTTTAAAGCAATTTTGGGAACAAGAAAAAATTACAATATCATTTGTATGAGATGTACCAAAACTGGCCTAGGCACAGCTTAGGAATGCTGTTAATGTATTACATGTATACATATCACATTATGTGTATAATATATATAAATAAAATATGTAGCGCATATCTAGCATAAAATTATTAATATAATAATAGTTCCTGTAATGTATCTACATAATTTTGAGTCCTGGACATTGTCACTAGATGGGAAATTCATTTGGTTCCTTCAGTGCAGCTAAGAGTTTTCCATCGGTTTTA
>JAWWLV010000001.1:9390246-9411335 GCA_035041135.1 Platyrinchus mystaceus
TGAGTCCTGGACATTGTCACTAGATGGGAAATTCATTTGGTTCCTTCAGTGCAGCTAAGAGTTTTCCATCGGTTTTAGTGCAGTTTCGCTGTTTTTCTCCAAGTTCTGTTTTCCTGTCCCAAGTGACAAACCAGTGGTTCACAGCCAATGAAATGCCCTTCCTGTCTGGCATAAGACATGATGGAGGACAAAGATAGAAGACAGAGCCTGACTGTCTCCTCTTTGATTCCTAATCCTCCCTCCCTCTTTGCTCAATCGAAAACCAAGCCCTGGAAATGGTAGTTCTTATGTGACTCACACCAGCCCCTGTCCCAACACTTCCCCATTTACTCTGGCTTTTTTTCTCAGACTGCTGACAAGAGATCAGAGCTGCCAGTCCTGCCTTTGTAGGAATACAATCTGCCAGGGAAGGAGGAGGAAAGGGCAGCAGTGATTGCTCTAAGCTGTCTCAGATCTTCCTGCTGTTTTCCAACTCCTCTGTTTAACCTGTGGTCATTTTTAGTATCTTTTCAGTTCTGGTGTCCACAGAATTATCCAGTTATTATCAAATCCTATCACTTTAATATAGTTCAGGTATCTGTTTCTGTAGTGGTCTTGCAGTTCTTTTTTACTTGAAATCTGCTTAATATTTGCAGCTCTTCAATAATCCTTTGCCCCCCTGTTTTCCCTACGTTCTTGACAGCCATTCCAGGGGCTGAGCAGCTCTCACAATGTCTTTGTGTTCTTGCAGTACTTTTCTGACCCCACTGCTTCACTCCTCCTGCAATTTGGTGTGGTCATGGTCATTGTCAGCTTGTCACATCCAAACCTCCAAAGATGAGCTGCCTTCAGATACATCTCAGCCATTCTTGGACTTGTTGTGCAGTTCTTCTCAGCATCACCCCAGTGTAGAAATTATCTCCCAGAATTACTGCAGCCATTTCAAAGACAAAATGAGTAACAAAGTAGGCTTTATTACCATTGTGTTTGTTTTTGAGTGTAGTGCAGTTGCTCAGTGGGTCAGAGTTGGTTTTGCATTATTAATGAAAGTACTTCTGTAATTTTATTAATGTTTTCCCTAAGGGAAAAGAGTATTCCCAACTTATTCCCACACCATTCCCAGTTTGGTGTGGGATATTGTTGTTTTCATTGAGTTTTGGTTTCAAAAGTCAGTGTTCTAGGTACTGCTATCTGAGACTCTTCCAGCACCTGCCAAAATCAGATGAGATAAATGTCTTACCAGAAAGCAGAACTGAGGGAAAAGAAAAAATAGAACTGACCAGTTTCTTACACCGGGAACATTAACTACTGCCTGAGGTTTTATGTAAATGTCAGACTCTTACAGAGTGCAATATAAATATTATTATTTTAAATTTATATTCTAGCTAATTTAATGAATAATCAGGTCAGGACTTATTTATGCTAAGTGCTGGACAAACCAGTAGCATGCATTCATGGAGCAAAGGTTGACCGTAAAGCTACATCTCTTTAAAATAAATGGTTCTTTCAAGAGCAATTCAGAAGAGTTGTATTTAATTTTGGATTAAGAAACTAAATCATGACTCTTACTGTTGCCACTTTGAGCTTCTTTGTTAAAAGTGATTATTTCAGAGAGCTTGAATCTCTTAGCATCTCCTGGGAAATACATCTTTAGGTATTAAAACAGAGACTCTGTTAATATCTGTGCAATGCAGTATCTGACAATTTTTTTCCCCATTCCCACCAGGCAGAGTGTTTAAATAACTATAAGATAATATACATCTTTCCAGAAGACTTTTTGCTTAGAAATTTATGGCTTTTTCTGTATGTCCAGACTTACTGCCTAATAAGGAACAGAAACAAACCATTTACACCAAAGTGATATATGAACTTTTTTTTTAATTATTTTTCTCCCATGTTTATTTAGCTTATTGCCAATACTCCAGCTAACTCCTGTTCAGTTGACCAGGTCATGAATACTGTGTAAATTGAATGTCTTTAGCTCCCAGTGTTTGGGTCAATCTCTCAGTGTAAGAGCCAGGCAAAAGATCAGTCTGGATTTTGAGGCATTTTTAGTACAGCTCCTATTTAATCTCTTATTTCAAAGAGACAGACGTGGCTTAAAACTCCAGGCGCTCTGTCATTATTCTAGGGTTTTTTCCAGCCATAAGTGAACTGTAAATTATTGGTTTCTGACATCTCCTGATAGTGTGGTAGCTGTGACAGAAATGTAATTCATGGTGTCTTAACCTTGAAGTGTTTTTTGTTGCTGTCTTTTTAAGTGGGGAAAAATGTTTTGTGAGTGCCTACAAATTTATTTTAAAGGCCATGGTCCGCATTTTATTTAAGACTTCATATTTAAAGTGGAACTTGCTTTACCCAAAAATATCCCTTAGTAGAAGAAATAATTATAAAGAACATCCATGAATAATTTCATCTCTCATTAGGATCAGAACAATAGCAATTAAAGGAGAGAAACAAAAGGGTTCCTTCACATGATGATGTAAACTAAAATAAGAACAACTTCTTTTTTTGGGGAACATCGCAGTGGTTTCATGGTGGGACTGATCAGTTAATGTTCAGGGCTTTTCACTTACATCTTGCTCACCTGTTTTCCATTGTGTGCTCAGAAAAAGATCTGGGGCCTTTACTCTTCTTGGGGAACACACAGGGAAATTGCACATTCTCCTGATCCAAAGCGAGAGCTGGGCTTGTCACATTTTATGGTATCTATTGAAAAGAACTGGACCTGTTCCCAGATCAGTATTTGGAACCACTAAATGTATCTTGAAATGTGTTTCAATAAACCTGTAGTCCTGTGTGGGCATTAATCAACTGATGTGACAGTGCTGGTATGTTTTCCAACTATGCATTTTTCTCCTTAGTGTACAAATACTCACTTGTAGGTGATATTTGTGTTCATAAAGGGTGGCATCCTTTTAAAGTAGTTATGGAAATGTTCACGGTTGTGACTGGGCAAAGTGATGGCAGGATTTAGGTAAAAAGTTCAACTTTATGTTTTCTAGAACACGTGTTCAGTGCTCAGCTGTTAGAGAGGAACAGCTGTTGTAAGTAAAACCTTCTGTCAAACACCTACTGCCTGAGTCCACAGTGACACTGTGATCAATGTCATTCTCCAGTCAGTGCTCCAGAAATATCAGTTTTGACTCTTTTGCTTTAAGTCAAAGTAGAATTAAACAGTGAAATTTCTGTTCTGACACGATTGACTATTCTGAAAAAAATCTAAATAGGCACAGCATCACTGTCTTTATTAATTGCTTCATGTCTTTGGTTACGAAGGGAAGACTGCAACATCTGCAATGGAAATGTCAAATGTATTCTTGTAGGCTACAAAGCTCAGGAAATTACGTTTATTGAAGCTGCACAGGGATAGTATACAGAGATGTATTCTTAAAAACATGGAGAAGTTGAGAGAAGGAAAATCAATGGGACAAAATCTCTGTGGATCTTCCTTGTTTTGTTGTTTTTCTTTGCAGATAATTTGTTTTCTGTTCAACCAGGCAAACCCAGTAGGTTAGGTTAGCTGTGGGGATTGAAGCAGAAGAGCCGCTTCCAGAAAAATACTTTGATTTTTCCTTTATTTGTTTTTCCCCTGTAGCATGATGTGATATTATTTTGTAGTGTCTGCTTGAAACAGTATTCAAAGTTTGCTTCCTTCTGAAGTGTGGATAGTTTGGGTCTTCCCTGTTCAAAAAGGATAAACTCAAAGTAGAATTTAAAACAAGGAAAAGGTATGCGAATCTTACAGGAGGAAAACCAGATGAAAATGGTTTGCTGACTTCTAACAGCAGCAAGAACACAAAATCCAAGAGGATGGTAAAAAAAAGAAATGGTTGCGATCTGCATGTCGAAGGGATAAAATTCCAAGAAATGTGTGGAGAGATCTGAACTACAGGGCAGTTGAAGCCAGAAAGAATGAGGTATTTATGATTTAGGGTAGGTTTAACCTGGGGATTAGAGAAAGATTTCTAACCACTATTTCAAGAGAGTTATGGGACATCTTTCCAGTCAACATACTCAAGTGCAAAAATATTCCCCCCCACTTTCTGAAAAGGTTCTGAAGGCAGTTAATAGTGCAAACACTGGGGAATTGGGAAAGTTCCTATGTACTATTGAAGCAAAATTGTTTGCAAGGATCACCTAACACTGCTTCAAAACCTGTGGGTTTGTTTGTTAACATTTTACTAATAGCTTTGGTAGCAATAAGGCCAATTACTCAGATCTTACATAGCCTTTCAATACTAAGAGGGGGAAAAAAAAGGAGGGATCGTGTGCTCTGAAAGTCAGTGTTAAATGCTCTATCTGTGAAATGGAAAAGAAGCAGGGCCAAGAGTGTACTGGCTCTTTGGAATTTGGCCAAAGACTCAGTCTGTCATGAAGTATTTTATAAGCATTGTGATAAATTACAATTTAGATATATAGATCTTGAGAAATGAGGTTTTTCCATATCCATCTGAGCTCAGGTTTAGATGGACGGTAGATACGGTTTGGATTTTTAACCGCCTTAGGCTGAATGGAGCAAATTTGAGGCAATTTGTTCCAATAGCACACAAGTTTTTTGTTTTCCCCCCAAAGGAGAAAGTGTTTGTACACAAGGGGTGCACAGTGCTTGAACCCTTTATATCAGTAGCTTTTGCATAAGCACATTCCCAACTGTTTTTCAATAAGTTGTGTTTGTATGTGCTACTAACAGGAAGTTTGAAGGAGGGAATAAAGGCAAATCTTGCCTCTACGAGTTTGTTATTCTTCTAATGGAAGTTTTCTTTGAACCTGCACATCTGTTCATGTCAGTGTCTGAATTCTTGTAAAAATTTTTGTGGCACAGTCCATGAAACTGGAAACATAACTTCATATAATTGTTCTTTTAAGTAGCAGCATGAAATAATTAGTATGGCATATTTTAATTGGTGACATCCTATTGACTTTTTATGAAAGACTAGAATTATAATAAAGGCAAGGAACACAAGTTGGTTAGTTCCTCTAACCCAGTGCTGTCATCTTTGGGGGAGAGAAAAAGCAGCTCTGTTTTATATTTAATGGCAGATCCAGCATGTAATAGGTGTTCTACTTCTATTTTTTTTTTTATCAAATATCCTCTTGGGAAGGATTTTTGACAGGAAAATTACAGGATTGGTGCCCACTCTAAGATTTATGTTGATAATTGAAGCTGCTTCTTCTCAATAAAATGAAAATGCAGCTTAAATAACTAGCTAAAAGAAAAGGAAGATAAAAAAAAAAAAAAAGAAAAAGTGTAGATATGTAGAAAGATTATAACTTGGTTGTCAAGGCCATTATACCCTTCAGGCAGTTGTCAGTAAATCTATGTTTAATGCTGACTTGGTGCCAGTCAACTAATCATACAACTTTTGTCCCTTTTGGCTTTAAGCAGTTTTATGTAATTTGCTAGAGAAATGTTACTTTATAATATACTAGGATTAATAAATAAATAAATAAAAATTTAATATACCTTTCTGTTATTTATCTCCTCCAATGTTAACCAGCAAAGATAGAATGTGTATGAGCATTCCTGGACGATCCTGAAGGAATTTCCACACCCCCTTTAAAGAGTTTTGAGTCTCAGTTTCCAACCAAGTTTAGAGGTCAGTCAATGTGTACAGTGCTTGAAGTTAGTGTAAAACCACTTAACTGTGAGTGTGGAAAATGTGCATACAATACATCTGAAAATGGTATTTCATTTATTTGTGGTCTGGGCCAGGCTGACAGAAACAATAGGAGGTTTGTCCTATACTGTGTGCTGGTTGGCCAGCATTGTCTGTGAGAATGCAAACACCATACATACTAGCATATGGGAAAACTTTGTTTTTTAAAATAGTTCTTAACTGCCTTTAAACATCTTACATTGAAATTGGCTTTTTATATTTCCAGAGTGACTTAGAGGGATTGATTTTTTTTAGCTCTGTAATCCTTTCTTTCTATGCTTTTCCTTGTGAGGTACATAGGAAGTGAGTAAAAATATAAACAAAATAAGCTTTTTAATCCCTGTCTAGGCATTTTTACCTTGGAAAGAGATCTAAAATTGGTCAGCCCAGTTGTGAGGGCAGAAATACAGAATGAGGGGCTTTTCACAAAAGCTGTGTAAGAGTTCAGGAGGAGTAGACACAAATGCAGTTTGCAATGGATGTGATGTGTTCTCAGGGCACGTGGAAGTTATTTCAGAGGCTTCTTTAGATGCTGCAACAGATCAGTGCTGGTTTGCACCATTTTCTTTTCTTTTTTCACTGCATTTGGCCTGTTCTCTACCTCTTGGAGGTCCAGCTCAAAATCTGGCTTTAGAGTGACGTGCAGGGCTGGGTTGTGCAGTGGTGTGTGGCCAGCAAAAGGGTTCAGAATATTCCTGACTTCAGTTCCATCCATCCATATCTTGGCTTCGATGCCTCAGGCGTGTTGGAGGTAAAAGTAAATGTAAAATGCAATTACTTGTTTGCTTTAGGTACCAAAAAATCTTGCAATACAGTACTACATATGTTTTCTAAAGATCAGATTTATTGCTGTTTGAGTTAGTTTTACATGAACATTATTGACCATTACACATAAACTACCTTCTTTTACTGTATACAAAATGCCAACATATTTCATTGTAGTCAAGCCATGCTAGCAGAGATTTGTCAATGGGTGCTTAGTGCTAGCTGGTTAGTGTAATGTTTAATTTGCATTGATTACCTTGAGGTGATGAAAATGGGAAATAAAATGAAATTTGTACATTTGAGAATATTTTTAGTTTATATATATAGAAACGTGTGTATGTATATATACATATTACATGCACATATTTAGCATATATTGAAAACAGAAGTCCCTGGGACCCTCCCTGTTTCCATATCAATTTATGGTCTGTTAACCTGCAAAGAATAGACCTTGCATTTCTTTTTGGTGCTTCACAGCTGTTCAAACCTCATGTTATTAATGTTAATAAAGAATCTTGGCATCCGAGATTTTAATAATCAGGATTTAGTGACCCAAGAGACCTAATTGTATCCATGGCAAAGTTGTGCTTCAAGAAAGAGAGCAATAAGGAAAACAGTAATTTGAGTTTAACAGTTTAAAACTCTGAAATTTTGATGCCTCTTTATTCCTAACTTGGAATTCTTGGGCATTGAGTTGCTTGTCATATTCTTCAGTGGAATGTATCTTTCCAGACAATTGTAGGGTTTTTTCATGCCAGTTTTTATCAGCTCGCATTTTGAATTAGTTTGAAATTGCATGCTTTTCTGGAAGAGTATCTTGTTTGCTTGTAACTTTTCTTTTATCCTGGGTGCTCTTGTCTCACATTGGATCAGTTTTCTAGCTTGGATACAATAGCATTTTTATAGTGTAAAATGTTTCTCTGATTTACCCTCAGACACTCGGTGCATTTGTACCTCTTAACAAGGGGCTAAAAAGAGACAATAGTACAAGCAAAATAAAGCAACTCTGGGGGTGCTGGAAATGGCAGAGTTACTCTGCAGACATTTCATGCCTTAATGCTCTTTCCAAAAGGTTGAATGAGGTTGACTATGACTTTGGGTTATGGATTAGAGCAGTACCAGTTCTGCTGGTCGAGGTGGTCTGATGTCTGTAGAGTTATCTGTAGGACTAGTTTTTTGTAATTCTAGTTGTGCATATGCAGGGAGGTGTAAATGAATATACATGAATAAATAAACAAATTGATATGATTTAGGAATATGGCAGTTTACTTGACTAATATAGGTCCCCTGTTGAAAAATGCTTTTGAACACATTCACCTGGGAGAACCTTGCACACAGTGAAGTGCATTAAGGTTTTCTTTTGTTCACTTCAGGAAGTTAATAGCTTTTTTAACAAATGCTGCTCCACGAGGTGATGGTTAAGTAGTTGTTTTGCAGAAGCACCGTGACTGTACCCGGCAACAATTTCCTAAGAAAACTCTGCGTTTTTAACTTTTTAATTCTTTTTTTTTTGTCTCGCAGGTTCCCGTCTTCGACAGGAGGATTTCCCACCTCGCATTGTCGAACATCCCTCCGACCTCATCGTTTCCAAAGGAGAACCGGCGACCTTGAACTGCAAAGCCGAAGGCAGACCCACCCCCACCATCGAGTGGTACAAGGGGGGGGAGCGAGTGGAGACGGACAAGGATGACCCGCGCTCGCACCGCATGCTGCTGCCCAGCGGCTCCCTGTTCTTCCTGCGCATAGTCCACGGGCGCAAGAGCCGGCCGGATGAAGGGGTCTATGTGTGTGTGGCAAGGAATTACCTTGGGGAAGCTGTGAGCCATAATGCATCGCTGGAGGTGGCAAGTAAGTGCCTTTTTTTTTTTTTTTTTCCTTTCTTTTCTTTTTTTCCGCCCCCCCCTCCCCGCTCTTTGGTAACAACCGCTTGCTTTGATGTTATTTGAAGATAAAAATAAGTGTGAGCTGCCTCTGAGGCAGCGACTTGAAAGCAATGAAGGAATTACACGGTTAATTATTATTTATGCAGAGGTAGGAAAGTGGAAAAAGAGTCAGAAGATGTCTGAATTTCTGCAGTGCTATGATACGTTTTTGTGCGTTCCCACAACTTTTATGCTTCCATGCAGCTACGATTGCTTAATGTTCGTTAGATTTTGTGCACTTAATTTCAATTTATAGATGTTTTTGTCCCCTCCAGAGAACCATTCAAACTGTAATGTGTAATAGGAAGCAGGATAGCCAGGATTTTATCTAAAAGGGTGCGTTTGGAATTTTCCTGCCACAAATAAACACTAGAAAGAAGAATGGCAGATTTAGTAACACAAAATGATTTTTTTTTTTTTTTTCTCTAAAAGAATTGGCCCACAAATTATCTCTCTAGTTTTAAGTATTTGGCCAACGGAAGGTGCAGTCAAGTATCTTCACATCACTTTGTAATGCTTATCTCTTCCTGCATACCATTTAAACTGTACTTTTTTTTAGAGGAAGAGAGTGTGCGTTAAAGTGTTTTAGGCATTCATATGGAGGGCCAAGTGTAGATCAGAAAAATATCAGTTTTGGGGTACTAAAGTATGAGAGGAAGCCTCACAATTCAAAGGTAGGGATCTATTTTTAAGTTGCTTTGATAGGCCTGCTTTGTAATGTGGAGCAATTCATCTGGTGTCTTGTTGAAGAGCTGGCACAGACCTGGGTGAGTCACTCTGAAAACACTGCTCTCTGCTGACTAAATGAATCATGTTGCTATCTAGCTCTGATGAGGCTCCTATCTTTTAGATAAGTTAAACACCACTGACTTTAGAAGGCCTAGATTTTTATAATTACCACATAAGGCAAAGGAAATAAACTATAAATCTGTGAATTTACTTGAGCCCTTTTCCTAGTGTTGCTCACATTCAAGATAAGCCCCAAGAACTTTCATAGCTGTACCACAAGGATCTCAAGCTTCACCTATAGTAGAGGAGATATATATGATTAAGATCTATGACCATGTTGTTTCCTTGTTAACCACTCTTAGTGATAAAAGTAATCAGTGTCTGGGTAGCTGAAAGTATGCTTATCCAGTAACTGTGTAACCTGTTTAAATCACATGCTGATTGGTTACTTCCAAACATTACATCTGGTATCTCAGAGGTGTAATTTTAAGTGGGCATTAATGTTTATGGGATTTTGATTTTTATCTAATGCTGTTGTTTCGTTTATCACGCTTCTTGTTGATTCTTTAAATGAGTTTTAATGCCCCGTCCTTATTTCATGGTCTTTTGGTTTGGGATGTACCTCGAAGTAATGTTTGAAATGCGTTTAGTGTTTCTGTGTCTTCCACAACTCTTCATCAGAACCCAGAAACCTGAGGTGGACTTCAGTGGTTGGTTCAGTGGCATCAATGAACTGGTGCATAGTTGCTAAACATGTTTGTCACCCTTGTCTCAAGTCATCTTCATGTGATTATAGTAGAGAGTCTGACAGGGTCTGAATGCAAAATATTGATATCACCACAAATTTTTTTAAGAGCTTCTGCCAACACTCAAGACAAAAAAAAAAAAAAAAGAAAAGAATTCTTAAAAGCATTTAAATATACACCAATTAACAACAATGTTGCACTAAATTGTTAAACCATCTCAAAATGGGTCTCACGAGCCCTTATATCGAGGGCTAGCGTCAGAAAATAACCACCAACAATGCTGTAAGGGCAAGAAAAAAATCACAATCTATATTTGGAAACAAGATTTGTGGGTATAATGGTATACAGTTTTAATTGTATACCAGGAGATCATAGACAAAGAATTTTAACAGAAAAGGTTATTCTTTTGGTAGAAAAGGTAGTGATGTGACAGTGCAAAAGCACCAAATCACTTTAAATAGCACAGAATAGGTGAGGAACAAGGAAAGAGTTGAAGGCTGGTGGAATAAATTTGCATTAAATTAAAAAGCTGTGCACTGTGGCTGTAATGCTCTCTTCATTATGAACTGGGGCTGCATTCACAGTGCATTTGCTGCAGATCAGCAAACTGTTTTGATTAACTTCCCAGCACACCTGTGCTGAGCAGCACAGCATTTATGTTTGTATACTTGTAGTCCTCCACAATTGCTGCTTTAGAAATCCTTATGTTATCGTTTAATTTTTGTGTGTTTACAGAGGAAAATTACCTTTATTTGGTTTCCACTTTCTGTGAAGTAAAGGAAGATCACTTAGAGTACTCGTTATATGCTTTGATGCTGCAATTTTAACCAAACCCTTCTTGTGAAACATAGGAATTACCAGCATGTTTTTCACTGTAGCTGTTAACTCTTGCTGGAAGAGGCAGCTCCTGTCTGCACCAGTTTGTTTCATAACATAATAGGGAATTTATCATTCCTCTTCCATCACCTCATTTAGTAACACCTTCAATTAGATGAAATTCCTTTACTGTTCAGTGGATGTCGTAGACTTGACTTCAGATTCGCATTAATACTAAAAGTAAATTTTCAGGTCTGTTAGTCCTTCATGTAGTTCATTTTTATTTTTTTTTAAGAGTTACAGTGCTCATCTTTGAGATAGTCCACAAAGAAAATTGGTTACTGTGTAATAAAGTGGACATCTTCCTTAAGTACCCTGTGCATAGATTCCACATTTGCAAAGGAGGAAAATGTAGTGGGATTTCAAAAGTGTGTTGTATTAGAAGCTGGTTTGTCTTTTTTAATACCTGTGTATTTTAAGGACTTTTAAAACAGCTCTGGATTTGATTGCCACAAGGGGGGAGAGGCTAAAAACATAAATCATAGAATTGCAGATAGTTTTCCCTCAGCTTTGTCACTTTCTAGTCCTTGACCTCTCTTTGGTGACTTGACTGACGTTTGCATGTCATTTAGTCCAAAGGATGCTGCTTTTTCTCCCACTGATATGTATTTCAGTAATGATAATGTTAGTCCTTAGTTAATACCTTTGAACACGACCTAAATACAATTCATTATCAGCAAATTGAATTAAGTAAGTATCTTATTCCATCTCTGCCTTTTGTATTCCTTCCAAAGTGTTTGAAGATGCCATGTGTCTGCTCATAGCATTGGGGATTTGTTACATCTTTTCCATAATGTTGTTTTATTTGATAGAAAAATATTTGTCCAGCTGTATTTCCTTGAAGTTTGTGGGGTTATTTCTTTGAAACCATGCCCCATCTCCAAAAAACCCCTAAAACCAAGATGAATGATCCTTTGGCTGGTAGAGTGGTATCTTAAATCTACAAAACGTATACTTGAACCCCCACTGACTATATTTTGTTTGATTATGTTTCAGGGACTGTAACTCTCTAATCAAATAACTAGCCACTTGATATCTCAGGAATTAAAATGTTTCAGACACTTTAGAGACTGGTAAAAATATTCTGTTACTCAGCTCTGTGCAAAGAAGCTTTGTAATTTAAAATTACATGACATTTTCTCTGCAATTTAGATCTGTAGGATCTTCATAAATGGAAAGGAGATAAATTTGCATAAGCAGGAACTCAGCAGAAAGGTGAATTACAAGTCAGTGAAATGAGAGATGTAACTCCTGTTTAATTGGGGAATTTATTTTTTTTTTGTTGTTGACTGATTTCATCTGTACTTGAAATCCCATTCCTACCAAATTTTTGAAATGGAGAATCTCTGTACATGTTCAGAATTGGTTTGCAGAATGAAGTTTCAGTAGTGCAGCCCAGAAGGGCTGTGTGATGGGATAATCAGATAACAGGCTGTACTCCTCCTCCAGACTGAGACTGCTACAAGTCCATTTCCCTCCCTCTCCCTGACTTCCTGAACTCAGCCTTTTGATCACTGGAGACCTACTTAAATCAGCTCCATGTTTTGTTTCTGAGGAATGTAACTGGGTTTGGATTACTGCCTGCCAGTGACACGTTCCCCAGTGGTGAGAGGTCCTGAGGAACGTGAAAAGGGCATGTCCTTGTCAAAATGAAACTGGGTAATTCTCTCTATAAATGTCAGCTTTTACAGGTGGGAGAAAAAAGTGGAACCATGCTTTATCCTCAAGTAAGGGCTGAAGACTGTCTGGCTATCACATAAACATTGGGAAAACAAAGTCATTTCTCTGAGTAGAGCAGTAGAAGCAGTTTTGAAACAGTGCATTAGCAGACTGGAAAGTGGCTGCAGCTGCTTCATATGTTTGAATCTCTCAGGCTGGTCTGGTGAATGGATTCACCCAGTTAAGAACAAATTCAGTTACAGGTGTGTGATAGTTTGGTTCAAGTGCTTAATATTTTTTCTTTTTTTCTTTTTTTTTTTTTTTTTTCTTTTTTTTTTCTTTCAGTTGCTCCTTTTTGAGGAGAATTGTATCTCTGGATCTTGTGGATGTCTGTTATGTAGCAGTTTGTAGGAACCTACTCATGTCAAGAGCGGCAACAATAGCTGCAGGGGGTATATTCATCTTTTTTTCTCTGAAATTTTTTCAGGACATTAAGAAAAAGTCAAATACAAACGAAGTTGGTTGTGTTTGCTAGGCAGTGACTTGGCAAATCCTTATTTCAAATAATATTTTTCTCAGACAAACTTAATTTCTCTTTTGCTGCCAAAGCTCTAGGGTAACTTTTGATAGGAGTGCTGTTGTTAATACATCTTGAAACCTACAGTTTATCAGTAGTAGGTTTACCTTGAACCCGACTCCTTCAACGCTTGTTGCAGCTGCATAGCAAGTCTGGATTACTAGAAACTGCCTCTGAATCCCATTTTACCAAAAATGTAACATCATTTAGGAAAAATTTCTTTGCAGTTAGGTCAAAGTTGCATGCAAGTGTGCTCCTTTTTATAATATAGGTATTTCTGCTTAAGGAAAACAAGAATAACTGTTTTATCTACTTGACAAGTTTGTGTATGTTACTTGCTCAGCCATTACAGTCACTTGAAGAACACTGAGAGTTTGAATGCCATTGTCCCCCTGCCTAATTTTTGAAGATGCAGAGGGTCTTATTTTACTCCTTAGATTTCCTGTTTGCCTTACTGACCAAGTCCGTGCTAACTGGAGAACTGAAGTAATTTGTTCCTACTACTAGAAATTCCCACTAAATGCTATGGCTGGGAAAACTAGTTGTCCTAATGAGACTTCAGAGTGAATGAGAAAATGTGGAGAAACTAAAAACTGATTTCTTTGAAACTTAATCTCACATTTCTAGGTATGTCGGTGTGTGCACACTCAGGTGCTCTCCCTCTTAAGCATAGTAGTATTGGTTACCAAAGACATGAAACCTGAAGTTCCTCACTGAATTAGACTCTTTCCTTTTCTGTCCCCTCACCCCTTGCCTTGGCATAAGGAGTTTGCAGAGTAGGGTTGTATTTGTGACCAGGGAATTTGGCATGATTCTTTCCCATGGAGCATTGTCATGGTTGTAACACAATCTTCAGTACATGCTAGGGACTGTTCTAGCTTAACAAATGCCTTTTTGCAGTTTTAAAATGACTTAAAAGGTATAAAAATGGCATACAGTCAGTGTAGGTGTCTTATGGTTACAAACACTTTCAGTTCCTTTGAATTATAAGAAACAGATTCAGCCATCCTGTGGAGAGGGTTGTTTCATCAGCCTCATTACTTATTGTTGATAAAATGAAATATCCCCTGTTGTTCTGAAATTCCTCTGGCAGATGAAGAAAAGGTTGCTATAGAATCTGAAGATCAGTGATGACTTTTCTGTACTTCATTTTCCTGTTACGCAGAATATGAGCTGCTCAATTAATTGCAAAATTGTTTCTCACTTTCCATTAATTTTAGGCAAGATATGGTCTCTCCGAGTTATTGTTTGTATTATTAGCTGCAAGATATGCAATACTGTTAAAATTCAAATGACTTGATTTGTATAAATGTTCTGTGTTTTAAATTACACCTCGTGCATGTTAAGAGAATGGGGCAAACAAGAAGTTACTCCCTTCCTCAGTTGCATGACAATGAATAAAACATTTTGGATGTGTATCAGAATTTCCATCATTTCAGGCACCCGTGTGTATGGCAAACATATGCTGTTTATGTTGCTTACAGTTTTGTTTGGCAAAGTTTCACAGAAGTGAGGGCTTTGTTTCAAGTATGTGGTTGGTGTTAAGGTATCACAAAAGGCCTTTCTTTTTTTGAGTCTTTTGCCTGCACTCATGAAATAAATGAATAAAGTAAGGAATGTGCCTTATCAGAGTTACTGGCTGTTTATCCTGTAGAGAGGGTTACAAGGTTAATTTATGCATTCATGCATCATTTATGCAACGGTGTACAGATATAAAACACAAAAAATCCCTACAGATAACCAAAACACTGAGGCTTGACTGGAAATGCCATAATTAAATAAGATTCTACCTGACAGTTTGGTATGGCAGAACTTCATTTTGCAGTTATGTCTAAGTCTGTTATTAACGGAAATTTGCATGTGTGGTATCTAAAATGCAAGTTGTATGTATTTGGGAATACATAGGATTAGTTCCTAAAAAGCAGGAGATTGTGTAGTCTGCAGCTGTAAGATTAGTGTTCAGGGTTTTGGTTGTTCTGTGAAGATGATTGGAGGCCTCTTTCATCCTGCATGTGAAGTGCTAAGATTTGCTGTATTTTGGAAGCAGACTGAGAGGACTTTTATTGAGGATATATGTCAGCATATCTGAGCATTAAAGCTGATTCTGTGCTCAGAGCAGTTCACAGGTCAGTGTTAGCAAACAACAATGATACTGAAACAACAAATGAAAGCTTTTTCTAAGTGCTGATACACTGGAGTTCGGACTACTGTGAAAACAGAGCACACAAATAAAAGATTCCTATTCAATGCAATTATCTAATCCTGCCAAGGTCAGGGCAAAATAATAGGCTACATGCACACTTTGTCTGGACCAAGAAAACTGTTCCTACTTATCTGTGCCTTCCCAGAAACTATGTACAACAGAGGAATTTGGGACTAGAGTTCTTGATTGGATGTGATACTGTGACTGTACCGATTATTCTTAAGCTGATGAGTAATTTAGGATGTTACAGTGGCCATGCTGGGATGGATGATTAAGCAAAATTAGACATTTTATAGTCTTGCCAGAAATTGCTGTGCAGCACAGCACATCCATAAATCAAGCAATGTGGTGGCAGTCTTTTTGTGGAATGGCAGCTCTGATGGGTAAGGGCTTGTCTGAAACCAAAACTGGGATAGTTGGTTCTTAAAATAAGGTGAAATATATTCCTTGCAGGTTTATAGTCATTGGTCATTAGTTTCAGAGAAAAAAGTAGAATTAAAATTGTTCAGGTTGCAGGACCCTCCCTTTCCAAGCATGAGCCTGAGACAGATGTTTAAGTCATATTACTGAATCCAACCAACATAGTGAATCGATACCAAAGTTCTCCTTAGTTTTGCTGTTGCCATTTAAAAGCCTGTGGAAGACAATTCAGACTGATAACATCAACTATAAATAGGAATAAAGGCAGGTATCCTCATTGTATGAAGGAGGAAAAGGAGGTTTTCATGCTGCAATCTGTTTTCAGTCTCTGCTTCATATTCCTCCTCCCTTCCCATGGGACAGAGCCTCAAGCAGAGTGCAGAGGGAGCTCCTTGGTGGAAGTTATCACAGGAATTGGGACCGTTGGCTGTCTCCTTTCTGAGAGGAGAAGCTCTCCTTTGGTGAGCTTCCTCTGGTTCTAGGAAGTTTTAATATACTGTTTTCAACCAGCAGATATAGATTATATTTTCCCCCCTGTTTCTGCTTTAGACTCTTGATCTTTCTTCCCCCACTGGCACTCCTCCTCCACCATCCCCCAAGACATCTTGGTAGGACTAGATGAAGATCATTCTTATTTTTTATAAGTGTTTACATTTCCTAGATGATGATATAGGACATACGCCTGTAGGCAGAAGAATAAAGTCAGACAAATAAAATGCTGACTAGTAATCCTTCATGCATTGGTTCTTATGCTTTTCCCCTCAATATGCTACATTTTAAAACACCTTCATCTGAAGTACTGAAAGACTTGATTCTGACTTAAAATTTGGAGATAAATTTGTGTTGTGCCAATTCATTTTGTGCATGATTTTAGAATATTTGGCAAATACTCCATGTTGATGAAATATTTGGAATCATCATTCCCCAGAGAACAAAAGTATCGTCTGCGTTGAAAATTGTGAAGAAATTGCTTTTTATTTTTCTTTTTACTGTCATCCTATTCAAACCTTTCTTTGAGATCTTGCTGCTGACAAAGACAGATTTGCATCTTTGTGTCTGTGAGCTGTTTTGATGAGAACTGTCTGACTTGACTTGCGTCCTGTATGTAAATTGATTTCAGCTGATTGCTTTGAATTTGAAAGAAATTTAATTTGAAAACTGCCCCGTTCCACTCCCTGAGGTAGTAGATGCTTCTCTACGTCATCTGTTAAGCAGTGCATAGTCAGCATATGTCTCTCCTGTTTGTTCCTCTCCTATTTAAAACTGTTTTCTCCAGAGAAAGAGAAATTCCCTTTAGACCAGACAGACATCTGCTGACTCTCTCCTATGAGCAAAGCAACTGAAAAGATATCTTTGCCGTGATTAAAAGAAGTATGTCTGGAGGCTCTTAGTTTTTGTTCAATTAATCAAAGATTAAACACATGTGGACTCTCTAAACTGGGCTTCTTTGTGCTTCTATGCTATCAAAAGTGATTGGAGAGGGGAGCTGTGGGTTAGAGCTGGCTAGTCTGGCATTTAATTTTTTACCTATATACATGCTTTATTCAGTTCCAGAAGTTCATAATAAAGTGAAGGAAAAACACACCAAAAAAGGGTTTTTTTATTAATTTACAACTTAAAAGTATTCCAGTTTAAGGGGAAAAAAAGGAGGCAAGTGTAATATTTTTTTCTAACACTTGTCTTTAAAAGAAAAAAAAAAAGAGTCTGGGGGTTATGTGAATTACCATTTTGGTTTCTGTAACCATTTCCAGATGCAAAGGCATTCTTGGTTGCTTTTATTCCTTAATTCCTGTTAGTAAATGCTTTCCTGGCAGAAACTGTTAGTGTTAAAAGTCTGGTATTCAGCTTAATGCCTTATCCTTACTCAACAATTATGCTACTGATAGACTATTTAGTAAAAACCTGCAGGTTTCTCTCTGATGTCAGAAAAGAACCAAACCCGACCTTAAAGTGTACAAAATATGTAGACTAAAAATTCTGCAAGAGTAAGATGGCAATAATTAAGCAGATTCTTTGAATACCATGCTGTTCTTAAATTTTTCATCAGACACTAGCAAGTCTCTCTTGTAGACATCTTTATCTGAAGATAATTTGTTTGGCTCCAGTTTTATTAGTGCAGTAAGTTCTTTGGTGTAGTCTGTGGTGTGGTTTAGAACAGGAAAGTCTCCACTGATAATGTGACTTAACTGAGTTATTTTTTTCAAATGGTGTCTTCTTCCTGATTGCTCTTTCTAATAACTATGGTTTTGGTTTATTAGCAGGTCAGATTTTCCTCAAAATATAAGAAAACTTACCTATGTACCACTTTCTGAATAAACATTAAATACAGTGGAAAAGGTCTGTCCTTTCATAAATAGTCATCAAGCAGCATTTTTGACAAAATACTTGATGTGATAGCAAGGTTTCCTTGTAAAGTAAGATCTATTAGACTTGTATTAATAATTATTGAAGAAGCAGACAATGAAGTATTCAAAACTGCCATCATGGAATTGGCTAATAAAATATAATAAAAAATAATATGTAGCTTTTTCACTCTTAGTGGGCTGAACAAATCCTTTGATATTTATAAAAGGTGTAATGGGAAGCACCGTGAATTACTTCATTTTAACATGCTAACTGAATAATTAGGTTTTTATACCCAAAATAGTCACCATATTTTCCAAAAATGAAAAAAAAAATCATAATGGTCAGCTCATTTTAGTAAATATTGCCTGTGTAAAGAAGACAGAGAATAAATGCACCTTAGCATTCTTTTGTAGTTTTTCCTTTGCAAGAATACCCTGAGAAGTCCTCACTTCTCTAAGTAGGTATTTCAAATCAAAAGCTCTTAAAAACATTTTATAAATGGTTTAATGTGTCTGTATTTGGAAAGGAAGGTGGTCTTACTGTTGCTGTTCTCTAGACAGAAAAACTGAGGCAGAAAGAAATTAAATTTTGTTCTCAGGGTCACAAGAACGTCTGTCAGCTCTGGAGAGACTGGGAATTCTTGTTGTTCTGTTTGTTCCTCACAAGACTGCTCTTCATCACTCTGTTTTAAGGACTATTTGGAATGTTTAATAGCTGTTTTTAGCACTAATTGCAAATAACTTTGAAAACCCTTTGAAATGTTCCAAAAATTATCCCTTTTGGGTGGTGCTGGGATAAAAACTGAGTTCTCTAACTTGTAATTTTCCATTTCCCTGGATTTATTCCTCTAGAGCCTGTATTGTTGATTCCCTATGGTTATGGGCCTCCTTTTTTTTTTAGTTTCTCCCTGACAGCTGCTCATGGATCAGATGAATATATCGAGATGATTGTGTATTTAACCCTCTGTTGTCCAGAGTGAGAAGGCCAAAAAAAGATAAATGCTAATAATATGTAGGTGCTGTACAAGATGCTGGAAACAGAGAGACTTGTTTCTCTGCCTGCAATTTACTGTGTTCCTCCTGGACTCAGGACTGTTCCTGCAGGAACAGATGAGTGTCACTGATTTTCATTTCACCAATGCTCAGGGAAAGCTTGTGAAGTCAAACTCAGCCCTTTGTTTTAATACGGAGAGGATGCAGAGAAGAGGATTTTGTGCCTAGACCAGGAACATCCAGGCTGTCTCAGCTCCAGCAGTGTGACCTCCCTTTGGAAAGATTGTAGCTCCCATGCAGGAAATGGTGCTGCCTTTCTCTCCTCAGTTTGTAGGGGTTCTTGGGGCACCACTTTACTCACAGTCTGCTCTGATGACCTGTAGGTTTAGCAAAGCTGCCTCTTAAAACCATGTTGCAAAAGGCACGTTGGGCTCAAGAGCCTGGTTTGGTTGTTGTCCCTCCTCTGGCTTAGCCCAGTTTGGGAGCAGACCCTGTGAAGGACCCAGCCTGCTCCAGCCCTGCCCCACATCAGATGCTCTCTGAGAGCATCTTGGGAAGGTGGGGAAGTGCTGGAACAGTTAAAACTTCCACTTTTATCCCGTCAGCCATCACCCACGCTCTTTTGTTCCTCCCACTCCTGACTTGTTCTCACTTCTTTTCTTTCTCTCCCACTCTCCTGTGGGCTAAGCAAATTGTTTAGCACAGTACCTGATGTGTGGTGTTGCTCTAGGCCATCGTGGGATCCAAGTCAAACCATCTTGGAGCCGGATTCAGCCTTCAGGCTGTCAATTAGTTTTCCCCCGTTCTAGAGGGAGAATCACAACTCACTCGTATTTCTGCTCTATCAGGGAATAGATGCAGAGCTTGAAAGTAAAAAGAGTAGAAAATGGGAGCAGTAATTAGCAATTACAGTCCCTGGTTTCGCTGTCATCATTTAAACATTTTGTTACTCGAAAGGGGAAAGTAAGCTTTATCTTTTCTTGACTTCAATTAGGGCAAAAAGGAAACCTGATTTAAACCAGTCTTCACAGAGGATTAGATGAGCGTGAGGAGAGCTCGTCCATGGAAGAGCATTGTAAACTAATGGTGAAAAACTGATTTACTTTTCTTCAAGTTATCTGACTGCTTTGTAGCAAGAGTCAAGCAGTGACCCTTTTCTCTAAACACACACAAACCCACTGGTTTAATAGATAGAGATGGAAAGAGTAGAAGTACATAGTTCAAAATGGATTTACACAATAATCATCAGTCACAACTCGCAGGATTTGCACATAAGACAAATAAGATAAACAAGATAAGAAAACAGATGAACAAGTTGTGGTAAAGCCAAGTCCACTCTCCATATTTGAGCTGAACTGCCTGGCAAGTATATGCTTGCACTGAAAGGCTGAATCATGTATCTGAACCTGAAAGTTGTATGTTCAGAAGGTTTGCATTGTGGGACCATAGGCTGTAAGTTAGGTAGTCTAACGAGGTTATTCCAAGATATGCTGGGAAATACAAGTGGAGGGGTAAAGTACAGGTGAATAATCAGTGAGACCACTGTTGGAATGCTGAGTCTGCACACATACACTAAAAAGAATGTTGGGGATTTGGAATGGGCTCAGAAAGTTGCACAAATTCTTCCAAATTTGAAAAGCTGGGGATATATGAGACTTCTGCTCAACCTAGTAGAGTTTTATTAAACCAAATATTAAAAGGTAGCTTGAGGCTACAAGTCAACTAATACTGTATAGAAGTTCCAATTAGTACTGTAATTCTGTGACCACAGATGCAGGGATTCTGTCTCTAAGAAGTCATATATATATATATATATGCATGCATGCTACCCTGTCCACAGTTACAGCTTGACGAAGTTCTGTGCCTATGAAGTAAATCAGTAGGTAAAACATTGCTGATTCTATTGTAATTTAGCTTTCTCACTCCTCTGGGAACTTAAATCAGCACTGGAGTTTATTTCATTAGTATCATTTATTCTTCCATTAAGAACACAGTAAGGGAAGTCACAGGATAAATGGTGAGACTGTTTTGTCTTCCTGAGAAACATTTTTAACTTGAAGAAATACACAGTTATTCCTCCAGTACAGAAATTAGTGAATCCAAGCGAAGCAGGAGATGGGACAGAATAGAACTACAGTTGAAACTTCAGAAGCATAGCTTGTCAGAAAAGTAGCTTTTAATATGCTTTGCTTTCATGGGAAATATAGATTCCTTG
>JAWWLV010000001.1:9411435-9460332 GCA_035041135.1 Platyrinchus mystaceus
AAAAATCCATTGCGCAGGCTTGAAAGGTAAAAACACCTTTCCCAAATCTTCGTTCGCGAAGACTGGCCATTTACCTTATTATATTACTGAAATGAGGAAACATGCATTTTTAAGATTTTGGTTTTGTGTTTGTTTTATTTTTTAAACACTTATTTGAAATATTCCTGTATTGAAGTGAACTGATGATATGCAAGACTGGACGAGGCTCTGTGTGGCATCTTTAGAGTTAAAGTGGAGAGCAGAAAGTTTGAATTGGTCTGTGGTCTACATCCAAAGACATTAACTATTCAGCAGACTTTGGTTACTGTCTCTGTCTGTAATTCATCTTGATGGTGTCTTGTAAAGCCATAGACCACCAAAAGAGCAGGAAACAGTTGAAAGTAGCTGGTTATGCCTTAGTCTTACTCAGCAGATTTTGTTTCAAAGTGTCTCGATGTGCACACAGTACACAGCAGATAATTTTTTTTTATCCCAGCCTGTGGGCACTCAGCTGTGTCAGATCTGCCAGCTGGGATTGTGTAAGAAAATGAAGCACCCTGCCCCATGGCAGAAGGTGCCAGGCCCTTGTTGCTCCATTCCTCCTCCCTTTTCTCCCTTCCTCCCCCTTTCTGGGGGCTCCTAAATGTATATCTATTTTCTGATAATGCTGTTTGTACCTGCACATTTAGTCCTTAATGAGCCATCATTTTTCTCCTCTGGATCTCGGGCTTTTGGTGCTTGGCAGCCCTTAACTTGGGACAAGGGATCCTGGGGCAGGTGGGGCCATGGCAGAGTTTGGGGAGGGGTGGAAGGCTTGGAAAGGCAGCTGTGTCACTGGCCTGGAAATAGGATCGTTACCCACAAGAAGCCAAGAAAGGTCTTTTTAATGGGATCTGTCCAAGCTGGGTAAAATTGTTTTGCATCTGTTATTGCCAGGGATTTATGTTCTTTGAAATTTGGTAGCTTCTTCCCCTCCAAAAGCAAGCAGGGGATTGTTCCCAATGGTACGTGGTGTTGGCCCCGAGTTCAGGCACTGCATTGTGGCTGAGACCTGAAGCAACGAAGGTACATTAAAAGTAATGATCTCTTTATTCCTGACCTTAATTATTTGTGTTTCTCTCTTTAAATGATTTGGAGAGATAATAATTACTCCCCTTGAAGGGTATTACTTTGGCTAAGATGATTTGTTGAGATATATGGCTTAGTGTGTCTAATGCCTGATGATTATTTGCATCTGTTTGTTCCCAATATAGATGTATTGGAGATTTGTCTGGTTGGTGAGTGGAAATTGAATCTGAAATACATGTGCATAGTGGTAATAAATAATCACAGGTAGGCTCTTCTGTGAGCATAGCAGAGTGTCAGACTTTGGAACATGTGGTCTTTCTTTTTTAATTACAAGGGAAACAATTGAATGGAATATTAAAGTATGTCAGTGTTCATATATATTCAATTGTTTGAAGTAATAAACAGTTTATATAACATACCTTACATTTCTTGTGTTGATCTTCTAAATCAGATATGTACTAGCATTTTGCTTCTAATTTGTTTGTTTAATTAAACATGTATTTATGCATTATATAAGTTTTTTGTGCATCTCACTTGAAATAAAAATTCTGCATAAAATTATTTAGGCATCTTTTCCAAAACTATTACTTAATACAGAGAGAAACTTGACCTTGAAAAAATAAAATACAAAATGTATTTTCAATTACTGCATGCAATAAACATCTTTTATGAGCCTGTGCATTTTATTTTTGCATCTTAGATTCACTGTATAATCTATAAAAGAAGTAATATGGCCACTATAGAAAGTTACAGCAGGCTTTGCAGCTGTATTTTTTAAGGCACCGATTGGGAAATGGGACAGGTTTCGCTTTCTTGAGGAAGTTTCAAGGTGTGCTTGGAATTGAGAGAGCTTCTCCAATAAGAATTATTGGAAAGGAGTAGTGCTATGCTAGGGCTAATTGGAGGGAGAAAAGCCCTCTTTATGAAAGAGGATTTTATCCAAAATACATTGGAAAGTACTTTTTATGGGTTGAAATAAAGTTGGTGCTGGCAGATGTTGTTCTTTGTTACAGTGGTGATGGGAAGGTAATGGTTTCTTTGTGACAGCAATAGAATATAAGGTAGAATGACTTTTCTTTGGTAATTTAGTAAGCTTTTTTCTAAACACCGTTCAGCAATTCCAGTGGTGATGGTTAAGGTGGTCAGATGACATAAATGCTTTCTGAGCATGCCTTGCCATTTTGTTTAGAAAAATAGTAGTCATAATAATTTTCAGCTGATTTGTAACAAGAGGTTCCTGGGCAGAGCATTCCTGTTTCTATTGCAGCTTTTTTTCTGGGTAAGGATTACTGGTGGTGTGAAATAAGACTTGTTAGCCAATAAAAGTCTCTGCACTTCATACTGAGTATGTCCTGGGGAAAGCTGGCTTTCTGGTGTGATTGTGGGCACCTGAACTTGTTCATTAGTGGAGGAGAGGCCAAATCTCTGCAGTTCTGCATTGAGGGTTTGTAATGCATAGGAATATTTTGGAGGGAGTATAATGTGAAGTCTCCTTTAGCTGCCATTTAACTGTAGAAGTTAGGAAAATTTTAAGGAGGCAGGGAATCTTACTGTTCAAAATACCTGGATTCTAGTTCAAGATGGAGTAGAAAAAGGCCGTAGTTGAGGACAAAACTGATTTGTGAGCAATCTTTTGGTGCCACAGACATGTTCTTCTCTTAGTCAGTGGAGAAAAGGTTAATTTTGATTCCAGTACCTTTTCATTTATTCGCTCACTTTCTGGTAGGCAGGAAACAGAACTAGCCTGGGTTGTTTTTTTTTTTCCTCTTTAGTTAACAATGGGAAACTAATGTGAAAGGTTTTAATTTATTTTAAAGATGGGGAGAATATTTGCCTTTTATCCATGGAATCCTGTACCTAGCTTCTACTTCATCCTTGGCATGCTTACAGTAAAGAAGCTGTTAATCTCTATTACTACAACTGTTTTTCATTTGTCTTTTGAAGACCTAGTTATCTTGAGAAACTCGTCTGTCCCTAAAGTCACTTTCACTTGCTATTTTTCTTTCTTTACATATTTTTCTTCCCCAAACTGGGGTTTATCTCTGCATGAAGTGATTTATATTAAATTAGTCTGTATGAACAGACTGGTGGAAAGCCTACAAACTACATCTTGGTTTAATATGAAATATGTGCTAAAGAAAAGGAATTGAACTGAGAAAGAAGGCTGTGTCTGCACCAAAGTTCAATCAATCTGCTGCACATTCATAGCATATATCACTAGGATAATACTAATTACAGAGGCAGAGTTGTGTCAGATCTCTGGGCTGTTTGTTACCCATTGTGGGCTGTAACCACCTCTATTATGTGTCACGTTGACAGTTCCCTGAAGCAGCAGATAGACCTGCTGGAAGTGCATTGCTCAGTTACTCAGCTTGTACTTGACTTTGTCAAGCTCAGTGTAATTTTTGATGGCATCAGTCAGCAGTGGAGATGTTTTTTCATTTTAGATGATTAGCAAAAGCACCCTGGGTACTTGCCAGTCTGTTTTCAGAGTGGTCAGCACTGGCTTGGTCTTTGATTTATGCACCATCAGTACAAAGGTCAATTCCTGTAAATAAATCCATAACTCCAGTATTTACACAACCTCTTTTTAAAGTGTTATTTTTCCTTCTTTAAAGAAGAATTATGTGTGTATTTGCAACCTTAATATTCAGGATGACCAACATTTGCACTTATGAACATACAGCAGAAATTATTGCAGTGAAAACATTGGATATCTTTAAAAATTTTACCAAAAAAGCAAGCAATACCATGAAATAATTTCCAGGTGTCTTTCCTGTCTTGAGAAGTGAGGAATTCATTAGCGTATTCAGAAAAAACATAAAATATAAATTGGAGTGTGTTGCTACCTGTCTAAGAAGTGACACAACTTGGTTTTAGTTTTCAGGACTGTCTGTATTGTGTTGTCAGGTTTTATAATGGACAGTACTGCAAGGGTGGAACTGGCCTAAAAGAAATAAAAAAGGTTTTTAAAGGAGTTATGTCAAAGAGTAGTGGCCAGGAAGCCACTCTGTGTTCCACACTTGAATTGTTGTGCTTCATGGCTGTGAACTAGTAGGGCTTTTCTACCTTGTTCTCAGTAGAATATGTATCTAAAGAGGGCTGTGGCCACATAGAAATACCTCTGTGGGGGAGTTTTATACAACAAAGGCAGCACTTTACTGACTACTTGGAGGAAGAAGTGCCAGCTGAGTCTGTAATGACAAATATTTGAGACAGGTTGGCCATTCTGCTGGTGCAGCTTTACTGAGATTTGCAATTAACATCATAATGTTGCTTATTGTAGGATTTAAAAAAAAAATTAGTTAAAATATTTTCAGTGGCTTTTCAGGTTTCTTTCCAAGTAAAAAATCGTTTCAAAAATTCATAGAAATGGCTACTAAGTTTCAGAATTAAAGAATAAGGGGTGTTTATAATATTCCTATGTATAGTGGTTAAAAATTAGGAAATGCATTATTTTCCTTCAGATAATTTTCAAGCTTCCTTTTGATATTTTCTTTGGAAAAAATGCCAAAATGTTATTTCATTACATTCATGATAAAAAAATAAAATTTATCCCTACTTGCAGATGTTCTAATTGTCTTTTAAATTAAAGCCCTGAAAAATTTAGGTTTGAATTGTAGCTCAGTGGAGCATTGACATAGCACATTTCTAGAAATCATACATTTTAATACTATTTTACTTTCTTGTAATCTTGATGCTTGCAATTGGAAAGGTAAATGAAAGGGTCTCTTGGACTACAAAGATAAGCACTGTGTTGGTAGCCTTTATTTCCTCACAGCAAAGACAATGAATCATATTAAAATATACAGAATTTCTTGTAAGTGAAATAATGTTGGTACTACATATTAGGGTCCTAAACATGGAAGATCCAGTGGAGTTTTACATAAATTTCTTCAAGATGCAATGATATTTTACGGCTTAGGAAGTTTGAGCAGGGATTTCAAGTTAAGAAACAGAAGAAATGTTGGTATTTGAAAGCAATATTCCTCTTTTCTCTTAACTTGCAATCACCAATTTCCCCAGTTCATTTTAGTTAAAGATGAACTTAAAGAGAGAAAAAAAAAACCAGCAAGACCAAACTGATGTTTTCAGAAGGAAAGTACTGCTTTTTGTGGCAGTTCATGAAACCATTTCAAGCTTTTAATTCAAGGATACTCCATGAGGTCACGTCAGGTTTTTTTGTATACACCCAGCACTTTTCTGGTCCCTTTTAAAACACATCAAACCTACAATAAAAATGAAATTAATCAGAGAGAGCATTTCAGTTTCGTTTGTTTTATATTTGAAATAAGCAAATGCTCTCACTGAGGCGTTTTATGGAGGTTGGTTGTATGAAAACTAGAGAAGATGATTTATTTGAGTTTGTGTCAAGTGGCCTTGCAGGTTTATAACAAAGCTTTTGGACATGGCTGAGTATTCAGTCTTCTAGTGTGCATGAAGGTCTTTTGCAGCAAGGTCCATTTATTAAGAATAGGAGTTGAATTATTGAAGTTTTAGCAGAAAGTAAACCTAGAAGTACTTTACTAATATTAGTATTTAAAGATGTACATTTAGCAGCCTTAGAATCACTATGGCTGGAAGGTTTCTCTGAAGAATGTGTAGTCCAGCTCCCCCTTGTCAAAGGCTGTCACCTTCTAATCATATGGAAGGAGTTCAGAATATTGTCAATGCCAAACTGTGCCTGAATTATAAGGGAAAGTAATAGATTTCAGGTTGTCATAAATCTGGTGCAATAAAGCAAATCTCTCAGCTGTTCCTCATAGCTTACTTTACTGCTTTGTTTCTTGGGAGGAAAAGCCAGAGATACACTGAGGATTGGCAGTATTGATGCAGCACAGGTCATTTTAAAGTTGCACTCTCTCAGACTTTTCTTAGTGCATTATTTCGTGCACACAGTTGTGTGAGAGAAAATGAAAATTCTGGTAAATGCAGTGAGAGATGACCTTTTCTGTTGATTAAATAAAATTCTTTAAGAGCACATTAATTTTTTGTTCAAAACTTGTAAAGAATATTTCAAAGACATAAATCAGAGGAAAGTATAAACCACTTATGAATATGTTTTTATTCTGCCTATGTTATGCTGAGCAACATGAAAAAAACACTTCATTTTCTGTGTGAAGTTTTGCAAAATTATGATTTATAACTGGGGTTTCAAAAGTCACGTATTACAAGGAGAAAAATATTCTACCTTATTCTGGTTATAACATCTTTGGTTGACTTATTTATATTTACTTTATTGTTTTCATATAAGATATCTGACATAATTCTCTTCTTATCTGTAAGAAAACTGTTCAGTGTGAAAACATACATTATTCTGTGGCTAACTTTCTTCTAATGTCTTAGTTTTGGTTTGGTTTCTGTTTGTTTGTTGTTTCTTAGAAAAGTATTAATTAGTATGTCAAAAGAACCCCAGAATTTATCGACAAAGATATTGAGAAAGTCAGGAAGGCGTTGAGGAAACTTGCTTGGTTTTCACACCATGGAATGAAATGCAGCATTCACAGGATCAAAACGAGCTTATGACCAAGCCTAGGAGTGAACTTGAAGAGGATAGGGAGAGTTGAATAAGCTGCAGGGAGTTGTTGAATAACACAGGGTAGGTGTTAATATGAATGATTTTGTCTCCATCTAAAATAAGTAACCTGACTGTAGTTTGGAAAGGTTTATTTTAGTATTAGTTCTGCGTGAGAAAACTCAGCCTGGATGTCTGCGTGGTTTGTTAAGGCTGCAGAGAAAACCTACCAGTAAGGGACTGGCTGCTACTCTGGGTTGCTGTATCTCAATCAAAACACAAACTCAAACCTAGTGTAATCTTTATAATAGTTACAAAATATAAAAGGTAATTAAATACTTGAGTGACTATATGGACTCAAAAAAGAACCACAGCAGTAACAGACTATTCCTTTTCAGATGCTTACTCTTCCTTTGTAAGTCTTCTCAAAGTATAAAAAATGAAAGAGATTTCTCACATGTAGAAGCAGGCAGCAAGCACAGGCTATTTTGAGTGCACAGAAATTCCAGTACTGTGGAGTTTACTTCTCTAGATTGCAGCTGCTGAGGTATTAGACTGAGGTATCCCTGTCAGACAATTGCCATTGTTACTGTGTGGCTCAGAAAGTGGGGAGGGGGAGGAAAACCTCACCCCTTTTCTCTGTGTGTGCAGCCCACAGAGGTGGGGAGTTGGCTGGGTGTGACATAAACTGCTTTTCTGTCAAATTAGCTCAAATGTGCTCTTATGGCTCCGGTTTAGCCAAGCTGGGAGGTTTCAGTCCCAGCTGTTTGCTCCTGCCCTGCCCTGCCCCTATTACAGCCCTACTCTGGGACAGTGGGACTGCACACGGGAGCCACTGCCAAGGCAACCTGCTTGGAGAAAACCTGATTTGAATTATGCTATTTGAACTGTACAGAATTGTTTTGACACAGCTTAGTTAGGGAAAGGCTGTGTGCTGGGTGATATTTAGCCTGTATTTAGGCTAACTTATTTAAACAGATACTTATCAGAGAGGAGAGCTTCTGGTCAAGAAGCGTGAATATGCAGACCAGGATCTCTCATCTTGCTGTCAGAGTCACATGCAGGGCTATAGCATATTGCTGCCAGACTAACTGGATTTGGTAAAAGTATGGAAAAATCATGTTCCTCCAGATTTTGTCATCTTTTAGTGACTTCTGTCTTCCTGGACAGTATTTTTGCTTATCATTGTTTTTTCCTGTTTGACCTTAACCTCATGATGGACTGAATTTTCAGAATTCCACCTAATGATGTTCCTTATTTTCACCTGGTATATTAACCTTAAGTAATGGCATCTGGTAGGGAACTGATGTTTCTTGCCTGGAATTACGCAACTGTGTTTGGTTACTGGAAACAAAAATCTAATCAAACTGAAGCAATGAAATTTTGACTGCATGAAAGATTCATTCTTTCAAAGTGCTTAAACTAAAAAGAATTTGTCACTTCATAAGTCTAGGCTTTGGAAGGAGGGTTTGTTTGAACTGACTGTTAGTTTTTTATATTTTTTTGTTGTTGTTTTTGTCAGTTTATAATAATCCAGGACTGATTGCTGAGTGCAATTTAGTATTATGACCATTTTTCTGCAGGCCATTGTGGTGACCTAGAGTTACAAAAGCTGCTGTTTGAAGTTGAAGCAGAGCTGTACCTTTGACACCCAAGTATTAACTCTGGCACAGGTGGCAGGAACACAGGCAGGGTGACACTCTGCTCTGGTTGAGAAGTTCAATTAACAGTTGGTCAGGCTTAGAGAATTGATAGCTACATGATTAAGTTGTCTATGATCCTTTTTACACACAGTTGAATAGGCTCAGAGCAAACATATGGTCATTAATTACATAACTCTGCATATACCTGGACATAGAATATAAATGAATAATGTATCTGAAGTTCAGATATGAAAACTATTTCAGTAGATTTGTGAGTTTTATTTTAAAATTTAATTTAAGGATTTTATATGTCCCTTGCAAGAATGGGCCAAATTTGAGAAGGTGAATTCATTTATTTTTAAAGAAACACATCTTCAGATCACTTGGAGGTTTATTAAAAGCATCATTTGAATCCCAGTTGCTCTGTAAATCAGCACAAGAAAAACTCTGACTTGCTTTAGCTGGGGGCAAAATAAATCCTATAAGCTTCAGTAAAGTGGAAGCTAATTAAATGACTAGATATTCTAAGGCATTTTGTCAATAAGTTGTGCATCTCGTGCATGATGTTTTAAAATTAAAGGTTCCCTTGGTTTAATTTGATGAAAATTTTGTGTTTTCTAGACTGAAAATTTCTAATAAGAAATGATATGTCACAGATGAAAATCAGGTTGTTCTGTGGATTTGTGATTTTTGGGTGGGAAGTGGTATTTTTTAGGGGTTTTTTTTTGGTGTTTACTCAGCAACTTAATGCCGAGTAAGTGCCGACAAGGAAGGCATGAAAGTATATATTATGAGGAACCATGTGGTGAAACTTTATTGTTTGAAAAATTGAGAACTTTGAAATACTGAAAAGACTAGCTTTGGATTTTTGACATATGTCGTGGTTTTTTTGGAAAAACCATGGGGATGGATACGGTGTTAAGTTTTCTGCTGAAGTATCACAAATTTCACACCTGATGTAACAGAGTGAGTTGTAGGAGTGAGTGACCAGAGCTTTCAAAGAAAATCTATGATCCTTTGCTTTCAGTGTGAATCTTTCATGTCTCAAGGCCTTTAATTTTTTTCTGAAGCAGAAAGCAGCATAAGTGAATATTTGATTCTGGGTCAAAACCACAGTGCATTGTCTCAGAGCCCTGCAATAACTGGCAGAGTAGACCATGATGCAAGAGCATTATACAGAATAATTATTTCAACATTTTTTACAAAAATGTGTTCAAACAAACATCTGAACAGCTGCTGGGGTGAAGTATTCATGGGCATTGAGCAAGGCTGGAGAGCTCCACAGATCTCTGCAGTTTCAGAGGCACTCAGAAATTGAGGTCCTTCATCCCACTCCTCGTTGATGTGTTCCTGCCTCCTAGTCAGCCTTGCTGTTCCTTGCAGATGATGCAGCTTTTAGCCACTAACATCTGGCTGACAGACAGCAGTCAGCTGTATTCCATGCCAGTGATTCTCAAGTGGGTTTTTTCTTTGAGGTTTTTTTTTGTTTATTTGGTTTGCTATTTTTTATTTGGTTTGGTTTGTTGGTTTTTTTTTTTCTTTTGTGGTCTTCAACACAGAGAATGACTGAAAGAGAATAAAAATGAGAGCCAGAATACTCTAATAAAATTTGCAGCTCCTATGGGATCTGAGGATTCGGGTTGAGTCTGCTTATTTTGGCAGTGCTGTGGTTGTGAAGGTGGCATTATACTGTAGATGATTCTTTTTAGTCTTATTTCTTCACAAACTCAGAATGTATTATAAAAGCAGTGCCATAAGAGTTCATAAGAGTTCACAAGTCAAACATAAAACCAGTCACTTAATTTGCTAGAATCATGTGTCCAAATCAAAGTTGTTGCTTAGATTCTAGTTATTTGCTCCTAAAAAAAAAAAAATTGCTGTTTATGTATTTGTGTCATAAATGACACGTTCAACTGCCATTGTAAAACTTACTAGAACACATAATTTTTTTCCCCTAGTTGTATAGAACGTGGGGAGAGTTATTTCTTTTTTTTTCCTTGTTTTGAAGTATTTCTGATTTTGTAACACCACTATTTCATGTGTTGCTTAAAAGGTAAGCAGGACTCGTCACAGTATATAAAGCAAAGCTCTTTTGCGAGACTGTGACTTAAAACAATTCTTCCATAATTTTTTTTTTTAAATTGTAATTTTTTTTTTTTTTTTAAATTCTTTTCCTCTCTTTGTGCCTGTGAGCACGTGTTTGCTTTCCATTGTTTGCCTAAAGTAGTGATGCAGGCGCAGCACACTGTAGATTAAGGCTTTGGGGAGCTAAAGTAAGCGTGAAGTTCAGCCTCTGCCTAAACATCACCACTGGGCTAATCTACAATTTAGACTGATCCATCACTAATATTTACAAGTAGGCAGAGTGCAGTTCAAAACTAAACAGCATATGGGTACAGTTATCCCTGTTAAAATGACCAACGTGCCTTGTGTTGTGTATGGGAGATAACAGGGACAGGTGGTAATCTGTCTTTGCTGAGCAGAGACAGCTGGTATTTTCCTTGGGCTTCAGTGGTGCTTTTCTGTATGGTCTCACCTACCAGCTGATATCTTGCTTGTTAGAACAATACCAAGTATGTATTAACCCTTGTATCTATTCCTGTGTGATGTCCAAAGGGGGAGGTATCAGACTGCCTGAGCACAAGCTTGGTGATTTAAAATATCTAAAATTTTCTAGTAATATAGTTGCATGCAGCTTGTCTTACTGGCCTTTTTACATGCATTGCTGTGGTGATATTTATCAAGAGATGGTAAATAAAAATCTTAAAGAGTTTATAATTTATATAGGTTTTTTGTTTTAAATGTCTGATGAAGTTTCTCACTGAAGGAGTGCTTGAGAACGTACCTGCTTTCATTTAATACAGGAGAATCTGAAAGGTCATATAGTAGAGAAATGAAATTGTTTTCTAAATTGACTTGTATTTACTTCCAGCCAGATTGCTTAATATTCAGGTATGTGTAACTTCTCCTTTCTGAGCACACTAATTTGGTTCCCAGCTTGAGTATGGTGCCTTTTTTTTTTTTTTTTCTTTCTATAGAGAGCAAATACTTGATTACTCACAGTTGTTTTTTTTTCTCTTAAATATTTAGTAATTGTCTGGGTTGGGGGTTAACCAGGTACTGGCACTCCATGAAAGGCAGCAGGCACCACTTCTGAGGGACTCAGCCTCTCCTTCTGGGCCCTGGCAAGTGGGAGCCAAATTCACACATGTGGCTGTGTTCAGTTAATTGATAAAATTAATCAGCAGTTAGATTATTCCATCACACCTGATGTTGTGCTTGGAGCCCCAGATGAGCCCTGGTAACGCTGAGCTCCAGCGAGGGACAGCAGTGTTATGGGACACAACGTGGATGGGTCGGGAGTGGGGAGGAAGCTCTAGGAATTGTCATAAGTGGTCTTCAAAGCCATGTCTGTGAGATCAACTAACACCAGTCCTGGTGGAAGGAGGGGAAAGAGGAACATCTTAGTGAAGGATGAGAATGGGTGATGTGAGAGGGACTGGAAAGCCTGAGGGAGGCGAATGTTCAGATATCGTGTTTTTAGCGGGAGGTAACAAGGAATTTCATGTCTTCATCTGAATGGACCGTTAGTAGCAGTGCTTGTTCTTTTAGAAACCATGTTTATTCTTCAGTTTTTTAATACTTTTTAATTTTTTTTTTGCTTATTAATAAAAATGAATGTAATAAACTTGGAGGAAAAGAAGCACCCTGGATCTATCTAGACAGCAGAAGGGTTCTGTCCAGAAGAGGAACATGGGCCTTGCTTGGACTCCCTAGGCTACACTGCACAGAGTGCTTGTCAAGGCTTGAATTTTTTGTGAAGGTTACACAGATAAACACAGAAATTCTTTAGAAATTCCACTGAATCACCTTTAGAACTAGAAACTTCGATATTATTCAAGAAAGTGGCCTCAACTCTGTAAGTATTCATTAGCAGTCAAATGTAGTACCTTACAAAAGAGTTGAAAAAGGTGTTTTGATGGCTTTCCTGGAATGAAATGATTACCTATAGAGTCTGTAATAGAGGAGATGAAATGAAATTCTTCAGAAAGTCAACAAAATTTGCCAGCATTTTGCCTGGTTAATTGTCAGTTGTTAAGCTTTTTTATTTTCTCTTAAAGGTAGAAGAAACGGTAAATAAAAGAACTGTTGAAACTAACCTTTGTTGTGTAAAAAGAAAAAAACCCAACACTATAGGTACGGTTTTCTCCTAAACAAGTTAAGTTAGAAAATGTCAACATTGTTTTCAAGTTTAGGTATGGATTTCTGATTTTTCAAGTTAACCTTTTAAAGGTATTACCCAAGACAGATTTTTATTTTTATTTGTATGTATCTTCGGTATGAATCAACCTGGAAAGGAAAGAATATATATATAAGAAAAATTGTATTTGATTAAATAGGTAAAAGTACAGATTTTTGTAGGGGGCCAAATAATTCATGTCACCAGAGAGAGATTTTTCTGTTTCAGACATGCTCAAATTAAAGTTCCAGCATAGAGTATTACTGTTTTACAGTGTTATTTCTCAGGTTGCTAGTTGTTTGAAACATTAGTTTTGTTGTATGTGCATATTGAGGCAGCTCATGGCCTCACAGGGAGGCACGAGCAGAACTTTGAGGATCTCCTGTTCTAATGGATTTCACTTGACTTTAATTGGTTCCAGCTAGTTAATTGTATGTGTCCTTAGAGAATGCCTTTTTTTTTTTTTCCCCATCTGATTACTGCTCACAGATCCACACTTAGCAGGTATTTCCTAAGAAGAAAAATGTCTGTACTGTTCTGGCCATGTGTTTTTCACTCATACAGTGATGATCAGCTACAAAGATAAAAATTCTCCTATTTCATTTCTAAAAGCTATATGTAAAAAACATCTTTTTTTTCTTTTTTTTTTTTTTGTCTAGGCTCCCAGGATAAACTCTGATTGATTTTAATGTGCAATATTTCGTGAGCCAATGCACTTATATGATGTTCAGTGCTGCTTAAAAGCTGGGTTTTGGCCTTAAAAGGGAGAGTATAATGAAAGCAGTGGTTCATGATTTAATCTTTTATGCTTTGTTACTTGCAGAAAGTCAAGCTTGAAATTTATCTAATGAAGCACAGCAAACAAGTAAAAATAATAAAAAATATATGTACACTTTTAAGGCCTCCAGATCTGCCAGCTCTAGTGTGAGGAGTTAAAATACAGTAGAAACAGAACATTTTGGAAGTTGGCTTGATGTATTGCTTTATTTTTTCCCTCTTGTTTGTGATGTGTCTGATTTTGTTGGTGTCTTGTTTTTGTTTTTCATTTAAACTGACAGCCTTCATAAGAAGCCTGAGCTTTGGGCCATTGTGGCTTCTTTTTCGTTATATAAAATCCGCTGCACCTCAGAATTCAAGTGGCACAGAAAGTTATAATTGGAAGAACTGACATTGTGGGCAGGCTCAGGGAGCAAGTAAAGGTGAAATTTATCTTGAGTTGGTCACGCGTTAACTGGTTTCCTTTAATCGTTATTATTTGTTTATTTTTAAATGAATAAACAAAATAAACATCATTGGCCCTATTTTGAACCAGTCCAGATGAGTAAGGAGATGATCTCTGAGAATGGGACAATATATGGTGAGAATTTTGACCACCGAGTTACTGAATGTAGAGAAAATACACTTTTGAATATTGCTATGTTTGGAAAGCTCCCTTTTTCTTGTAAATGATGAATCTTTTGCTCCTAAATCCAGAGGCTTTATGAATTCAGTGATGAGAAATGTGCCTAAATCTCTAAAAGGATGAGATTTCCTGTGCTCCCCGTGCAGTATTTACTAGTTTCAGCAATATTCCTGTGCCATGAAAGTTATAGTGAATGGGTAGTGTAGATTCATGAAAGGACATCAGTGTTTAAAGGAAGTTATATTCAGAATTTGTGTCCAGAGTCCAGGAGTGCAATTATCAAAATGTTTTGCTGTGAATCCTGTTCTGAGCTGCCTTTTTCTCTTTTGCAATAAAATGGGAACTAAGGCACATGGCAGTAAAGTCCAGTGTGGAATTCAGGCTCTTCAAAAATCAGAAGTCCTTTTTGTAAATCATATATTTAATTTTATGTGAGTGAAATGACTGTATGGTAATACTTCTCTTCTGAATCATTTAGCCATTATTCTGTCTGGGCATGAAAGAGGTCAAAATAAATACAATTTGTGATTTGCCTGCAGTAGAACAAAGCTGTAGACTATTCCAAATAAGTTTTATACATGGCCTCGTGATCTGTGATACCTGACAAGTCATTAAGGCTTTCATGAGGTGTCTGTGTCAGAGAAATGAAGCCACAGTCAGTGACAAGCTTTCTGCTTCTCCTTCCCATAACGAGTTACTTAATGTATTCCATTTTAATTGTTATCTTGGAGTCAATCGTGATCTCACACTACAGCTACTGACAGGAATCATCAGTTATGTGCACGGTGTTTTGCAAAATTGCAAATTCACAATACATCTCTCTTCAATGGCAGCAATGTTTAGCAGCTCATTAGCTTTTGGGCTATACCTTCTGGTCAGTAAACACTGGGAGAGGCAGACAGCCTGGTTGATTTGCAGACATCTATTAGTCAAGATGAGCACTGCCATACAACTGAAAGGAAACACAATGGAATAGCATTTAGAGTAGGCTTCCATTAGCTGGAAGATTAAAAAAAATAATTAAAATGGGATTAAAAAAAGAAATAAAGTTGATTTTTCTGCTTACTGCTCTTGCTTAGAAAATAATACCTTTAACTGTCAAGTTTGGTTTTGATTATAAATTCTGAAATGGTCCATTTCATCAATTTATGTTTGAGCAAAAGTAAACATACAGCTAGAAACTGTGCTGCTTGCTTCTTTCTGAATGGTGGAATACTTGAAAGGAAACATAATATCAGAAAAGGGTCCCTGTGTAATATACTGGTGATACCAATATGTTGTCTCTGGTTACAGTTTCAGAGGTTTTGTTCGGATTTGATGACTTAATATTGCTTTGAACAAGTTGGATTGGAATAGAATTGTACAGTACTGAAAAAATACTGTAGGTATTTTCCACTGTTGAACAGCTGAATGACTGAGAAGAGGCTTCGATAACTCAGACAAATAGTAGGATCAGTAGGAGTTACTACTGGGAAACAGTTGGAAAGTGGAGGTCAGGTTGGAATGTTATCACTAAAAGTGCAGCAAAGCTGTGTTAGTTCAGAAGAGATTAGGCCTGGAGGCTCAGGAGGGTCTTGGCCATGTCTGTAGGTACCTGTTGGAAAGGAACGGATGAGAGGAAGCCAAACTCTTCTCAGTAGTGCCCAGTGACAGGGGAAGAAACAAAAAACCCCACAGAACTTATTTTGCTGCCTGGTATTTTTCTTGGCATACCAATTATTCTGTTAAAAGTGACGAAATGTGATGAATCTCTCGTGGGATGATTGAATAGTTCTGTGTGAGGTACAAGAGTATTATCTTTTAAATTCTCTTCTGCTGTTCTTTCTACAAATATGCATTTCTTGTTGATTTCTGTATTACACCTTTTTATTCTAGTCTGTTCTTTCCCCTTTTCCATGTTAATTTTATTGTTATGGTCACTGTATTAAGTAGCTCTTCATTAGTGATGGTTTTTCGTTGCTTGAGACCATGTCAACAGTTGTTTCTTCACATTTTTTAGAAGAATACCACTTTTTTTAAATTTTTTTTTAAGGATTCTCTGCTCGACTTTTTGTAAATAGATTTCATTTGACTAAACAGTTGTTGCAAAGTATTATACATCTGACTTAAAATGGATGCACTTAAAATGTCTGTCTTGTTTTCTGTGCTTCTGTAAAACCCGGAAGCCATCCAGTCCTACCTCATTACCCCAAAGCCCTGTCCAGTCATACCTATATTATTATTAATGGATGTTCATCTGGCCTGTTTCTGTAGACCTACATTTTGATGTTTGCAGTCTGTAAACTTCCCAGGCAGTCAGTAATGCTTTGCAGTGTTCAGTGTTACAAATCTTTGCTTTTGCTGGAGCATCATGTGAAGCTCTGATAAAATGGACCAGAAGGAACTATAGAATATTTAAAATAAATTCTGGATAATCTTTTTTTGCAGCTGATATTAGGTTTTGTGTGTGATAAAAACGTGGTGAGTAGGCAGTTGAGTAAATTAAGGGGACACTCTCTCAGCACCTGTGACTTTACATCATTCCTTTTGGCTGGATATTCATTGTGTATTTCCAATAGAGACTAATAAAGAATCAAAAGCTGCATTTATTTATAGGCAAGTTAAATATTCTTTTGTTCTATTCAATTTGTCCATTTTAGGTAAGAAGTTGCACTCCAAGCATTGTGCCTGATTTATTGCTTCGAGGCCTGTGTGAAATGAATAAGTGAATATTCACTAATTTCTGGTGCCCAGGTGTTAACGTTGTGCATTGAGTGCTGTGGTAATTTGCATTAATTGGCAAGCTGTCATCAGTGAAACACCAAATATTTAAGCAGTAATTTTGCAAATGTTGAAGCTCATTCTTCTGTCGCTTGGAAATCAGAAAGTTTTAAGTATGTGCAAGTTCCAATAAGTGAGTATCCAAGTCTTTTTTGCTTAGCAGACTCAAATTGCCAATTGAGATCATGAAAACCAGCACTGAAGCATTTTGCTGAGAAATTCCTCCTTTACAGTTTTGGTTTAGACTGATTTCATTTTGAATTGCGCCTAAAAAGAAATCTTGTTCTTTGCTGACGTTCTTCTGCCTCTATTGTAGATAAATAGAACAAAAGACACATCAGATTTCATTTGGAGTTTGATCCCTTTATATTTATTTAAAAGTAATTTTCAGTGATTTTATTCTGGTAGTGTACTCAGTGATAGTCATCAGCAAGTCTGACGTGCTTTTAAAAATAAGTTGTAGCTATTCATGATAATATCAATGGCATTGTGTGAAATGCAATAAAATCTTGGAACTCTTGGTTTACAAATGTTATTAGGAAATTATCTCAGTGTCTGCCACAGCATATCAAGCTGCCTTTTTTTTTTTCCAGAAGAGCCACCTCTAGCTAATGAATTCAAAATTTTTTTAATTGACTTAACACTGATATATTTTAATATAATGTTTTTAAACTAGAAATGTCTTCCCATCTTTTGCCTCCTGAATAATTGTAATTGTTATTTCACACAGAGGAGTGAAATAGTATAACTGATTTTGTGAGTAATCAGCTTTTTATAATGTCAATTTTGGGGCACTGTGAAAAAATGTGTAGATGGATCTCTCTTTAAAATAGGGAGTACAAACCTAGTGATAATTATGTAGATCTCAGAAAAACAGTACTTTGAAATCTTAGTAAAAATATTTTGCTTCAGACTGGGTGGAGGTTTAAGGTTATCCAACGTGTACTGAAGCCAACAGAGGATAAGGAAAAGGAAACCAATTATTTGTACTAGTTTTATAAATCTCTCTTTATTGCCTAACCTTTTCAAACAAGAAATGGATTTATCCTCTGTGGAGACAGTAGTATAAATAATGTCATTCTCTGGCTAGAAATGGCTCTAAAATCCTTTGATCTGATATAGGGTTGCTTAATACTAAGTACATCCTGTTCTAGTATGTGCACTCTTAACTAGATTTTTTTTAAAAATCAGCTCTAAAAATTCATGTCAATAAATATATCTTTTTTAGATCTATTTAATATTTATAACATGGTACAGTTAATAGGTGTATTTAATTTTTAATGATTCTTCTTTGAGGTTTTGGACTTTTTCCAAAAACTAGATTTACTTTTTGTTCTTCAGCTTGGTAAAAATATTAGAGAAGATCTCCAAGTGAAGGATGAACTAATAAGAAAAGTGTTTAGTCTATAAAAGTTGGCCTGTTGACTAGAAAAAAGTTAATATTTTCTGTGTTCTGTTTTTAAAATGTTGATAAACAAGCAGTATATTCGCCTTCCCTTGGACATGGCCATCTACTATTGCGTTTATTTATTTAATATTAAACCAGTACTGGGGACAGAGGATGCAGACAGGGCAAAAACTGGCATAATGAGAGAATGAAAACAAGCATGAAAATGGCCGTCACAGATGGAAAATTGGGCTATCACTGAAGGTATTGGGGGAGACACTTGATGGGGTCTAATTTACCAAAGGTAGGGGTGTGAAGAAATGATGGCTCACACGTCTTCTACATATCAGAAGGCAGGAGCCAATTCTTGCCTGTCAGGCAAACATTTTACAGGTTTAAATCATTCCTGTGTGGGGTTGTTTTTCCCCTCCCCCCTACAAGCATTTTTGTTCACTGTCACCTTGGTGGTATTTTGCCCACACACTCACGTTGGGGGGAAAAAAAAATAGTTGATTGGAACTGGCAAATTTGCTTGCAATAAAGTGTTTGTGCACTGAAACCACCAGTGTTGTGCTACCCTGCTGAATTTTAATTAGTTTCCAGATGCTGCTGTTTCGTCGATTCAAAAACGTCCTTTCACATTTTAGTCATCCCACAAATAATTTTTCGCCTTTACCGTGATCTTGAAATTTCCTATATTTTTTGAGGTGTTGTGTTTAACATGAGTCAGGACTTCCTTTGTGTTCTGGTAAGATGTGCCACTGGGAGGTTGTTCTTTAATGAGGTGGAGCTGGTTGATCAGCTCTCCCTGACGGGCAGAGATCACTGTCACTTCTCGTGGCCGTCATGTCACGACGAATCTCTGCGTACGAGCAGTTGTCAGAGGGAACTTCTGATTTTCCCTGCTGACTTGATGCCTCTGGGTCGTGGAGATCTTGCTGCAACATTTGCACTGTGTGTAAATGTTCATTGCTGCTAGAAAAACCCAAGATACCTCTATGGCATTACCTTAAATAGTTATATATTAAGCAATTTCCATAGACTTGCATAATTTAAAAATATCCTCTGCAGTTGTTAAAACTAAATGATAATGAAATATTTTTTCTCATCCTTACATCAGGTGAATAGAATTCTTCTTTGGGTTTGGTTGGTCTTGCAAGTCACATCTTTAAGCTCAGGAACCGTCTGTATAAACCAAGGAAATCTGAATGATTGGTGTCGTCATCTCTCATAATGGGTTTTTATTTTTGTTTTGTGTGTGGTTTTTTAGATTGCTTTTTTGCTTTAAAAACCCAACTGGTAGGAGGAGAAGGAAACATTATCTATCTTCTGAGATTAAAAGAAAAATGAAAAAGAATGGTGCTGTGTAAAGTCAGGAGAAATCATGAGAAATGTTTACAAATACCATGGGTGACCGATTGTAATTCAATAAAGTAGAGCAGTGTTCAGGAGGTGAAGGGGCCTGTGGTTCATATCACTTTGCTTAATTATCTTGCATGTATTTTAGAAATGATACTTTGTCAAAGGCCTGTTAGAGCAGATATTTTGAAGATAAACTTGAAATTGATATTATTTTTGTAGTCTTCCAACAGCCAGTTAGAGGAAAAAAGGAAAGCCATGTATCTGTATTTTGTCTTTCCATTTAAATACATCTGAAACACACTCGAACAGAACCAAAAACCTTTTCTCACTTCTTTTGTAGAAGCTGCATCCAGGCTGGACTTCTGGCACATTTAGGACTTGGACTCCTGGGGGGTTTATAAGTGTTACACAGTCACGCATATGCACTTGCTAAGCTTTGTTTACTTTTTAAAGTAGGTTTTGAAGCTGACTTAACTGAATAAGTTTAGTGCCTCGACTGAATATTTGTACTGGTTTCAAACTGCTTATGTCAGCTTGGCTTATTTCTGTGTATTTACTGCCACATGTTAAAATATACAAGTCAGTGGTGGAGCCATTAAAAGGTGTCAACATGTGAAGTCGAACTGATTTATTAAGAGAGTCCAACTCTTCTGTGGACCAAAATGCTGTTGCCTTAAGGATACTCTTTGGACAACTCCCTCCTGTGCCTCTTGTCTCCCTCCCTACCTCTCAAATCTGTGCTGGTACTACCAGAACTGAGAGTGAAATAATGAATTCAAACAAGCACCTGTCAAGACACTTTTGTCCTAATGTTCAGGGAGGAAAATAAAAAAGTAATCCATTAATTAGCCAGCAAATTAATTACTATTTTTTTTCAGGATACATACCTGAACTCATTCTGTGCATGTTGCACAAGAGGGACCTTTGCAAGAAGGACCCTTTTTGGAGAAAATTAAATATTTTACTGTTTCATGAAGGGTTATGTGGTAATACTGATATAATTTCAAGAGCCACAGCTATGCTAAACTGCACTTTCGGAGTCCTTGTGGTTTAAAAGTGAAATTGCCATGTCTTCTGGTTCCTGCATTTTCCTGGAGCTCTGATCACATTTCTGGCTATGAAAGCCTAGAAATAATAGCCTTACACTTTTCAAATTCCCACAGGCTTCCCTGCTTGCTTCCAACACGGACTGTTTTTCTTGTGAGCAGGAACTCTTTGTGCTGGCAGGATATGAGGCAAGGCCAGTAGCTACTCTTGTTCTGTTTTTCAAAGATTATTTTTTATGACTCAATTTATTTCTGTGTTCCTTACACGTAGAAATGTTACAGTAGTGTTGATTTACAGGCAGGGTTAGAAATCTTCCTGTAACTCTTACTTCTCTGAGCAGTATCAGTAAAATCATCTGAATTGTTTTGTGACCGAAGCATATGCCTGTGGTGAGAGCTTTTGTAATCTTTCTCCCATGACAGCCCAGGTAATAAAGGCGTAAGTTGCAGCTTTTATGAATTACTGACATTGATTCAAAAACTAATAACAGTTCTGAACTTGGGAGGCTGCAGTCACAGTGCTCTGAAGTCTGAGAATGGTAAAAAAACTCCCATAAAAATAAATAGAACTTAAATTTCTTTGTCCATTAGTGAGCTAAAACTATGCTTGTCAGTATAAATATATGTGTGTATTATATATATGTATATATATGTGTGTGGGTGTGCAGTGTGACCAGCTGTGCTTCTTGAAGAATTCCTTTCCATGACAAACATGTGAGGCACAGGAAAAAAATCAGTTTATGCCCATTTGAATGCTTCATTTGTTTTTTACTAAGAAGTATTTCATCAGGTCCTATTTAAAGGTTCTACAGTCCTGAACTACTTCATTTCTCATTTACTTGAATAGAATTATTCGGCATGTGGGTTCTTGTACTCTAAATAAAATTTAGATGACTGAGATGACCACTGATTTGATTTTAACACAGTGTTGTGATAAGACAAATTCCTTCAATTAAAATGTTGTGAGAACATCACTTGAACCATGAAACATGTTATCAAGCATTGTCTAAGTGTATGGAATGGTTCAATTTCACTTTTAAAGGACAGTTTACTTGAAGATTTATAATAGTTGGAAGAGATCTTATGTATCACTCAGTAACAACAGTTTTCATGTCTTCAAAGATTCCTCTAGGGCATCAACCCTGTTTACCAGACAACTCCACAAATGAATGGGATTTATAGCATAAAGAGACACAGGATTTAAATTAAAGGAGTTTAAATTCAAATATATACTTAATCCCATTTAGGAATTACGGCAAATTTATATTAAGAATTTTCTTTGAAGCTGAAGTTTATAATATATTCTTTCTACTCAAGCGCTCAGGTAAAAAGTTCAGTTTCAGGGTTGCTGGGAGGTTTTTTAGCATTACTTTAGAAAATGCCATCTGAGAAGGTTCTTTTTTTTGTTTTCAAGAAAAATATTCTTGGGGCACCTAATTGTGTAGATAATACTTTCGGGATAAACATGGAATTTTTGTTTCATTGCATATTGAGATTTTATTTTTTTAAATATAAACTGCTTCTTTAGCAGCTCTCCAGTGAAAGGTATTTCAGTGTCTCATGAACAAATTGTTTTGTTGCCTTCAAGTATCTCTGAAATGTAGATGTGCATCTGGCTGTGAGAAAAAAGTAGGAGGTATTGGAATACTTTACCTCTCTGAGTGACAGATTATGTCTTACCTGTGGTTTAATGGAAAAAAAAAAAGGATATAAATGTTTGAGTCCATGTGGTTTGTTGATCTTTTTCCTGCATTGTATCTCTCACAAGAAGGTCTTTTCAGAATTTCCAACTTGGAGGATCTTGGTCCTTTAGGCCTCAGGTTACCATTTCAAATGGCAGTCACAGTGATGGTACTCAAACTTAGCAGGTCCACAGAAATCCTGTTGCGTAGTTCTTTGATTTGGTCATTTTGTCATCTGCATTACAAAATAAAAAAGGATCATTATAACAAATGCTTTTCTCAGTAGGCTCAGTGGAGAACGAGGAGCACCCTGGAGTGCACTGCCCTTGCAATTGTTAATTGTGGACCCTCAAGTCCAGGATTCACTTCATTGGGTAAACACGGGGCATATTCCGTGGGTACCCGGTGTTTGCCTGTTTTGGTCTGGGTTATGGCACCCTAGTTAGAAAAATTAACTTACCTGAGTTTGTTAATCGCTGTCCAAACCACGCTGCACTGTGAGGCAAACACTGCACTCTGGAGGGTTAGTAGGAGCTGTGTGTCATAATTGTGACCATTTGAATGGTGTCTAGTGATAATAGTTTTTTCTAGACTCTTCCTGTAGTAAATAAGTAAACAGCACATCCATTCAGAGCTTCAGCCTTGAGCTTCCTGTCCTGCACCCATAACTCCAACAGGGAGCTGTGTAACCAGGTAGGGATAGCAGACTAACTTAACTAGATAAGTGAGGCAAACATCTTTTTATTTGAAGAACTTAGATTGAATTAGCTTGGTTTCCTGTGGCTGGAGCTTTGATTTCTATGTATTAGAAGAGATTTAATAAATTTTATCCTTTGTTGTTGTATTTCATCCTGTAATCTGGTTTTGAAAAGGACACTTGTTTTCAAATTGTTCCATAGCTAGCTAAACACTGGATTCTTGGCTCTTTATAATCCTCTTCATTCTTGCTTTTTTTTTTCCCTGATACTGCTGTCACTGGACTAAGTAATATAAATTCTTTATGCTTGATTTCAAAGTCTGTGTACTTCGTACATGATAGGCCTGAGACTTGCTCTGGTTTTCTTCCCTTTTTCTTTGTGCTTTCCATCATTCAAAAACTAGAGTATTTAAATAAACACCACAGTGAACAACTCCATACGGATTTGCATCAACTGCAAATTGACCCGAATAATACTCTCTGCATTTTGTCTCATTATAATTCTAATTTGTACATCCAGCTACATTGGAGAATCTTACACTTGTGTCCTTTTCAGTTTCTCTTTGAACAAAGTAAATACTATTGTAGTTAATGAATTCTCACATAGAATACTTTATAATTTTCCTAATGGCTGCCTGAAGCCTGGAATCCTCCTGGAATCACCACCAATCTTCTTTTCTTCATGCAAGTTTTTCTTGTGAACATGTTGAACATTTTCCAGGCTTATGCCAGTTTTCCCCCTTTAGTTCATAGTTAAAGTGAATATGTTTTTTTAACCTCAATGCAGAATATATTCCACCCACATGCCTGATTTTGGTTTTACATTTCTTCAGAGTAGATGCTTTTCTGCTTCTGTTCTTCAATGCTTTTACTCTCTTTGATTCCACATCATTTGCAAATACAATGGTTACGGTCCTGCTTTCTTCCAGGGCTTTGTAAGACCTAAATTTGCTGTTCCTCAGGGAGATAAATTTTTCTAGTTTCTTTAACTCATGTTTATTATTATTGTTTTAATTGCTGTACCTTGTTTTATGCTTCCTCTGACAAGTAGGTAAAGGCATTTAAAAACATATATGTATGTGCGTGTATATATTAAGATTTACTGACAAACTGTAGTGTAACTATTGATAGCCAAATTCTAGAGGTACTTTTTCACTGTCTCATGTTTAATTTGGGTAATTTTAGAAAAATGCCCATAAATTTAAATTGTTTTAGTTTTTAATTCTGAGCGATGTCCCTTTTTTGGGGAATATTTTAAACCTTCAGGTCAGTTGAAGTACAATATTACATTAACCAGTCATTGCACTGAAACCCTTTGCTCAGGTTAGTGTTGTAATTGCAGGAGTCTCAGTTAGTAGACTTTCAGTGCAATTAAAAAAAAAAATCAGTGTATTGTTCTTTATGTATATTTGTGTGCACTTACAATGTTTTTCCAAGTGAAACTTAGAAATAAAAGGCATAGAGAAGGTTTGGGATTGTTCTTTTTTCTTTTTTTTTCTTTTTTAATATCTTAAAAGAGAATTTTTAGATGAAAATTTATGGATTAGAAATGTTTCTTTAGCTCTGAAATTTGAAGCTGTTGCTTTAAGAAAAGTTTTCTGATGTTTTTTAAAGCCATATTTATTTACAAAATATAATAAAGTGTTCCCACAAAGCTTTGTGAAATTAAAGGTACTGTGAGGTCTAAACACAGAAACGCAGAGAACTTTACTTGGATGAAAACTTGGATCAGATGATGTGGAATTTAGGAAGAAGAGTAATTTTTTAAAAAACATTTTTAATTTTATTTTAAGGACACTCAGTAGACACTGAGTCAAATTAAGTTAGTGTAGTATTAATAGCTTTAATGTTGTACAGCCAAATGCTACATCTGGTTTTGCAGTGGTTTTTTTATCAGCCAACAAAGACACTGAAGACTCTGTGTGTGTTGTATTTAAAGCAGAATTATCAGAGGGGTTGTATCCTCTAAAACAAAATACAAGCCAACGTGAAGACTCACTCCTTGAATAGAGATCACAAACCTAAATATCCTAAAAATAGCAAAGTGTAATTGTCCACAGGCTGTGGTTTAATTTTGTTTGAGTTTTCAGACAGATCACAAAAAGATTTCCATTTACACAGAATGCACAGATGGCATTTTGCAACATGCAATGTGCATTTTGGGCTGGTGTGGGAGCCTTTTTGGTAAACTTTTAAACTTGTGACCTTTGGCTGTTATCATGGTCTTTGTATTTTGAGTTGCAGTGATTTCCTTTTTCTTCCTGAAAGAATTTCTCATTGTTTCTTTTTTGTGCAATGAATGTGTGTTAAGAATTCGGCCATGTCATTTTTGCGTAGTCATTTTTGCTGTGGTAGTATTTTCACTTCAAGAATTATCTGGGTATCTCAACATAAAATTTAAATATTGACCACCCTGAAATAACAGAAATGTCTATTTGTTATTTCCAACGTTAATCGGGAAAATAAGAAATTAGAATTTTACGTATGTGCATTTTTTTTGGACAGAGTGGTTTTTGTCCTTCTCCTTGAGAAATATTTAAAAGGACTGGATTTGTTGAGAAGATGGTGCATTGTTATATGTCCACTGGGATGTAACATATGACCAGAGAAAAGGTTTCAGGGTTAATTGAAACTGATAATTTCAGAGATTTCAGAGATAGTTTTGGTTGAAGTTTTAAATAGAAATTCCCTAGTCAATGAAAGATGCTTTTGAAACTTTGTCTCAGAGTTAAATTAAAAGGACTTACACAAGACTTCTAGAACCATAGAAACGTGAAAAACTGGTTTTATTTTTCTCTGTCTAAGGACCCATGGCTTTAAAACTCCCATGGCCTTCCGAGGGAGGTGTAGATATCTTAATTTATGGGCTCAGTTCCAGGCACTTCTAAATGACACTTAGGACATTATGTGTATATGTATAATGGCTGCATTCATGACTCCGTGAGCTTTAATTTTCCAGCTTCTCAGCAGTTACACAAGTCTGCTAATCAGAAGGAGGGACTCATTCCCTTGGGATGCTCTGTGGATGCTTTGCTGAAGTGACACCGCATTCCCCTCACGTGGCAGCCACATGGAGGTGGTTGGACTGAGCCTCCCACTGCCCTGTCCCCCATCTCCTGCCTTTTGGTGGCAGCTCCCAAAGTACCAACTTGTTCCATGTCGACTGCACTGTTGGGCCTGGTGATAAATCAGCAGTGAATAGCCAGCTCTGTACTTGTGTATTTAAATGGGTCCTGAACATTGATTAAAGTGGCTCTTCAGGGGCAGAACAATGCTTGGGGCACATATGCACATGAAAAGCTCTTCTAGTGCAAGAGATGTCTTTGTCCTTCATGCTCCCCACCCTTCCCTTTAAATTATTCCCTTTCTGGGCTGGCCTGGACCTCAGCTAATTGATTTCCTAGAAGTTCAGGCAGGCTGTTTGGCCTCAACCTAAAGGGCAAATGAGAGCCTTTGGAAAGTCTGGCTCTCTGCTCTGGAGAACTGTTGGCACATGTTCCAGTCATGGCCCTCACAGCCACCAGGTCATCTATAGCCAGGGGTCCAAAGCAGTATTTCATACATACTCTGAGGACATCTCATATGTCTAAATGGATGAACAACTTCAGTTGGCAGATGAATAAATGCCTAAAACTAAATTCAGAGCAAGCTGTTTTGTTTTGGTTGCCTTTTTTTTTGGTCAGTTTTTATTTCAGGCTTGGACGGTGTGTGGGGGTAAGGAATGGGGTTACGTGAATTCAGTTGTTCTCTCGCCTTGTGACAAATTCCTGTTCCTAACTTGCAGTTATTTTTGATATTCCTGCTCCTTTGAAAGCAGCCTCTCTGACAAGCCTTGGAGAGTTGGGCCTTTCCTGCTCTTTGCAGGCACCTCAGTTCATTATCCTCAATTAATCTTCCGAGCAATCCTGCACAATTCAGCCAATTAATGGAGCAAAGCCAACACAGAACAGGAGAGTATTGTTACTCTTTTTTTAAAACTCTTCCATGCTTTCCACTACCTTATTTGTAATTGTCTTCATATAGAATTAAATGTATGTAAAAATAGCTATAAAATGACAGCTCCTTCCTGAATATAAAATGATTGCTACAAAGTAGTGACTATCTAGTAAAATCAGCTACTCTCTCCAACTTTTTGACAGTATAGTCAGGATAGAGAGCCTTCTGTTCTTCAGAAGGCTGAGAATGTAGTACAGAAACTTGTTACCTTACCAGTGAACAGCTTAAATCCCTCCTTTTGCTGATCTGCTATCAAGTAATTGTTCCATATGACAGAAGACTAAATAAGGGAAAAGTATCTTTAAAAAACATCATATGCTTAGAAATAGCTGCAGTCTAATGTAATTTTTCTATGATCAGTACAGTGCATGCTTGTTTCTGTTGTGGGTGTGCTTATAATGTATGTCATGCAGTGTTTGTACAGTACTCAATTGGAGTTTATTTTTGCATTTCCATCATTTTTATAAGCAAAAATATTACTGCTGGAATTGGTAACTGTAACTGTATATGTGAATTTTGTGTGTTTTCTTTCTATTTAGTCACTTGTGAGTCATATATTTATATTACTGTCTTGAATGTACATGAATAGTTTTTTTGTCTCTACTTCCAGAAGAATTGGCAATATCAAGGTGTTTTATCTAGAACCCAGTTTTGCTGGATCCCAGAGTTCTCATTGTTTCAGGGATGTGCTTTCACTGTTTAATTAATTTCTGCTTCTAATCTTAATTTTGAACACAGAAAAATGGAGCAGCTTCCTCTGTCTGTTCATCTTCTCCCCGAATCCAGGAGTCTTTAGTGAGATCTTGTTGGAGTATGCAGTACACAAAGGAAAATTATTTGTGTTTCTTTCCGAAAGTTTCTCAGAGATAAATATTTTTTTGTCACAAGCAAGACAATAAAAATAATGGAATTTAATGTAACTTGCAACTCTAAACTCTGATTCCTTTTGCCTTCTCCTGTCTTCAGTATTCATCTGCTTTATTTGTGACTTTTTTTTTTTCCTTCTGAAAACCTACATTTTTTGTAGGACTGTCTTAATTTTCCACTTCTGGGTAGAATTTTGGGGTTTGTGTTTTTTTTCTTTTTTTGCTTGTGATATCTTGACCTTGTCTTTAAATCTTCAAAGTAGAGAAAAAGAAAAGTTAAGGTCAGACATACCAGTATTTGATTGATGTGCCCATTATAAAAATTCATCTTTTGTATTTATCTAACAAAATGTTAATGTTCTAATTAAGTTTTAATGTGAATTTGACATGACGGAATGCTGTAATTATGAAGTTTTGAAATAACCTGGTGGTTCTGTCTGAACTTGTATCTAGTTTCAAAGTCTAAGTCCTGTTTTGTGCTTTGAAGTGCAGTGCTGGCGTTTGATGCAAGAGATGGCAATGTGCTGAATACGTCTTGGTTTGGGAGGTTGGGACTCTTAAATCCTTAAATCCCCCAGCTTTTGGTGTTAGGTAGTGTGTGTCATTTGGAATCAATGTTCCAAAGATTGTGGATGCTTTTCCACAGAGCTGTTTTGAGGGCAAAACAATCAGAGAAAGGTTCACTAAACAAAGTGGTCTTTTTTTGAGTGTCATAAGCTCATGGCACTTCCTAAAGAACTGCTTCAAATAGAAACGTATGCCAGTGTTGGAGGAGACGAAAGTAGTTTCCAAAACCAGACCCATTGTATTATTTCTTCACTTCCACTTAAGAAGAGAATGAAGGGGCTGACTCAGAATATCCCAAACCTCTTCTTGTCATTAGCATCTGAACCCCCCTGTTACTCCATCCTCTCATGAGCCCTCTTGCACCTACCTGATGTTGTCTACTTGATGTATAAGAACTGTATTGGATATGGGATTCAGTTTTCTCTGGTTAAACTCTGCCAGCATAAGCCAAAGGACACTTAACAAGGCAGTGCTTATATTGATGTTGACAAATACCAGTGTAACAGGAGTGAAAAGGTTTGGGGTAAGGCCCCAGCATCAGCTGACTGTGGCTTTTAGGGCTTCTGCTTTAAACTAGGTCTGCTCCAGATGCCTGGCCTGAATGACCTGATCTCCTCTCCAGGAACTTGTATTCTGTCTTGGATTCTGGGAATCCAGTTTACACACTGCAGGACTGCCATGTATTGCAAACTAAAATACAATGAGGAAGGGGATGTTGGGGAGTAATTGCAAAAGCAGAATTATTTACATTGAAAAACTAATGAATGCTGTGCACAGTTTGAGGCACTGCAGGGTAACAAATGCCTTATTAAGTAGCTGAGCAGTCCTTTTACTGCAGAAGGTGACCTAGGCAAGGAAATCCAACTCTAGTTTGCAAAATCAAGAAAAACAAAGGAGTTTGAATTTCATCTAGTCCTAGATTATATTTTTGTTTGTTTGTTGAATGCATTCACTTTCTTAATAGATCCTTGATCTAATATTTTATAAGGAATGAAATCTATTACTAGGGAGACTGGTAGGAAGGTTTCCCTGTCTACTTCTCTGTCATTGTATTCCTTTGCTTTCACTGTGCTCCTGTAATAAGAAAAATGGAAAAGGCCTTAATGAAATCCATTTATCTGAGGTTATAGTGATATTTTTTTTCCCTGTGTTCTCTTGTGAAACATTCAGGGAGATTCCCTTTTACATGGATATTCTGGTAAGGTATTGCAGTGCCAGCTTGGTTTGGCATTGTGTGAATAAAGTGGCCAGTTGCACTGTGGTCAAAAAGGAACTGTTGCTAAAGGAATCCCAAGGCTGTGTCTGAAACTGGATTTTCTGGAAATTAGTACATTATAGTGCCTCCCTGAGCTCTACATAATTAGCTCTCCCCATTTTCATATGTTCATCAATTTACATTCATTGAAGGATTTAGAAAATTGGATAAGATACAAAGTTAAAGCTTAAACCGATACTTAAAAGTGAAAGGGTTTAGAAAAAAAATCATGTAGGCACAGTGGCAGTTACTGGCTGATGCCAAAAAAAGGATAATTTTGCTCCATTGCTGATTTCTGCACCCAGCCATAAGCTTCATGCCTCTCCTAATTAACTTCATGCTGGTGAGCAGATTGAGAATGGCTCTAGTCAGCGCTAAAAAAGCCTGGAAACATGCTGGTTTACAGCCCTATGCAAAGTTGCTGAATTTTTTTTTTAAATCACTGCCAAAAGCCACAAGACATAGATGCATATGTTTCATGCTAATCACAAAATAATAAGGTAATTGATATTCAACAATTTAAAGCAACAAACGGAGTGCATACTCTAAATCTGACTGGCTGGTTTTAATTAAAGCTATTGCCCACTGTTTGAGTGGAACCACAAAGGAAGTGGTGGGAACCTGGTTTTGAAAGAGAGGTCTTTTCCAAAATGTTGATAAAGCATATAAGTAACTCTTTATGTGTCCAGAAAGGCAGCTGACGGACTGTCCTCCTGTCTTTGTTGCTCACAGTAGATTTCGAAAGACAAAGCAAGGTTCTAGGAAGGTTAAACCATGAGAAGGGTTTTGTTTCTTTCTTTTCAATTAGCCAGTATCTTCTGAGGAACTCACTTCAGGATTTGTCCAGATTCATCCAAACTTTTTGAAAATTAATTACACCTGTTCTAAAGGGGTATCTGTGAATTGTTTTTGAGGCTGCTACCCATCTACATCACAAAGAAGCTGAGGATAGAAACAGTTGTGTTGTCGATGGAAAAGTAGTAAGAAAATGAATAGGATTTACTAGAAGGGAACAGGGAGAAAGGTCCTGACACGGAATAATAGACACAATTACTATTCAGAATCAGCTCTTAAGCTAAGGGGATTTTATGGAGGGGTTTTAGTTGCAGTAATTGTCAGCTCTAGTAGTCAAAATTCTAGGCTACTGTGAGATGTTGAAGTTTTTCTTGGTAGCAGTCAACACTTCTAGCAGTTAAACCAACCAGTAATCATATAAAATTTGAATGACACATCTTCAATAATAGTTCACATTTCTAATAATTATTTAATTGAGACAAATGGAAAATTTTATTGAATATGTGTCATTACTTTTCCGTGCTGGACAGTAACTTTTGATAAAATGTTTCCTTTCTGTCTTCTGGGAGACCACCAGGAATGTTTTGAATGATTCTGATGGGTAAAGCATCACTGTGCTTCATGGCTGAGCTAGTTTTATTTGTTTGTTTGGATTTTTTTTTTCCTCTGTGGGTGTTTTCTTGTTTTTCTGTAGGTTTGCTTTTAAAGAAAGTGGGAAAGATTGGCTGTAGAACTATGCTGAAGAAAGTTTCTCTTGTCTTCATTGGTCATCCTCCCCTGTGGTGGGAATTGCCTCATAAAACCTAAAATTTTAATATATGAAATGACTGTTGCAAAGCAATGCAATCAATGATTTATTAAGTGGCTACTTCTGAGTAAATTGATAAGATTCTTTTTCATTGAAATAACAACCGTGATAACATTTTTTAAAAAGCTCTGTTCAAGGAGGGGCTTGTGTAATTCCCCTCTTGGAAATGCTTTGGAAAGGAAGATTTTGTTCAGACAACTGCCAGATTAAGCAGTGGTCAGGAGCAAAAGGCTTAAGGGTCCAGTAAGGGCATGGAAAGTACATTTTCTAAGCTTTTCTTGTGTTTTGACAATCAGCATGTGAAAATGAAGAAAAATTCCATCTCTGCTTTTATCCTTTCAAATTAGAATATAACATTTAAATATCGTGTGATTTCTGAGATGACTGCCAGAAAATGATTTTTGTGTCTATTCTGTCACTCCCATCAAATGGGGAAGGATTTACTGTTTTGCTTAATTGAGGCATTGTTCTGGAGAAACTCTAGAAAAAAAGATAGTTTACTGAATTGGAAAATCTCAACCTGTTTTTTTTTTTTTTCCCCTTCTGGCACAATGAACTGGCTGCATTGTTGCAATATACTGGTACAAACTATTTCCTAAAGGAAGTTAATAACTATGAAGAATAGGTCTGTCAATGGCTACTAAATACCTAAGTCCAGATGAAAATTCTTTCAGACCACAGTTTCTGGCTGCCAGAAGCTAAACTTTATGTGTTAGGGAAAAAAATAAAATAAAAAAAAATAAAATCAATCTGTTAAATCTGTTAGGTAAGCATCTGCCACACACCACTAATGGGGGCGTAACACTGGGGCAAAGCAGAACTTGAGCCTAGTCCTGCAAGGAAATATTTTATGTCCTGATGTTTTGTTGGTAGAGGCATTTTTCTGTAGAGGTTAATGGAGAAACAACAAAGAAAATTATAGTATGTGTCATTTTTTAAATATTCAAGAGAGTTCAAAAAGGGGCATAAAGAATAAAGCCTGGAGTCAAAGTGAAGTGGCTTTATGTAGGTCTTTGAGGTTTCAGACCCTCTCTGTTGCCTTGGGCTCTGTTTCATTACTTAGGGAGCCTGCTGAGTCCTCTGCATGTGCCAGTTTTCCCAAGGGTGCAAAATCTCAGGAGTCTCAATACAGCATTGTCAGCTACTGAAGGAAACACAGCAGCTCTTCTTAAGGGAAGTTCAAAAGTAGTGTTTTAGAATCATGATTTAAAGGAGGTGTGGGGTACATTGTTAAAACTGAGGGCCTGGTGACTTTACTGGAGGCAATCTACAGGGAGAAGTGCTGAAATTCTCCCATGCCTCTGTTGTTGCTCATGAATTTCATTTCCTCTGGCTTTTTCTGTAAATGCTTGATAAATGAAGCCTAACTCTTCTTCCTTATACCAGTTTGCCTTTGGGAGAAGGCGAAATAAGGCAACACTGTTTTGCTGCTTTGTCCTTCACTCAAATCCATGGCTGTGGTAAATAACCCAGCTCAAAAGTTTGCCATTCTGCAACCAGCACCTTGTGTCTGTATCTTCTGGGTGTGCTTGTAGCAGTTAAAGAAGAAGCAAACCTTGCTCCCTGTCACTGCTCCTGCCACAAAACTTGAGCGCCAGCACTTGGCATTGCCATTTAATCCTGCTGAGGCCCTTTGTGACAAAGTCAGGAATGTGGGACTCTTAACAAACAGTGTTGGTGGAGGAAGCTGTAAATGGTTAATTTATTTAGCTTGAAAAGAGTTTTATTGCTGTATTTCTGAGAAAATAATTATGTGAAGTCATAACTATCAGGAAACTCAAGCTGGCAAAGATTAGAATGAGCAGTTCGATGAGGATGAGTGCAAGGCTGAAAGTGTCAGTTGAAAAACATGCTTGGCAGAGTCAGGAAAAAAGAAATAATAAGGTTCCAGCTCACCTGTGGAATATTTCTTTCTGTAAAAACTTCTGGATTTAAAAATAATGCCTTTCAACAGGTTTCTGAATAATCCTCTGGTTTAAATTACTGGATATTTCAAGGCCAGTTAAGATGTTTGGAGGTTTTTTAATATAAAAATCCAGAAACTACTGACTAAAAATTCTTTATTTACCAGCAAACATCACATTATTTTTAATCTGCATCACTGAAGATTATTACCTAAAAGATTGAAAAGATTTACCTTTCAGCTGTGTTGCTGACAGAACTTAAGTTACATTTCCTCCCACATATAAGCTCTTGATGCCCTTCATAAATTTTTGCTCCATGATATTAATCTTTATATGTGGCCATGGAAAAGCAAAAAAATGCAGGCTTCCTGGAACCTAAAATACTGTACAAATTCTATATTGCACTGTTAGATATTGTGCAAATACATATATTGTGTAGGAACTGTGTAGCTGGGGTGTAGAAAATCCGTGTTCACATAAAGAAAATAAAAGTTGAGTATAGAACTTCCCGTGTTTCTTTCTTTCTTTCTCTGCTGCACTCAGAGCAGACAAACTTTTATATGTTGGCCAGACTGCAGTTTAGCACTTGAATACTCCCACTGCCAGTAATCAGCACATGTCAAATGAATGTTGCTGGAGAGAAGTTCCTTGAAAGATCAGGTTGCAGCTTTCTTAATACGTGTGTTATTTCTGAGCATTTGCAATTAGATATGTAGGATTTGTCATAGGCTCTGGATATTTCTTTCCTGTGTTGCTCACTCTGGCTGTCCAACTAAAATAATGTTTAAAAGAATTAAGTTGTACTAGGTGGGAAACCCCCACCCCCCAAACCAAACTTATTGCTGTGCTGGCTTTTTCAGGTACGTGTTAGAATTTTGTCGTGGTGTAGATAAGTGTAAGGTATTTTAACATCTGCAATATGGGAGGCAAAAGACAGGGAAGCAGAGTCCAGTGCCCAGTTTGTAGCAGTTCTTTGACTCACCAGTTTAGTAACACCTTGGGTCTGGCTTTCAGAACAGCCAGGAAAACTTTGCTTTCCCAGTACAGGGCAAGACATTTCTTCTAGCTGAGGTATTGAAAATGGAAGCAAAGTTGGTCTGCCTTTGCTATTTTAGAATCTATGATCATAGAATTGTAAAACAAAATCAGCCATGCACAAAGTTGAAATTGTAAGAATCACAGTCATCTTGAAAGAATTTATACTGAAAAAAAGTTGTGTTCCTGCTAGTTCAGAGCTTTGGGAAAAAGGTTCTACAACTTGCCCTTTATTTGATTTTATTACCATCACTGGCTACTTTTGTGTCCTTGACTTAAATGTATATATGCACTGCTTCTCCCAGTTTTCTCTGTGTAAACATTTGAAGAGCAAACAGCAGTATCTTGTAAAGGGTAAGTGGATTTTCTGAGGTGAATACCCTGTAGGTAATGTGGACTTGAAAGAGCATTCCAGCAGAGCTCTGGCTTTTCCAAGGCTGTCTCCAGTGCTCAGTTACCCTTAGCCTTGCTCAGAACCGTGGCATCAGTATTTTGTTGAAACTATTGGAGAAGCAAATAAACCTTGCCTTTACTGGGATTAATTTACTGCAGCCTGAAGCAGCAAAGCAGTTCTGGCAAGAGCTCAGGAGCTGAGTAAGCAGCACCCTCACATCTGTTGACAGTGTGAGTTCACTGCAGAAGCTTCTGAGAAGACATTAGGCTGTCCGGAATGGGAGGGGGAATATTAGTGACTAATAAGTGAGAGCTCTGAATCTGAACACTGTAAGTCAGCTACTCACATGGTGGAATATGGATATGGGGTTTGCTGTCTTCTGTTTCTCCAGTACTTACATAGCTCAGCTGGAAAACCAAAGATCATTATGCTGGGAGAAGCAGATCCCTTCTGACTTGGCCAGTTGCAGAATATTTACTTGATTTAAGTAAATTTACTGAAATTCTAATCGAAGCAAGTCTTTTCAGAGAAGTTAGTAAAGCCCTGATTTTTTTTTCAGAGCTACTTTAAGACCTAGCTTAAGTAATTAAATAAATTATGTTCGGGGATTTGTTTTTCTTCTGAATGGCCAGCTGGATCTTACCAAATCACTTTAAAATATTATTCCTTGTAATCAGTCTTTGGTCCTCCACAGCAGTGCTAGACTAAACAAGGGAGAGCATTGAAAATCAGAATTAGTTTCAATGATGTAATCATGTTGAATACTTTGACTTGAGTACTTACTGACTTGAGTAATTTCCTTCTCCGACCTAATTATTGCACAACATTGATCATCTTTATTATTAAGCAGTCCCTTTAAAAGGTACTTGCATTTTATCTGAGCACTGGTAAAGGCCCAGTCCGGTCTTGGCAATGCCACTGCAAGATCCTGGAGACCTGCTGCTCCTTGATTATCTTGCACAATGTTGGTGTAGCACTTTGGTTTTCACATGGCATTCTCTTAGCTCTAAGATTAGGGTAGCAGTGGACATTACACTGAATTTCCATAAGCTGAAAAAAAAATATACTACTCCACAAAGATGTCCAGACTTAGCTTCAAATTGGAAGATGTTTTCAGAATACAAATTTTAGTTGGTGGTAGGTAAGATATAAATGTGTGTTCAGTCAAGAAGCAGACTAGTTGCATAGTTATGGTTAAGGACCAGTCTCACATTTTGATTTTTCTTTAGTCTAAGTGAACTATCAGCAGCCACTACAGAAACAGTAAAAAAAAAAAAAATCAAGAAAATAAAAGTATTAAATATGTTAAACAAATAGAACCCATCTGTTTGTGAGCATTTGGTGAGCCAAGGAGAAAAAAAAATGTTTTCAGTACATATTTCTGAGTGAGTTCATTGCTTAGGTCTACAAATTTCTGTCAAATTGTTGAATATGATATAAGCTGTTGAAACTTGTCAGAATTCATGTTCAAAATAAAAGGATCTGATTTTCCTTTAAGGGTTTTGGTTGCGTGTTGTTACTAGAATTCATAAATTATCCGGTGATTAAGAAAAGTGACGTGGGAAACAGAAGCAGTTTTGAACTGATGGTGAAGCACATTAGTGGCTATTGTAATAGAATGTTGCTTTGTACATTTATCTCTTCTGTTTCTAAAATTGTGTGGTTCCAAATGGATCTTTGGTTTTGTGTGTAGTCAGACTTTTTATATATTCACTACAGCCTTTACTTATGTTTATACCTCATTTATTTTGTTTAAGAAGTACTTATGTGCTTTTATCATTTAGTTTTCTATTGTTGCTGCCAAATCCTGAAAAATTGGTCCCAGTGGTATGCTGCAGCCATTAAATACCAGTTGGTTGCAGAATATCATTTGAACTTATTAAAATGTGATTCATCTGGTGCCAAGTTTATCCACAAGCCTTGTGCTGGGCCAGGCATTATACATCAAGGGAAAAAAATGCAAACTCCCGTGGGTAGAGCTGGACAACTAAATTCTGTGAGCATAGTTAACTCCTGTCTGCACTGGATCCAGGAGGGTGCTGCTGTCCCTTTTCTCTTCACTTATGTTTTTTCCGAAGTGGCCAAGGGAAAAGGCACTAGAACACGTGAGCGAGCAGAACCGCTGTGGTCCTAATCCCCTAATTAGACTGTCTTGCACAGATGGTATTTAGATTCCTTTTTCTGTGTGGAGAAAGCATGTGGTAACAATATTCATGAATTTTTGGAAGATCAAACATGCTGTGTAGGTTTTGCTTGCATATTTCTTAACCTTGTATTTGGGCCAGACCGCTGGTTGGAAGCAAATGTGAAATTGAACCTAAATACACAATGAAATTCTTACCAAATCATTTTACAGCATGCAATAAATAATAAATGAATTGCACCACTCTAGTGGTATTTCTGACAGGGCAACAAGTTATTTCATTGTCTTGGTCGTTGATCCCAAAAAGTAAAATTCAGTAAATCTTTCAGTATTACACTCATCCCAATGTTATGTTCAAGAGTATATTACAAGGAAGGTATGTTTTACTTTTGTTCAGAACAATAAATTCTTGATAAAGACATACTGAGTTTTCAACTCTGTATAGCAGGTTAATTTCCTACAGAATGATTCAAGCATTTTGGACAATGAGGTTATATAATGTGGATGTCAGAGGGAGATGCATTATTGCAAAGCACTTGCATTGAGAAGTCATTTAAAGACAATTATTTTGGTAATCTTATCACATAAATAGCCTCAGTATATAAGAGAAATTGCATACTTGCCTTAAAAATTACTGCACTGATGGCAGTGGTTTTCATTTTCTTTTGCATCACCCACAGAACCAAGGAATAACAAAGAAATGAGGCATCATAAAAGCAGAGACTTGCTGTGGTTAAATCTTATATTAAACTTGCCAATTATAGTGACAGTTTCTCGTTCTCTCTGGCATTTATATGGTGCAGTTGGAATCAAATTGCAGCTTTTAAATTTTCCAAGGTGGACTCTCAGTAAATGAAATGGGATTTTTCCACATTGTTTTGATAAAAGACTGATTTACCATGTTTTGTTACTGTTAGTGAACATACTGGAAGTGTCAAAGAGATTCTCATAAGAACTTCAAAGGAACAAATAAAAGGGAAAAAAGAAGTGCAAGGAACATCCAGAGGGCAGAAGCAGAAGATAAGGAGAGGTAAAGAAGATTAAAAAAATAATGGTTATAACAAAATAATGAATCCAGTGCTAACGTAATTTGAGAGAATGTTGTAAGTTCTGGTATCTTTTAACAGAAGAGATTTGAGTTTCTAGGTGAGCATAGTAATGAGTCAGGTGGAGAAGAAGAGTAACAGTAGCAGATTTCCTGTTCTGTTTCCTGTAAGAAAGATGAGTGTTATCCCACATAACAGTGAGGCAGAAAGAACAGTGATAGTGTAGGGGTCAGGAAGAAATGTGGAAACCGGTCTATCTTTTCCATTTTTCCTCCTCCCAGAAAGGTTTAATATGGTAAAGGTAGCAGAAAGTTGAAGGCTATAAAGGGATCTCGTGAAAATGTGTAATACAATGATGTTCTAAACTTCTTAAACTGTGGGTAGAACTGCAATTAGGGTACATTAAAAATAACTAAACTGCTGTTTAAATGGTCAGATTCACAGATAGAGTGTTTGTGGGTACCATTAAATCCTTTGCAATCATAGGAATATATTTTAGAATCGTAGAATCATTGATGTTGGAAAAGACCCTTGAGGAGTTCAACCATTAACCCAGCACCACCAAATCCACCACTAAACCGTGTCCCTAAGTTTCCCATCTACTTGTTTTTTAAGTACCTCCAGGGATGCCATATTTTTCACCTAGTTGAAAGGTAAGCCTGGCAGAAAGCACTGACTGGAGTTGTTCTCTCTTCTTACAGAATGCCAGTGCTGGAGACTCCACTGTTTCCCAAGTGTAATACATTCTACTGCTTCATTATTTCATTCCCTAACATCTCACCTGAATTATCTATCTTTGCTGTTATTTAAATGCTTTACTCCTTATCCTGTCCACTAGGGGCACGGAGAGTCATCCTCTTTCTCTTTGCAGCAACCTTTGCATAATTGAAAACTGCTATCATGGCCCTGCATCACTTTTCTCCCAGCTAAAGTGAGATTTTGAAAGATTAGTATCGTTTGCATAAATCTTATTTTCGCAAGGCTTGTGCAGTGATTGCGATAGCAAAGGCAAGAACACATTTTCCCATGAATAAGTAAGCTTTTGAAAGCACGGCTCTGGTTTGGAATTGTGATCATATGGGAAGATGTGAGGAAACAATGAACTTTTGGTGAGGCAGAAATGGCCCTGCAGCTCTAGTGGCAGCAGGGCCTTTGCTGTTTGCCCTGCCCGCTGGTCCAGCTGTGTTATTATCTCAGTTCTGCACAGTGAGAAAACAGTGATTATCCCCTGGTGCCCTTTCACATTCCATATTGCACAGAAATCATGCCCACAGTGGTTAACGCTGCATTTGTGCCATGGCAGGGACGTGCTGGAATGGGAAACGGGACACATCCCGCTCTCCGTTCGTTACAGCTGCCAAAAAGGGTGGTGAAAGAATGAAAATACGGAGTTACAAAGAGAGATTTGGGGCAGAAAGTATTAAAACATGGATGCAATTATCCTCCTTAGGCTGATACTGAACAGCAGTGCATGCTGATACTGAGTACCACTGAACCAGGTATGGACCGTAACTGTCTTCATAGTAGGACCATTCAATATCCCGCCAAAACGTTCTGCTTGTGTAATATATGAGTACCAAAAACATTCCAGTGGAAACTTTTGTTCTCAGTACAGTGAGTTGATGAGAAGAAGTGCTAAGATGTTCTTAGCTCTCTTTTAGGAGAGAGGTAAGTGTTTTCAAACAGGTAAGTGAAAAAGTAGCACAGGGAAAACCAGACTGTGCCACAATTGTAGCGTCATTGAGGGGACAAATACTTGTGTAACAGGCACATTGCACAAAGGTATTTTAACACATTTGAATGTAGCCACACTGGACAAGAGGAAGATCTCTTCACTGTTTGAGAGATCAGGTATTGCTGATTCAGAAACCTGTTGACAAGGCTTCTGCTATTCAGGTGTCTGATTTTTAACCTAAATAAAGATCTCTCAGGGCTAGATAAGAGCATGAAAGGAACCTTGAAACTGATGAACTTTTCAAACTATTGTTCAGTGATCCCAGTGGTATTGAAATGTTTATACAGTAGCCTGGGAAAAGAAGGAGACGTGGTGCAGGCATTGCTACTGCAGACAGAGCTTCAGTCGATGGACAAAGGAATATGGACAACCCAGAAATAAGATCTAACAGTTTAGCTAACCCATCTATTTCTCTTTTGGCGGAAGAGAGACAGCAAAATTTGATCTCTCCAGAGGGAGATAAAAGTGCAAAGGAGACAATAAATCCTTCTGAAAGTCACATTTACCTCAGTTCTCTTGAAAGGTGAATAAAATAAATCAAACATGTAAGAATAACGCTCCTTGTCAAGCGGCTTCGCTTTTGTTAAGGAAGGAGAACATTCAGATAGAGGACTATGAGATGAGGGAAGATATTTTTTAATTGAGTCTGATAGTTTAATGCAGTGATTTTATGAGTAATTTAATGTTTAGATAATTTTTGAAGAAAGATGAAATGAGAGAAGGACTGTGGCTAAATATTTTAGTTCTGTGTCCTTTTTCCTCCAGTACTGAATGATTTACAGGAAAATTGAAAGTTCAAAATAAAATTAGATGGTGAAATTATAAAATCATCTACAGAAAAAGGAAACCAAATCTCTTCTTGCTCAATACTCTGTAAATGAGCAAGAGCAGAAAAGTATTTTCAGCCCTATGCAATAGCAAGGAAAGCTACAAAAAAGCTGGTTCTTAAAAGCAGTTTGAAAAGTGTGCAGCAGCAGCAGTTGTTTCTAGTGGAAAAACTTTAAAATTTACTTTAAATGTGAGAAGGAATAGTTATCCTGCACGCAATTTCAGTAGTTCTCTCAGTATCCTAGACACTGAAAATGTTTGATTCGCAACAGCAGAAGTTGGGACATAATTCAACAAGTTTGAAAGGCCAAGTTTGAAACCACTAAAGTAGGTCAGAATTTTATGGAAAGTACAACATGTGTTGTGATCTTATCTTGGGAAGAGGCGAAGTTGCATCCAAATCCTCCTCTGCTCTATGGCGGCGATAGTGTGAAAGATGTGAATTTTATGTTCTCAAGAATGAAGCAAACCCCAAAAGAGCAATCTGTGTTTAAATTAGTCTGTGGTTCATGGTAATGAGCCATTATTAGGAATTTGTATCTTTACAAGCTACTGGCCAGGATCTCCCTTAGAAAAGGCAAATCCAAGGTGCCTGTTTTAGTGCTGGGGTTTAAGATTGTTTTCCTCAGCATTTCTGTTACTTAATGACAGGGCAATTTCTCTGCTGAACATGCTGACTTAAAATTTTATTCAGCATGATGGCTTTTCAGCATCCTACTCTGAATATGTTTTTACTCTACCATTGGTGTGTGGTGAAAACAGCTGCGTTTTGGTGTTAGGGAAGGAGATTAACCCAGCATTGAAAACGTCTCACTTGCCATAATCCTTGTCTTTGGGGTTTTGTTTCAGTAGTGAATACAGTAGTGGCTCTGTCAAATAGTACAGGAGTAGGAGGGAAAGTGGGTATATAAGGTCATATGTTTTCAGTTATGGAAATTGTTTGGGATAGTGAAGATTTTTTAAATTTAACAGATGAATGTTTTATCATACTGTATTCCCCCTACCTCTTAATGACAGTATATTTTAAAGGGAAAGACAAGTCATTAAATGACATTTTTTTTCCTAATTTTAACTTGAAAACGTTTTCAACTTTGGTTTTGTGTGATATCATGAGTGAGTCTACAGATACTGATATTAGGACTTCACCCAGCAAAGAGGGTAAAACAAGATTAAATTCAGTATTGGCCAAAGTTTGTAGCCCTGTGCTAGAATGCTAAACAGAAATGCCTTCATTTGAGGTGAATAATGGAATTGTCATATACAATCAATGATCTCATGAAGCAAAAGTGACTGAAAATTGGAGGGTCTATGAGGGCACCAGAAGATAATCTGGTGAGATTTGGCTTAAAATGTTGTTGTCAAGTAGATAAGGACACTCTTGTGCCATTGTAGAAAGACAAGGTGAGACCCCATCTGAAATACTGTATGCAACTTCCATCTCATGTGTTCCAGAGACATGAATTAAGACTTGAAGTGATGCTAAGGAGAGCCACAGGAATGACTGGGAGAGTGATGAATTAGGGTTGTAAGAAGAGACTGTGAGAGCAGCTTTGCTTGGCTTAGTGAAATTGAGAGCTTAAAAATCTATACTGTATGAACAGTGTAGAAAAGGAAAGTGTTTTCTTACAGTTAAAAGACCACATTTTACCTAAGAACAAATGGATAGAAAATGATCTTAAAGAAAACCTGAGTAGAAATTTTCTGAAGGCGTTTAATTATAAAAGATATGAGCACTGTGAAGCAAATTTTTCATTTGAGTAATGAGGGCAAAAGGGTTGCTTTCTAAGATGGATATTAATAAATATATTCTGAAAATTGTATAGTTTGTATTGAAACTAAGGACTAGGCTTATTAATTCAGAACATCTGTACTGATTGATTGTTGTTATGAAGTACATGGTTGTAAGGATACATCTTTGAATCAAATTTAACAAGGGACGTATCTAAAAAATAAGAAACCTTTAAAAATTATTTATTTATTTAGCTTGAATTTTGTTAAAACATCCACAATGGAAAGCAAAACCTTCCATCCTTCAAATAAAGATACAAATAAGCAAAATAAGCAAATAAGCAAAACCAAGTACCTTTCAAAGGATACTTGGTGATTTTCATGGGAAGTGGACACCCTGTCCTGGAAAGAGTAGTGCTGTTGCCTTATAACATGCACTTAACTGTTGTTCCTTGTGCATTTCTCCTTCCTGGATAATTACAGGGAATGGAAGACAGCAGTGATGTGCCAAACTTTTTTCCTTTTTATCTTTTGTGTGAATGAGTAGTGTCAATGACTGTCCCTGACTGTAAAATCTGTGGTTAAAGTCACAAGTCAAATTCCATGACAAATCTCTGCTTTTATTTCCTCGTGGATTTCTTCCTTGGACTTTAAGCCTGTTATTTTCCTCTTACTTTTCTTCTACTGCTTTTAACAAGGTTGCTGTTTTTTTCTTTGTCTTGTAATAGCACACTCTAAAATTTTAGAGTATTGTCCATTGAGACCCCAAATACACACATTATTTTATTTTATTTTATTTTAAATATAAACATTTAATCTTGAAAAAAGAGTAATTTCTTTGGCAGTGTCATAGTCCTTATGTGCCTTATTGTGTTGAGTAACTCTCAGATATTTATGATGCATGTTGTCAAGTAAATAAATCAAGCATTGTTTTTTCTATATATACTCAAGATAATAGTTGAAACATTTATTTCTGCTCTACGTGTACTTATCTGCTGCGTCTGTCCAGTCAATCTTTTGTGTCCATCTCTTGAAAAAAAAACAAGGAGATTTCAGGGGCCAGGCATTTCCTTTGTTTCACTCTAATGGAAGTCTGGATAACTGTTTGAGTAACCTGGTCACCTCAGTCAGAAAGTTTAGTCACCTCTGTCAAATAAAGCTCAAGATAAATTCTTTCTGCATAGATGGAACTTGTAGTAATAATGCCTTGTATACAGAGCCATCCTGCAGATTCCAGGTGCTTTTCATTTTCTCTGTGTTGGCAAAATGAAAATGATCCATTAATCAAAGTATTTATTTATTCTGTCTTACTAAACTGTAAATTTACCATGGAAGGTTATAGCTGACTGTATTACAGATGCACATGAGTCTTAGTCAATAGATTAACTAAGTAAGAGGATAAATTAATTGTTTCTCTGATAAGAGAAAATGGATACAATCCAACATACACATACTAAAATGGATACAGTCCAACATACACATATTCTAGACATTTAAACCTCAAAGAAAATTATTATATACAGGTAAAATTTGAGCTGATTGTTCCTATTAATCTCTGAATATTAAGTATAATTAGTTTAGTATGGTTGCCTAGTTTCTTTGTAATCACCACTTTATAAAGTTTAGTTTAAAACTCTCTATTGAGAGCTTAATGGCTTTATCTGAGACAAAATATGGGCCTTGCATATATTACCTCTTGAAATGCATCTGCAGTTAGGTGTGTGCAGATTGCCTTCCTACATGCAGCATTTTCTAGTTGTGAGTGTTACTCTTAAGCAAGTAATTCTGTGTCTTCTGAAGGTTTCAGTTCATTCACAAGAACTAAAATGGAAGAAGTTCTCAAGTATTCCTAACCTGTTTCCTCCAAAGTGAGGGAAGCCCACTGCTAAATTCTGAATTGCACTCTGTTCGTGTCGCCAAATCTAATTCAGTTGTAATGATTGCCTTACTGTTTTTAAAAGGAGAAGGTAACCATATTTAGCGACAAAGAAATAAAAATGAGTAAGTTTTGGACAGGAAAAGTTTTGGGACTTATGTTTTGTTCAGCTGGTTTCATTGGAAAAAACTTTCCTTCTCAGAAAGACTTATCTGCATCATCTTTCTTTTTGTTTGGAGTTTTTTTCTTTTTAAGAGCTCTGTTCCACAAATTCAGCTAAAGCTTTGGGTTCAATCTAGGGATTCTGTTACTGCTTATCAGGATAGTCCAGTATGAAGCAGTGGTGATGATAAATAGCTTCACTTTGTGTCGAGACTGTTCCTTTCTATTTGTATTTACTCTTTTCATCTCACAAGGGCCATTTGCTCATATTCGATATTTACTGTTCGCCTTTGCTTGGTTAATTATATGTCACAAGTGAGCTTCAGAAGCACAGGTGAGTGGCAGGGAATGCACCTGAGCAGAGAACATTCTTCAGATGTCTGAAGAATCCTGTTCCACTGAGTATTTTCCAAGGTATATTAGGAAATTTTTAATACAATAGTTTAATTAAAATATTAAATCTCTTTTCTTATCTCTGATTCTGTGACTCCTTTGGCTGTTGATGTGGGATGACCTGAGTTTCTTCTGCCTATGTGCTGATGCTGTGTGTCTTTAGGTTGTAGACTATTGTGTATGAAACCAGCCAGGCAGTGTCATAACTTCGTTTCTGAAGAGGAACAGCTTATATTGTTGATTATTTAATGACAGTTCACAGTGCTTGGTGGTGTGCCTGGCTGACACCCTGCTACTACCAAACCTTTGACCTGTAGAGAGGAAAGTCTAAATTAGACAAATCTTATAGGGAGATATAAAAAAGAAGTAACTTAGGTTGAACTTAAAGGAAATAAGTTTTCAAATACCTGATATTTTTTTCTCTGCAAAGGTGGAGTCTGTGCCTAGGAAACAAACAGATGTGGAGAGGCTGGATGATACCAGCGAGAATTAACTATTACTGAAGTTGTATAAAACATCCTCTCAGACCTGAATGCCTGTTGTAGTAGCACAGTGACGTGTTTAACGCCAGCTGAAAAATCAGCGTGTTTGGGTTTTGCCTTGCACTTGTGAAGAACAAAAAGCCAGAGCTGAAGGTAGTGTGCTGTAGGCTGACTTTGTCAGCTGCCTTACAAAGCACAGCAGAGTTTAGGGACAGGAGAGAAGAAGTGCTGTGTTTTGATCCTGTGAACTGGAGCTTTTGGAAAGGCTTCTGGGAAGAGCAGACCTAGTACGCGGAGTTAAGAGAGGAAACTGAACTGCAGGACACTTCCCATCTGATTGATAAATAACGTTTAGGCTTACACATAAACAAATCTGGTTTTCACTTGGCAGTTTGCTGTAATTGCACAGCTTAAATAGGGGCATTCTCAGAATAGTCCCATTGTCTGCCAGCACAGCATGGACTCTGCTGAGATGACAGGAGAAATCTCAGTTCTGTGTACCACAGCAAGACTAAGTCAGATGTTTCCATTCCTGTCTGCTGGAACCAATTTTTGGCAGATTTGGCTTTTAGCATTTTAGTAGTGGCTTCCAAAGGCCCGGTATCTAATGTGGTGGCTAAGAGGGTGGTCTGGTTTAGGGGCTGCCTCGTGCATTATCTGACTTCCTGACTGGTATCTTTTTAAAGGGAGAGAGAATTGTTTTGTTGAATAGCTCATTGCCGGGAGGATTATGCCGTGAGAATTAAGAAAAGAAGAGAAATCTTCATGAGATCCAGGCCTTTTGTTACAGCTATTGATATGGATGCTAAAATCAGTAGGATTGTTTGGGAGCAGTAACTGTAATAGAAAACACCTGGGAACATTCAATGCATAAAGCATGAAATATCTAAAGGCACGTGTAATTATTTTCTTTGTAGCTCAATTATTTATAATAGAAGGAAAAGGGGAAAAACAAAGCCAAAACCTTCCTTCTCCTACCCATCCAGGTGAAAAGGCTATAGACTCTGGAATTTTTGCTTAGCTGTTGGTTTGTCACTCCCTCAATCCCTTCTTCCCTCCCACGTTTTGTTCTCCCTCCTATCCCTTAATGGATGGGAATAATATAGATATTCATCCTAAAGAAGATAAAAGTTTTAAGTTCAAAAAGATATAAAGAAGCTTTTGTGTATGTATGTGTACATATACATATATGTCTCTCTATATAAATCTAATTTTCACCATTGCATTCCAGTCTTTTTGTAAAAAATGGATAGTAAAGGTTTTTCTGTTTTCTTTTCAGAACTTCATGATTGCTTATTAAGAAAAGTAAGAACTTGCACAATAAGATAATTAAAATTACAGATAGAGCTTGTGTAAGCATCATAGTAATTCCTTACATAATGTAATGGATGCAGGTTACATTTACAGGTTTTGCTCTTATATCCTTTAAGAAATGAGTAACTAATTTTAGACTGTTCGTTTTTTTAATATACATAGTACTTCCATAGATAGTAAGGTGCCATTGTTCTGTTAGACAGACCTATTTGTGTTTTGAAATTTTCCTAAATTTAAATGTTACAGCCTGTGTTACTTTTTTTTTACTAAGCCTCTTTGTCTATATATTGCTTTTATGAACTTGTCTGAGTACATTACAGAAAGTGTGTAGATCCATTCTCAGAAAAACAGACTTGTCTTTTCAAATCTGCTTTGTAGATTGTGGGGCTGGTATGTCAGAGATGTGTTGGTATTGGCCTGTAAGATTAACCTGAATTTGAAGTTGTTAACTTCAGTGACATCAAGGGTGCTATTCCCAGCATCACAAGGGCAGCTTTGGTGGACAGTAAAGTTTTACATTTATGGAGGGAGGGGGAATAAAATTGTAAAACTTGTATTAGTGTATGCAAGGTGGAGAACCTCAAGCTTGGATGTTAGATTCTGGTTTGATTTTGTAGCTCCAGTAATTAGGTTGGTTTTGGTTGGTTTGTATTTATCCCTATAAGTGAAGCATTTTTGATCATTACATTTCTGAAAGAGTTATCATGGAATTTCACAAATGCTTTACAAACAAAGGTGAACTTTAAGGTGAAAAGTTGGGGTATTTAAAGACACGTAGGGGCCTCCTGCTGTACATGCATAGATGTTATGTGTGCCTTCAAAAATGCCTTAGTTGGCATTTAGATGAGTGGGCAATTATCTAAATTAGACAAAAACACTTGTGAAAGTGTGTTGCCAACTAACCAGCATTAATGCCTGTAGAAACGTCTTGGTTCTTGTCACTCTGTTTGTAGGGCTCTCAGCCAGCACCTGACTGGCACTTATCTTGGATGGAGTAGATAGGCTGTTTCTCATTATTCAACTGTAAAGACTTGCCTAGCAAGGAAATGGATAAAATTTGGAAGCTGCTTTGGTGGTGTGAAGTAATTCCATGAGAATCTGATGTCTCCTTTTCCTGGCTAATGCATCACAATCAAATAGTGGATCGAGCCCATGTCTGTTTTGGTCCATCTCCTTGTCTCCCATGCTTCCTTCCACTTAATGACTTTTTCTTTTTCTTTTTTATCCTTTTTGGTCAAAAACCCCACAACCAAGCACTGTCAAGACCCCAAATCCAATATTTATGTAAAATAATGCAGGTAAGATGCAGCTGAATGTGCTCATTTTCCAGCGCATTCAATACTTTTTGTGTGCTCGCTGAGCGTGAGATGGAATTTTCAACTGGCAATTTCGGATAGACTTTCATCTTGCAGAAACCATTTTCTGGCAGTTCAGGGTGTATGCAGTATCTGGTTGGGCAGGCTAGAGAAACTGTATCTTGATGTGATGGCTTGTCATTCTGTTGGTTAGCAAAGCAGGCCGTGTTTGAGGCTGGGGAATGAAGGATGAGCCTATTAAAGGAAAGATCTTTTGTGTGAGTGTGTGTATGCCCATGCACCTGTGCATATACTCTCAAATTCAAAATAAGCATCCTTCACCCCGGCTAAACTTGGCCTTTAAGCTTCTCATTCTTTCTGGGTTTGTTGGCCTCGTACAAGGGGGAAACATCTTTTGTCTTTTGAAGAATAAAGAACTTACCTCAAGATTTTACTATGTTTTTTTAGTGCTTACGTTTGTTATACAAATACACAGGTTACCACAAAGCTGTTTATGTTAAGAATTTGTGTCTGAAGAACCTCTATGTTGTGTTTTGAATTTTGATAGCAATATTATAATAACAGAAGGTTGATGGTATGGTGTAAACACTGCAGGCCCTGAAGTACATTGGTTGCAACTCCCAACATGACTGCAAGTTACTGCAATTGCTCTTCTGTGTGACTTGTCATCACCAGCTGCAATGAAGAGGAAAATCTCAACAGTATTGACTCATATCTGAAGAGTTTCACTTATGCTGAATGTCAGATGAAGGCATTTCATATTTATTTATTTTACAGTGGGAGCAGGAAATTATAGTAGGATTTTTTAAAACTAAAGTATGATTTTATTTTTTTTTGCCAAGAAAAGTCGGATGAGATGATCCTTGAGTTCCCTTCCAACCTGGTGTTCTATTCTATGATTCTATGAAAACTGAAAAACTATAGGAATGACAAAGCACATAATAGTTTGGATCACTTTTCCAGATTCTAATGATTATTCTGAAATATATATTATTTTTATTTCTTGCCTAAAGAAGAGGGAATAATTCTACTGTGTTTACTGCAACATCGGGATAACTAAGGCAACACTGAACCTGTCAAAATCTGTGCCATTGGCCTTTCATGAAAGATATCTCTAAAATGTTGAATCAGATGTTTGCAATTTCATTTAATACAGTTAAATTATTTTCTTTAAATCTTGGTTAGTGTCATAGATAACTTTTATCTTTTTTTCTTCTTCTAATTGTTTTCTCTGGTATTTAAATTATTTAAAATCCTATTTCATACATGTTTCTACTCAAAAACCAGTACAAGTAGTATTGGCACAATTTACCTTCTTTCTTACTTACTTCAGAGATACAGTTCATGCAGATTTGTTTATCAATGAACCGATACCTTCCAGTACAGATAAAGATCCAAATTTGTTACCTAAAGGTTAAATGTTTGTGTCAATAATATCTGACTGTACTTTTGGAAGAAAATGTTGTGAGCACA
>JAWWLV010000001.1:9460432-9499902 GCA_035041135.1 Platyrinchus mystaceus
TTTGTCAATTTTTAAATGGGAAATAAAACCCCTTTGGAGATGGGACGAGATTTAATACAGGGAAAAAACCTGTAGGTTTATGTGTTGTGCTCTGGAATTCAGTCATACCGCCCTCTGGAAGTTGCTGTAAGATGTTTGGCCAAGATCACAGGTTCAACCGCTTGCTTGCAGTGCTGGCACTCACCAAACTGTCTCTTACACCCTAGCAATACCTTAGAAAACATCTGCTTGTTAGACAGAAAGGGCAAATATTTCAAGTCTATTGCTCTGTTCTAAGCTTTGTTCCTTTCATCTAGAGGAAAAGCGATTTTTTTTTTTTTCCCAGGGTTTGGAAAGTACATTCTTTCAAGGCCAAAAGAATATTTTCTGAATTAAAATATTTGAAGAGGCATCAGTTTAGTCTCCTGCCAGCTGCAGCAGACTCCTGCAGGCTCATCTGGAATGAGCCAGAACAAAACCGCTTCCTTTTAGCCAGAACTTTACAAGTTTGCCTTGTTTTTGAACTGGACAGTGTCGTCTCTTTTTTTTTTTCCTGTAAACAGTCTCATTTCTGCATGTGAACATTGCCAAGAAGTAATCATTACTTAATATGCCAAGAGAGAGTTTTTGCACAAATGTGTTTTAGCTTTTATCTTGCTTGACACCCTGCCATTTGTCCTTGGCTTGCTGGAATTGTCTTGGTTTCTCCTCCACTGGTATGCTATGCTTTTCCTTTCTTTGCTCATAGCTCTTGATGTACAGACCTCCTGAGAAGGCAGTCTAGAAGGGAATTTCTTGCTGCACCCAGCCAGTAAATCTAAATAATTAGAATAATGCTATATGTGATGTATTGCTGGTTTCAAACCAAAAATAGCTTGAAATTTGTTCTTTCTTTGTGTCTAACTAAGGACATACCTGATAAAATGACAGCATAGAAAATTCGCTGTTTAATAGGACCTCCTCATGTCCTATTTTCCTCCATATCATTTTTATTCCTCCACCTCTATTTATACAAATCCAGAATGTCCTGGAAGTCTTCAGGCAGGGATGGCAACTCCCATGAGTGAGAGCCATCACTGCAGCCTGCAGGAATCCTTTCCCTGCCACTCACCAGCTCTAGAGGGTTTCCTGAATAAAGGGTGACCCTCCACTCTTCCAAGCCAGCCCTGCAGCCCTGAAGGAGGAGAACAATTAAAGCACCTGAACTTAGTAGCCAATGTCCTTTTCCTGTGACAACTCTACTCCAGCAGCCTTCCTTTAGTTTAGAATGAGAGTTGTTGCATTTGAAGCATTGGTGAAATACATGTTTTCCGTTCTTCCCAGGAGTGCACAACTATGTTCAGAAGTATTTCACATTTGTTTTTTATCAGGGCCTTAGAGGGGGGATACTTTCAAATGCACAAGAGGAGGCTGCACTTTTCTACCTGCTGGTTTCAGTAGAAGTTCTTCTTTTGTCCTAGAAAATCTTCATGTGTAACTGGCCATGTTTAGTTGGAAAATCTCTGTTTTAATTAAACTAACTAATTAAAAATAAGTTTAGATTTTGAACACAGACAACGTGTTGTTAGCTGTGGAAATCACAATCATCTTTATGGGTTACTTTCACATTGCTAGTTTTATTATACTAACTGTGAATATTATTTAATTACTGTGAATGTGTAACTGTTGTTCAGATATAAATCTCAAAGAATGATATAGATCTCAAAGGGCTTGCTTATTTGTGCTTCCTGCTGTTTTCTCACTCCATATAAATTCCAGAAATGCTTCCTATAGTGCAAGCTGGGACAGCTTTAAAGATCTGAAAATAGTTACAAATCTGTGTTTCAAAGAGGGGATTCTTCAGGAAGACATCAAAACTTGAGTTCCCCTTCTGGCTTCTAAGCAATGCTTACTCTGTGCATTAGAAAGAGAGGGTATGGCTACTGCTATCTGTTCTTTTTTTTCCCTCTGGAACCCTATTTCCACATTTAGGATGAAGGAGGTTCAGTGGAGCCTGCAAGCTTGTTCTATGCAAGTCACAGTGTGAGGTGTGTAGTGGCAAATCATGTGTTGAAGGCTGTCTCCTGTAACAGCTTTCCTTTCAGATGGATGTTGGGGGTGAATGTGGGCAGTTGGTTACATTTCAGCTTGAGAAGACAATAAGTCAGGTCAAAAATTTTTCATAATTCCCTGTGGAGGGGGAACAAACCCCAAAGTTCAAAGCTCATTGTTTCCATTTTAAGTTGTATTATTAAAACTTGATTGGACAAAAGTGATAAAAGTGTATTCAAGGGGTAATGTGCTTCCTGTAATAAATATGAGAGAGCAATAATGCATCTTTTAAGGTGGATTGATTGTTTATTGTTATTTCAGTTCAGTGACTTTGTTCAAATTAGCACTTGCTTGTTCTTCAGTTGTTGCACTTGGTAAGATGCAGAAGTTTGTTTTCCCTCTGGCAAACTGCTAAACTACAAGCCATTTTTGGCTTGAAAAACCAACGAAACAATCATCAAATCTGAGTTCATGAGAAGGTAAGCTACTTACTGGCACACATTGCAAATGATGTTTGCCTTCTCAATCCCTAGTTTGAATACTGTGGATTTATTAAGTATGTGTGTTTGGAAGGATTTTACTTAGCGTAGTATTTTTGCATTCAAGTAGAAGATTAACTGGAAGATGAGTCATTAAACATTATTAACATTTAATTTCTGCTAGGTAGAGACAAGCTTGAAATAACATCGTGCTTCCCATGGCAGTAAAAGTGAACCAAAGGAAGGATGATGTGCTGGGTTATGTTTGGAACGCTTCACTGTGGTGAATGGCAGCCTTGCTTTTCACATAACAGTAGCTTCTCATGAACTTTTGTCCTGATCTTTTCTATATTCTTTCTTATGAAGCCCTTATAAACCCTTGGTCACCATATAACTGAAACCAGTAGAACTGAATAAGTATTTTATAAAACTTATAATTATTACCCTTGATTAGATTGATTACTTTGGCTTTCTCAATTCAAGACAGCAACCTAAGAAAATAATCTCTTTTACACTTATTAGTTTTTTTGTGTTGGATAATCTTTACCATTAATTTCCCCTCTGCTTTTGTTTGATTGAACTAGTAAATTTTTTTCTTTCATTTTGATGAAGTAGAGTTGGTCAATTTATAATTAAATGTCTTTATTTTTGGAAAATGATGCCACATCTGGAGTTGTCTTAGGAATAGTGTATTTCCTTGCCAGTATGATACATGCATGGACATGGAATTTCACTGAAAAAAAGTTTATTATTTTCACTTCATACTTCCTGTCAGTATAAACCTCTGAATGCAATAGATCAAGTGTACCTTTCAGGTAAAAAGAAATATTGCTTAAGAAATAAGTGCATGTAGTGCTGTAGACTAAAAATTTCAATATATTTTTCATACTGACTCAAATATTATTTAAGTGTTATTACCATGCCTGGTCTCATTCTCTCCAATCACTTGGTATTGCTGAATGATAAGAATTTAGGAAACAAAGTTATTATAATTGTACGCAGAGAATAGATTGCATATAATCCACAGGAGTTGGTCTCTAACATTATTTGGCTGAATATTATGAAATATTCATTGCTGGAGAACTCAAGAGTCAGCATCTGATTAGAAGGACCAAGCCTGAAAATATATTAAAAGCTGTTGAGTGTTTGATCTGTTACCACTTAGTAGGTCAAAGACGTTTAGGGGTCACTGCACTCCACAGATAAAGACATCAGAGCAACCAGGGGGCTTGCATAAATTATTATTTCTCCAGTAGCCCTGCTGGAGGATTAATAGGTTTGCTTTATGGGTTTTGTTTAACAGTGTTTAGGGCAGTTAGATGACTGAACTTCTTCCACTGATTATTTAGGGGCTCGTTTGGTGGTGGGTTGGTTTCTTTTTTTGGTATGAGTGTTCTCCCAAGTTACAGTGAATGAAAGGGACGTTTTGTTCTGTAAATCCTATTGTGAACCTTGCCCTTTCTGCTTTCTCCATTTGGAAACATTTTGTGACATTTAATGAGCTTGAGCACTGGACAGAAGAAGATTTAGACTTGTACACATGTTGCTGGGCTTGTAACAGCAGTGCAGACAAAAATGGAAGTATGTGGTAAAGAAGTAGAGGGTTTGCCACAGGTCTTGACCAGATTTCTTTCCAGCCTATGGAGAGCATGTGGCTTTAGCATTTCCTCTCTGGAAGTAGTGGCAAAAAATTGTGGCATCTGTTTTATCCTAATGGCGCTCAATCACACAGTTACATATTAAAGCTATTGCACAGGAGTTAAATTCTGCATATATTCAGTGGTTATAGAAAAAACAACGTGTGCATCTTTCTCTCTTTGATTGGTGTCTCTTTTTTTTTTTTTTTAAGTGTCTTTCTCTGTCTTTCCCAAAAGCAAATGCTCTCCATCAGAACAGCAGGAATGGCCTGATATTATTTGTACAAAATGCCAGAATAAGGAGAGAGATGAGCTATTAATAGGCTGGAGCTGTTTACTGGTATTTATGGGTTCTCGGATGCCATTTGTTATACCAGAGCAATCACAGCTGAAGGATACGTGCAGGATGTACAGGGTGTAACCTGATGTTGTGCCAGTTCAGCTTCTGCATGTCTGGCAGAAAAACAGCAGTCATCTCCTGCCAAAATGCTAACAAGGGCCTGTGTGTGTATCTGTTCCTCTGAAATATTTTCTGAATCATCAGTGATCCGCGTGGCAGGCGCTGATTTCAGAATGCTTTGTTCATGCAGAATCCACTAAATCACAGTCTAAATTCCGAAGTCATACACTCCATCATCCCTCACTGCTCTTTCATCATCTCAGCAAATGTAAATATTGCAGCACTTCTTTCTAACCGGTTCCTGGATGGAGGAGGAGTCCTCCAGGCAATCGTGGAGTAAGTCTTGAAATTTCTGTGCACATCCATGATTTGACTTTTGATATTTTGCGTAAAATCACTGATCTGTAAATGAAAACTTTTTAATAGTGGGATAAATAGTTTTTACCCATTTTGAACCTTACAGTTTGGTAGGTCTTGCCTGGACAGAGGGGCCCCCTTCCCACAGTGTGCTTTTGAAGCAATTCCATTGTGCTTTTGTGTAATATAAAGGCACGTTCGGGTTCAGAAATTTACACCATTATAAAAGATTCTTGTGCAACACTATAATCTTATGAAATATGTTTTTTACAGAAAATAATTACCAGTAATTAAAAACACAGCCTGGTACTTTGCAGGCACATGTGGTGCTTTGCACACATAATTATTACGTGTTATTGCGAAGTCCACCCTGATGTGTCCTGCAGTGGAGATGTTGCTGAAGACTGGCTGGAGGAGCAGGGTTTTTCTGACCACTTTTCAGTCTTTTATTTCTTTTTAGCCCAAGAAGAATGGTATCCCAGTGGGTGAAAGTTTTGCCTCATTAGTGCTTGGCAAAGTTCCACAAATCAGTTGTACAACTGAGACAGCCTTCTAGGAAACATTATCATGAACGTTAAGCAAAATATTCACACTCCTGTTCCTCTTAGGATGTTAACTCCCATGTCTCTTGCTCTCTCTCATATATGCATATAAAAGAAAATATGTTGTCAACTGTCATGTGTTTACTGAAGTATTTTTTGCCTGGTTTATTTTTTGCAAGTTAGGTCACTGTATTGCTGCTGCTGGAATGACAGCATATTAACTCTGAGATGAACTGCAGGACGGCTCCTTGGCAGTTGTTGCTTGTTCTGAACTCTGATGCATTTTCTAGTCTCAGTATCCTTTGATGCTTCAGAAGTCCTGTCCTCTCTAAACTGACAGATGCAGTGAATGAATTGTTATAGTTTAATTAGAGATAAGAGCAGTGATCAAGTCCTTTTGGACAATAGCCATGACACACTTTAATGAAAGTGCTACAGCTTTCACTTAGCAGTCTCCTCAAATCACTACAAGCACTTGCTCTTCTACATATGAAAAATGTAAGACAGCTCAATTGCTGTTACTCCAAGCTGCAAATTCTAGAAAAATTAAAATGTATTATTCTCATGTAGGAGAGTGCTCAAATATCTCAGTTATTTCCAACTGTGTTTGGTTTGATTTGGATTGGTTTTTAAATTTTACAGATTAATCACTTTAGTGTGGTTTTTTAGGAGGGAAGAGGCATTACTTATGATTTATCTATGATTGTCTCACAGCCAAAGATAAAATTAGTGTTCAGTCTTTTATCAAGAACAGATATCTCTTGTGCTTTCTTCCCCCCCTCTTCTGTCCCCTGTCTGCTGGAGGAAGCAGGTGACGTAGTCCTGTAGTTTCTTTCCATGTTTGTTTCCTCATTTCTAAACACGTCCTGCCATTTTCTCTACATCTTTTAAGTGGCCATCCCATTTCCATGACAAGATTTACTTTCCCTCTAACCTTGTGTTCCAGTGAACCACTCTCCATTTTGCCATGTCTTCCTTCCTCTCCGTTTTTACTCATAAAATCTTTGCCCCACAGTCTGCAAACCCTTTATTTAAAAAAAAAAAAAAAAAAATAATATTTCCCTTGATGTGTTCATGATATCCTAAGGACTTCGATTTATACTTCTTGTGAATAGAATTTCTGCTAATGATTATTTATAAATTAGATATTATTTAAAATTATGTATTTTTATTTAGATACTATACAAAATAGTCTTTAATATATGAAATCCCTTAAATACCCTAATCTAATGCTACATACCTAATTTTATTAAATTAAAATTGATGGGTTGGGTTATTTCAGAAGTCTGAAGCAAAGACTATAATAACCTTTGCTAAACAATGCAGTTTCTATCTTATCTGGTTGACTTGTGCAGTAATTATGAGAGATGGTCAGACTTGTTTTGCTGAAATGTTCCTGTAGTGTTTCTCTTGCCTTTCAGTGGTTGCTTTAAGTGGTTATTCCAGTGTGGTTACGTTCACCTGTCTGCACCGTAGTGCTTCACAGGGCTGAACTTCAGATAAGGTATAAAACAGTTTAGAAGAAACATCAAGTCCAAATTCACTTTTGTTTCTGCTTTTCCTTTTTACTTGTTAGCAAAACAGTACTCATGTACTTCAAAGGAGTTTGGTCAGACATTAACTATTATACATTTAAATATCAGTGATGGTTCTATATGAATGCTAATTTTTTCTTAATTTAAATGGAATGACTAGTTTGATAACACAAATGTCACTGATGTCTTATGAATGTTTTAATGGATTTTGCACAAGCCCTAATTTTATGGTAGCTTATGTTATATTTTATATAAAGTTTTTATTAGTTATGCATAATAAATTACCGTGTTTACTTTGTGAAGGGCAGTGTAATCACTTTACACGTGGATCCATGTGACATCCAGGGTTCTTGGCTATAACTAGAAACCACCTGAATGGAAAAAGAGACTATTTTTCAAGGAAGACATGGCTGCCTTAGCCTTCTGGGCCAGCTGCTGACACTGCTCTGTCATCTTATCAGCAGCTCACTTTTTCAGGCTGAGGAATGGAAACACGTGTGTTCTTTGGCTGATTTTCTTGTTTGCACTTACAAGGTGTGTGCCCATTCTGTAAATGCCAGAGCTGCAAAGAACCATTGGTCACCATTTCTGTCTGTACACAGCTGAAAGCAAATGTGGTCTCTATGTCTGCGTTCTACCATCTGAAACCAAGAAAAGGGGTAGTAGGCCTTTTAAATATTTTAAACAAAAAACCCCACTAAAAATAGTTTACTGATTGTACTTCAATTTACTTTAAAAAAACGGAATATATTCCATTATAATTTAATTCTGTTTCAGAGTTTTAAGTGTATGTTACAAGCTCAAAATACAGATTGTAGCTTCTTTCTAAGGGAATTAAAAAGCAACACTGGAACTTTTTTCTAGTGCATCAATCTTTACGGGACTGAGGTCTAAAAATATATACAAACGATGACAGTGATAAATGCTTTTGAAATTGCAGGCAAGTTATGAAACAAGTGCAGGTCTACATGATTAAATTCATTGCTGATTGAAATTAATGATAGTTTTATTATCTCTGGTGAAAGCATGCAGTTTATTTCTTTAGACGATGATAAACTTTTGGAGGTAAATGAGTGAATAGAAAATGCTAATTTCCAGGCTTACATCAAATAGCTGCAATCACTGTCAGAGGAGTGTTGAAAAGAAGGCAAATAAAATGACATACAAGACTTTTAATAGTTGTATTTTCCAGGTTTGAAGTTGGGGACCTGAGCCATAGTATTGCCATTCATTTAGGTGACTTTTTGTTCGCTCGCAGATATATTCTTCTCTCAGAATTTGTTTTTCTTGAAAACATATGCAGGTTGTTCTGTTGTGAGTGTGCTAAAAATATTTACTCTATCATTTACAATCTTAATGATACCTTAAAAATATTCCTCACTTAAAAAAATGTGAAAATCACAGTTGAAATCACAGTGAAAAAAACATGAAAATCACAGTTAAAAAGAGAGGGGAACATTCAGGGTGGTAATTAACGTAATTTAATTGGAAATGACTGAGTCAGCCAAATATATTTTCAGTGGAAAAGAGTGTATTGATAAATGATCTTTTCAGCCTTCCTCAAAACATACTAAACCATTTATCTTAAATAGAAATGTGGCACAGGTCTAAATGAGAACCTGAAACTGTTTCAAAGGTGGCAGCAAATTGGTAGTAAGCATTAAAAAGTTGGACTGCCTACCAGAGGTGTCTCCTCTGCCAGCTTCTTGCACCAGATTAAAATCCTTCACTGATTTGCAGAAGGACCATTTGAACCATAGCAATAGGCTTTAGGCTCATGTTATATATAATTCAGAACATTTGTGAGTTAGTTGTAATATTTATAACAAATGCTTAGTTATGAAAGAAATAGAGCTGTTTAATGTTACAGCTTTCAGTGGAGAACCTGGGGGAAAAAATCAGTTACAGATGTTAACCAGTAAGATTGTCTTGTATTTAGTTGTTCATGTGGCTTTCTTTTAGAGATGGCTTTTTAAAATGTATGGTATTTCAGATATGGTATTTCAGCTGGATTCTGTGCCACCTGGAAATGGAACTGGGACTCCACATACCCAATACTGTAGGTTTTTCAGAGGAGGAGAAAAGTAAATTGAGGTACTTAATGAAAAAATCTGTCTGACTACAATTGTACCTTTTTCATAGTGTTTGATTTGAAACTTTTTATTTTTCTGCCCATAATGCACACATTTGGAGTGTGGTGATAAGGTCTGGGAAAGGTTGGCTTATCCCATTCACTTGCTATTGTAACCTGTTTAGGGTTAGCAGATTTTGTATGAACACAAGCTAAAATCCGATAAAGTCACACTTTTAGAATTAATTTTAATTCAAGTTCTTCTCCATTAGATTGTTAAACTTCAGTCTATATCAGTTTACTACAGAGACTGTTATTTTAATGAATTACCTTAGAGAACCAACATTGGGATCATCCACTTGGAGAGCAATCTGCTTGGTCTGACTAAAAAGTGTAACTTCATAGGAAGATCTTCAAAACCTGGTGGAGGAAAGTCTGCAGGCCATAACCTCATGCAAAGCACACAGTCCTTGTTATACCAGTTGTTAGGTTTGAAATCCAGCATTGATCAGATCCTTCTTCAGCACTTCATAGATTTGGGTTTAGCCAGTATTTAACTTTTGGCACTGAGGGTGAGATGAGAGGGAGCTTTCAGTTGCTTTCCCATGCCAAAGCCTCATGAGAACTAAAGGGAGACAAAGTTTTGTGTCTGCTGTTCATCCCCATCTCCCACTACATGACTTTTTTCCTCCCCAGTTTCAACTTTTTAGTCACGGTTGCCTAGAATAACACCAGATTTTAGGTCATATTTCTCCACAAATAATGGGATTTCCTGACTTTGTTAATGCTTGGATTCTTTTCAGGCTTTTGACTCAGCAGTAGTGTGGCATTAGCTTAATTGTGGACAGTGATGGTGCTGCCCACAAGATTCTGTAAAAGTGACAGCAAAACCTGAAGGATGCTTGCAAACTAAGTGCTGTAGCTGATGGTCATGTTGCAGTTTCAATTATTATCCTGCTTGTATCTACCAAACAGGAGAGTAGTATGAATATTTTAAAACAATTACCTAAATTGTACAGGTGATATCTAAGAGCCGGATCTGCAAAATTTGAGCAGAATTTTTGTTCTTAACCCAAATAAAGGTTTCAGAAAGGCTCTGGCAAGTTGCTGGTAGCCCATGCTTTTATTAGCTGCCTAGTTTTGGGGGTTTTTTTATTGTGGGGACTTGCAGTTGTCAGTGTCCCAGCTAAGATGAGCATCTCATTTTGAGTTCAGATCTACAGCTGCTTGGGAAATGCAAACTGAAGGGTGCTGTGCTGTCTGAAAAGTTGGATGGGCAGGGTTATCTCCTTTGTGTGGGATGGGCTCTAAAGCATGTCAGCATTATCAATAATGACCCTCCTTTTAGAAAGATAATAGCTCTAAAGCCAATTTTCATTGGTAGTCTATAAGACTGCTTGCTTAGGAAGCAACACTGTAAGATGTAGGAGAGATGAGTTTGAGTGTCTTATGAATCCCAAAGGAATATTGAAAGTAAGTCTCAAATTGCAAATGCCCAATCTAAGAAAGTAAAAGATAGTTTTATATTTTAAGTGGAAAATTATAAAAACCATTTTAAAAATGCCTTGAATGTTCTAGTTTGTGAACTCTTAAGTAGAGCTGTGCTTTTTTTCTTAATATAAATGATATGAACTCATCTTTTTGCTGATAGTCCCTCATGTAATATGTACTTCTGACCTAAAATTCCAGTAAATGAGTAATTAATAGGATCATTTTCTGAAAATTAGCTGATAATAATTTCTGAATTCTAACTTATAATGGTATAAATTAAGTAGCATAATTTTAGATTAGTTTTTTCCATTATTTCATATAAGTTTCACAGGTAGTTTTACCAAATTTTCTAAAGTTGCAATATTTCTAGCATGTTTGGCACTCCAACCCATGAATTTCACTGTCGTATATAAAAATCTCATTTCCAGTTATTTTAAGCTTAGGAAGATTAGGTGCTTTATTTTTGAAACTAAACTTGTTGTTGAAAATAAGTAATCTAATCATAATAGTGTATTATATTAATATAAAAGATACTAGTAAGGATTGAGAATATAAAAGGGTATTTTTCACTATTTTATTTACCAATGCTTCCACTGAAGTCATGAGGATTTTGTTTTGATTCTAAATTCTTAGTACTCGGTGTAGCTGTGGATGTTGGATGTAAACTGTTGGATGTATCCCAAATGTCAGTTCTGAAGGAGGTAATGCAATTGTCTTGCAGCATTCCTAACTGAAAATACCACATTTAATGTTCAGTAGCCAAATGGAATTACCTGCTGCTGCTGCCCTTGATCTGCAGAAGGGATATAAAACCCCTGTAACAGTTATTTCTGGTAAGGCATAAAAATGTCAATGATTGTTTTTTCAAACCTGTTCAACTGCTGTACATTTAAGGGATAGTATTTTAATGTCAGGTGTTCAGAGGAATTATTAATGTTATGACATGTTTAATATTCTAGCCCTGCAGATTAAAATACCTTTTCTGATATTCATTCCTCATCTGAGATTTGAAGCTGTGTCTGATGTATAAGACTGAAAAATGATTGGGGGTTTTTGGGGGGTTTTTTGTGCAGTGAAGTACCAGCAGACCTGCTCTTATTGATACAGGAAGTTTATAAAGTCTGAAGAGAGAGAGTCCAAATATGGAGCCCAGTTTCTAGCTTAGAAAGCAATATACTTTTGAAGATTAGAAAGAAATTCTAGGCCACCAATAGCTAATTGTTGAGTTAATTACATCCAGAATGCTACTGTAAATGAATTAATATTTACCTCCCCTGTCCACTTCACTCAGGAACGTTGTGAGGTTTTTTTCCTGTTTCTTAAAATTGGAGGTTGTGTCTGAAAGCTGTTTGTCTGAAATCCATTTTCCAAATATAGGCTAATTAAAACCAGCAACACAAAAATGAATCACTTCCCGCACTGCTGAAACAAAGGCTTCAAGAATTTGCACCTGCACTTGAAAGCATATAATAATTATCACTAATTCCTTCATGAACTTTATTTCTTGAGCATCTGCAATAAAATGTATGAAATCATTTTGTTCACACAAAGATTCTGCTTTTTATTTTTTTTTCCAAAAAGTACGTAATTTAGTAAGAGAAAAGGGAAAAAGGGCTAATTTCTATTTATTTTAAAATTCGCTTTGTGGAGAAAAAAACATGATTGGATTTGTTTCAGACAAGACAGATTGCAGGATATCTGAACAAAGCATTGCTTTAGATTTATGTGTATGGTACATAATTAAACATATGAGGTTTGTTTGTGTTATAGCAGTAGTTTGTGCCATACCTGTTGCTCAGTGGTTCTTAAATGAGGTTTACTGTGGAGAGGGACTTCTCATTTGTTTACTGTTTTAATTAATCATCACGAAGCAAGAATGATGATTTTGTACGATTCCATTATCCATCCTGTGACATAAACCAACACTGATCACATTACAGTTAACAAGCAAGTTGTCAGTAAATAGTTTGGGATTTTTGGCTGGCTAAATGTTTACTTTCATACATACTGACTTGCAGCTCTTAGTCCATATTGATTTCCAACTCCCTGTGTGATTTAGCTAACTTAATAGGACTGTAACTGCTTTGATCATTTGCTTTCAGCCTTTTCACTGTTGAGAAAGAGATAATTTATGAGTAAAGTCTTCAAGGATAGCTTTTATCATAGCCACTGATGAGTTTATTAAAAAAAAAGGCATTTAAAACTAATTAGGGGTAATTTAACATACAATAAAATGTGAGTTTGGCTGATGGCAGAGGAATATCAGCATCATAAGCTACATATTAGAGGACTGAAGAAAGAAATCTGTTAGATCTGATGCAATATCATCATACCATCCTTCAAGTACAGCTGTTTAATTTCATTCTTCATGTTTTCCTAAAATTTTAGCTATAAAGTATTCTTCCAGAAAAACTTTTATACAAGAATAATTTCTCATCTTCTTTAGAAGAATATTAGTATATTTTTGCATTAAAAAAACATGCCACATTTGAAAAGTATTCAGTACAAAATATTTCTATCAGTTTTTGGGGTTTGTGGTTTGTTTGTTGTTTTGGTTTTTTTGGGGGGGTGTGTTTGTTTGTTTTTGGTTTTGGGGTTTGTTAGTTTTTGTTTGTTCGTGTTTTTTGAAGAGAGTGTATATTTTTTGACAGACACTTGGTTTCTGGCTGCTGTGGGTTAATCCCAACAGACACCCAGCCACTTGCTCATTCCCCTCAAAGGGATGGGGGACAGATTCAGAAGGGTAAAAGGGAGTAAACTTGTGGGTTGAGATAAAGACAATTCAGTAAGTAAAGCAAAAGCTGCATGGGCAAGCTAAGCAAAATAAGGAATTCATTCAGCACTTGCCATGGGCAGGCAGGTGTTCAGCCATTCCCAGGAGAGCAGGGCTCCATCATCCATCGTGGTAGTGACTTGAGGAGACAAACACCGTCACTCTGTCGTGTCCCTCACCTCACCTTCCTCCTCCTTGCCCTGGTTTTCCGTGCTGAGCACACCACCAGATGGTGTGGGATATCCCTGGGGTCAGTTGGGGTCAGCTGTCCTAGCTGTGTCCCCTCCCAGCTCCTTGTGCATTCCCAGCCCACTCACTGGTGGGTCAGGCTGAGCAGCAGAAGACACTTTGGTGCTGTGTAAGCGCTGCTCAGGAATAGCTGAAAGGTCCCCGTGTTATCAACGCTCTTTTGGTCACAAATCCAAGACTCAGCCCCATTGTCAGCTTCTATGAAGAAAATTAACTGTCCCAGCCAAAACCACTGACCAAGGATACAGCACCACAGAAAGCAGATCCCCAAAGTTGCTCTGTTCATTTTTTAACACCTTAATTGAACTGATGTCATCATCGTCAGCGTTATTACATGTTCAGTGGTTTGCACTGGTCTCAGTTGGGGAACTGAAACCTTTTTATAAACCAAGCCTGAAAATTTGAATTTCATTTTCTGGTTATCTGCTTTCCTCTGTGCTCTAAAAAAATTATCTTCTGTTCCAGGATCTGGATAAATTCATTAACAACAACTGCAACCATGATACTGTTTTGTTTTAAAACCACTACTAGTTTGTATGTATATTACGAATTACCAGTGTTAGTGAAAATCCCTATTTGTCTGTTTTGCCTCTCTCATCCTCCAGCTTTCTCATGAAGATCCCAGAGGGGATTTTCTAAGTATTACACAATCACTGTCAAACAGTGATCTTAAAGATCTCCAGTCCTTTCCACTAAGGTTATTACTGCTGATTTTCTTTGGAACGCTTTCCTGTGATATCTGCCTTGGTCCACATCTAATGGTATCAATTTTTCTTTTTCCCCACTAGTATTTTGCAAGAATCTTGTATAATTATATCACATATATGCTGCTATATTTCAATTAAATTCATTTGTGGGGTTAACATAAACAGATGACTGTCAGTAAAAAAAAAAAAGTTAGTGCTGACTCACACCAGTGGGAGTTTCATGCAGAGGTGGTAATTCAGCATGTAACAGAACCCAGCTTCCCCAAAATCAGCCTGCTTCAATTTCCAGAGCTAAAAGCTTAGCCTTTGATTAATTATTTTGGAGGTTTTTTTCATTCTCTTTGAGAACTGGTTTTATTAATACATTCTTCAAACTGAGACATAAAACATTATCGCTCTCCCGATCGCCGTAGTAAGTGTTGAGATCTGAGGGCACCAGCTGGAGCAGCTGTGTTCCCCCCTGAATCTGGAAGCTAAAAAACTTTTCATCTCTGTTGCTGTCTCAGCTGCTGGTCTCGGGCTGTGGCCTTCCCATAACTCAAACCAATTTCAAAGCAATGTAAGTAACCTCGCTGGAATGCTTTTGGAAAACCACAGGAAGATTGGGGGGGGGGGTTTATTATTATTATTTTCTAAATAGTGCCTGTCCATTTTAAATGAATGTTTTCATTTTAAGGTAATCTGTGCATGATGTCTGTTATGAACTGAGAGGGCCATCCTACAGCCAGGTTAGGACTCTTGTTGCTTATTTAAAGGAGGGGGGGGAAAAAAAGCAGTGACTCCAGCAGGGCAGATGGCATGGAAAGACTGAGCTTAAGAGTTTAGTTTAAATCTTTTTGGTAGTTGCATATAAGGGTATGACCTTTGAATCAGGTTGCACGCAGAATTGTATTTCGGACACGGTTTTGCTGTAAAGAGAAGAAAACCTTCCTGAAAGAGGTACGAACACTTGTAAGTTACATTGACAGGATGGGCAGAAATGCATTAAACAAAAGCAAAGCAGTGGGAGGAGAACTTTTGAGACCTCATGGTAAGACCATGTGCTTTACTCCCTTCCTGATGTTTCTGACCTCAGAGAGAACCTCAGACTTTTTAACCTTTCTTGACTGACTCCAGTGAAGTGTAAAATAGTAATAGTGCAGGACTTTCCAGGAAGGGACAAATTCCTGCTGCTGACCTTCATCAAAACAGAGAAAAGCATCTGTCTTTCCCACTGAATCCTAAATCTGTGATTGCCAAGCTGACGAAATACAGGAGAAAGGCTCTCCCTCCCCTGCAGTGTAGTGACAAAGTGGCTTACAGTCTTGCTAATAGGAATCTGTCAATGGGGAAGTGGCTGAGTGGTAACTAATCAGGATGCCAAGTCAGTAGCAAAAAATTGTTGAAAGTAATAAAACTTCAGTAGATCAAAAGAAATGATCAGACAAGGCACTGCCCTTCTGAATGCATTCGCAAAGTAAACACTGGAAACCCCAGTTACAGAATTTTTTCCAATAGAAGAACCAATGATGACTCTCTGAATGTTATATAATTAAATGTTTTATGGTTTAATTTTACCTAATTATTTGCAGCAATTTATCTTAAGATGAGTCTGTTTGAAAAGATCTGTTTGAATTATCTCTCTCCTTTCAGTGTAGACAATGAACATGTTCCTGTCTCACAAAGGACAGTCAGAGCTAGTCTGGATTCACTGAGACACTTCTACTTTCAAAATAAATTGTCTTCTAGCCTAGCCCTGAACTTTCCCCTATTGGGCTCAGAGCACTGTTTTGTGATGGGATGATGAGGGAGACAGTGCCATAGAAAACAGGAGGTTGGTTTGCAGTGTGAAGACCCCACATCCTCTACACAGGTTCAGCCGGTATTGTTCCAGTCCTTACCTCTCCTCCTGTAATTGCAGCTGCATCCCATTGCTAGTGCCATCTTTCAGATGCATAAAATTTCTCTAAGCAGATAGCAAAAGCATGCTTGAGTGACAGGCTGTCACTGCCGACTTTCACTTTCTGGCTATCGACCCAATTAGTAGTCTCGTGGTGAATTCCAAATTAAGTGGTGTTTTACAGCACTAGCACAGTGCTAGTAATTGCTCTCTTAGACCAGCAGGGAAAGGCATCATCCTCTTAATTTCTGGTGTCAGGGGAACTTTTGGAGTTTATGGATGATGATTTCTGTCTCTCTCACATTTATGACTGGTAACAGAATGATTTATAGTTTATCATGTCATCTTTCTGTTCAGTAAAGGACCAATACAAGAGAATTATATTTTGGGAGTGTAGAAAAATGGATGGATTTAAGCACAAAGTTTCATTACTATTCTTTGAACCTTCTAAATGATTTGACCTTTATCCATAAAGTGATCGCTGTGGTCAACAAAGGCTGGTATTGATTTACAGCACAGCTAACCTGTCAGTTCTAAGCACAGCCTTTGACCTTTTGTTTTGTTGCTGGAAAAATTATGGCACATGCCTGAGTCCTAGTGTTTAATAGTTTTTTCTTTTTTTTTTTTTTCTATATGCAAAAGGCCAAAAGGCTCATTCTAAATAAATCAACCAGTTTAACAATCTAGGTGGCAGGAGAAAGCAAATCGTCCATAATTAAATAGTTCAGAAAACCTGACTGCCGAAAGTATTTCTCAGAATTAAACAATGAGATTTTCTGGAGACAGTAAATGTGCCTGTTTTGCAATGGGTAGCTGCCTTCTCTTATCACACGCATTTTTTTTTCTTTCTTGCTTGTCTTTTAACTCACATCTGTTCCAAGTGGGGGAAAAAAAATGTAGACAAGATCCTGATTGTTGCATTTCTCATGTTTTAAGCTTCCCCCCTTTTAATCTTGCTCACAAACACTACTGAGAGGGTCTGTTTCCTTCCCATTTCTCCTTCACAGATAAAGTAATGTTTGCCCTGTTCTTTGCAGCAAGGTATACCACTTCACAGCAGCTTTAACCTCAAACACATGAAAGATGCATATTTTTTTTTAGCCAGGATGTCAGCTCAGGGAGATAGTGTTTACATTGTTCAGTAATATGGCTTATATAAGTTAAATGTGCTGACTGACCATTTAATTGTGCAGATGGCTTCTCTGCTTTGCTTTGTCTGTATTTGGTTTGTTTGAAATTGTTTGTAAAAGGCTGTTAATGGAACTAATGGGAATGAATTATAGTCCTTGCCCTCCTCTCTCTTTCTCCCACCCCAAAAAAAATAACAAACCAAAAAACCAGAATAAAAAAAAAAACCACAAAATAAAACAAACCAATCAAACAAACAAAAACAAAAAACTGAAAAAGAGTAGTTTTGTATCAGTTTTTTATTTTTGGAAAGTAGGTTTACAGTATTATAATTGGGGTTGTATGGAAATGTAGCATTATGCATGTAATAATCATCAGTCTCAAAGCTTAGTATCTTTCAGTTTATGATTTTATTCTAAAACATTCCACATTTAGAAATGAAAAAATATTTTTATTAAAATATGGATAAAATTTCCATCATTGTTATACATCATTTAGAGAAAAATTTAACTTTAATGTTTTGAAGGGAAGAATGTTTTAGAGAAGACAAAAGCCTTAACTGGTTGAGTTCTGAACTAGATCATAGTTTCTCCTTCTGGAACAATAGATAACAGAACTATGCCATGTTCCTGCCAGACACCACTTAGAGTTTACATATGCCTCAATAGAAGTAAAAGGATTGACTCTGAGGAAAAGGTCAGCAAGTTCACTTTGTTTCACTGGATTTTTTTGCGTAGTTTGTACGAAGAAAAAAACAATCAGTATTGTCTAGTTTCCCTTAAGCTTTGTGGCAAACTCTTGTTATATGTCACAGGTAACTGCTAGTACCTTCAGGAATATTCTTTTTATTAAAATGACTCTGTCATTAATGCAGTGTTCTGAAATCTGGGCAACACCCTCACCCCAACTCAGATTGCCCATCCATAGATACAACCTATGGGTGAATCCTTGCAGCTTCATTTTTACTTAGGCCTCAGTCTAGGTCTGTATGATAGGGGATTAGATATACTTGCAGGAACACACAGCTGTATCAAAGAGTTTGTCAATACTAACCTTCTTTTAATGATCATTCATTTTGAATTCCAAATTCAAATTGATGCTTGGATCTTGTTTCCATGACTACAGTTGCAGTTCTCTGAGATTGGTAATACTTGATGCCTATTTATGTCAGCAATTCATGTACTAGAAATATGTAGGTAGGTGTAAATTAATATCAGTTTAGCTTCTCCTTTATGCAAAGACTGGAAGAGAATATCATGACAACCCAATATATAACTAGCAGGCATGATGCTACAAGACAGTGTGAGGATATGTAGCTCTGTTCAGTATTAATATACTGAAAGGAGTCATATCTATCCTTGGATGATTTGGTTAGGCAGGAAAACTCCCTCGTTCTGCTTACCCCAGGGAAAACAGATGCCAATGCAGAGGAAGAGCTTTAATAATAGCAGTAGATTTGCCATCTGTCACCTTGATGGGCAAATAATCAAGGATTAAAGTTTTAACGCCTAAGAGGGATCTTTTTTTTTTTTTTTTTCCTTTAATTTCTCTTCTGGATTTTGTATGTAAATCCCTATGAACACTACAGTGGAGTTTACTGTACTTACATTTTCCTATGGCGACCCACCTTCAACAATGTTCTTCTGAAATCCCACCTTTTGTGAGCAGCTTTGGGACACGTGTAGTTATCAAAGGGTTTCATCATGGAAGAGATCTTGTTTGATTCCTTTGCAACTGGATTTGTCCCTCTTCGTTATTTCCCTGGAAGGAAAAGAAGAAAGCAATTGAGTGTTCATTAGTATGTGTTGCTATGGAACATGAGATCTGAAAGCACTGTTTCATGGAGTCTGTCACTCTCTGGAATTAAGTGCAAAGGTGCACTTAAAAATAAACCCCAAACACCTCTTCCTGCTCCAGTTTTCCTGTGACCTCTTTGTGTGATAAATTTTAGAAGTTTTAACTCGCTGAAAAGGTTAGGCAACACATTTTGAATGTGGGTATTAAAGATGGTTCTTGGTTTTAGGAGGGGCACTTGCCCTGCTTTCATTTATTAACACTGCAATGAACATTTGCTGTAGTCAAATCATTTCAGCTGCTAAATGGAGAAGAAAAACAGGAGAAGAAACTTTACACAATGTGTGCTGTATATGAGACCAGGCATGGTACAGGTAGGTCTGTGATGTGAGATAGTAGATGAGTAAAGAAAAAAGAAACAGAAGAAATATAAGCTAATAATGAAAGAAGTACATGACAATGACAGCACATCATCAGCCTGGCAATTTTTGAGCTCTGTTTGTAAGTATTACAATAGGACAACTTCAATAAAACCCCTTTGTGACTTTGAGACTATTGTGGGAAGCATTACTGTTACAGGGATGCTACTTAGAAATCACAGAGTTAGTTGTGGGGAAAAAGTGAACTAAAAGAACTGCTGAGTAAACGGGGGTAAGATGTCAAGGGGCCTCAAAAGTTAAGGTTATCATAGAGCACAGCACTTGAGCTGTATTAATAATAAAACTGCAGCAATGGTCTATCTACACGTGCACCTTTCAGTTGTTTGACTGAACTCAAGAGGTGGCAAAGAGAGAGAGACTTTCTAAATTATCTGACTCCAGTTGTGAAACAGTTTGTGGGACAGGTTCCAGTCTCAAAGAATAATGAGGTTGAAATTTTTATTTCATGTCTTCAGTGTCAGTTAAGAAGTAGGGTTTTTTTCTATGCCAGAGATATGATGATATGCCACTGACAGATGATGATGATATGCCATCTGACAGTATATAACTCAGTTAGTGTAAAAACCACTGAATCAATTTTCTTATCATGTTCTGTGTCTTTGTAACATGAAAACCTCCAAGTCACTTGTATAACTTTTTCACTTTGTTTTAGAGCCGTTTGGCATGGAGAGAATGTCACAAAAGTGTAAGAAAGGTGCATGTGTGTGTAGAACAGGAGCAGTGTCCTTCTAACTGCAAGAAAACACATTGACACATTGAAAACTCACATAGGCTGACAATGTTGACATTATGCTTTTCCCAGGGGAGGCACCACTGTGAGTTATTTGCAATTCCATCAGGGGGCCTGGGGAGAACAGAGTTTCTTGTGTTGCCTTCAGCCTTCTCATAAGCCTGACCCTTCAGTCAGTCTCTGGTCAACTGTGTAGTCAGCCAGGATCTTAGACTATTCCCCGATACACAGCTGATCAAATGCATTTTATTTTCTTTGGTTATTAATTTTCTCTTTGGCTCTGTAATATCAGAATATGTTCAGAGAGAGGCACTAAAGGCGATGAGACAAACCCCACTCTTTCTTCAAATGTAGTTGGTAGCCTCTAGTCTAATGTTTAGGCTGAAAATCTTTGCCACATATTGAGTGAGGGTTTCCAAATAAAGTGGGAGGGGACTGCAAAAAGGTTTTGCTTTTCCAAACAGAGTGAAATATAAGCTGCCTGATAGAGTCCTGGGCATGTTACCTGATCAGTTCTCTGGACATTTCAGTGCTTCAGCAGTTTGGTCTCTCCAATACTTTATGGTACGAAACCGCTTCTAAGAAATATGGGAGTTTTGGCACAGCTGAAACTGGTTGATTTTTTATTCCACTGGAGAAGTCAAAATCAACAGTACACATGCAATGTTCTCTTCTCCTTCTGCACTGTGAAATTTAGCCCCTAAAAGTTGATACCCTCACAGAGGATATCATCCCTCTTGCTCTTACGACAAACAGACCCTTTCTTTGCTTTCAATTTATTGTTTACAAGGGGATTTACAACTTCTTAAGGTTGATGGCAAATTAAGTGAACCAGTATTTTCAGTTGTACAGTTGAATCATGGGATGAATACATTATAATTACACAAATTAATTTGATTCAGATGAAGATAGTATAAAAACTAGCTATTGTACCTGTTGTTGGCTTCCCTTGATTTTATCAAATAGCTTCGAGAATATTTCATTCACAGGGTGTAGCTGATTGTGAATTAGTCAGAATATTACTACTCCCCCTAGAAGGAGTCAGGATTCTATTTAAAAATGCTGTGTATAAGTGTGTGCCTTTGAAAACTGGGATTACAGGCCTCAGCTGAGATGTTCATTGAGAGGACAAGTGGAGTCCTCTGGAGCTAGTAGCCTCACTTAGCCTAGAATTTTATTTTCTCTCCCATTTTTTTTCTTTTTAATTACTGGGCTTTAAATTTACTGTGTGCAGAAGAATTAAGGAGTGGGATTTTCAAAAGACTCAGCAGTGGCCTCATCTGTACTCAGTGAAGTCAGTGATAAAATACTCAAAGCTGGATTTTATAAGATTAAGCCGATTTACACCATCTGTGAATCTGGCCCCCATTAACTCCAGTGGTAGCAGATTTAACCAACATTGAGAGCTTTTGAAAACCCCATCCTAATTTGGTAGTAAATACTCTGACTGTATAAAGGGTAGATGTCAAACAGGAGTTAAAAATAACAAAGCATCAGTCTAGGTTCCCCCTGACCTTTTAATTATATCTTCTTTTCTGTCTTTGAGTTCTAATATATCGTGTGCATGATGACCTATAGATGTTTTACTTTCTTACTACTGTTACTGTTCTATATCCAGTCACTGACAATCTCAAATCACAGGTTTACAAACAGGATTTGTGTGGGTAGCCAGACACACAAAGAATAGATATTTTGGCTTTGTGGTGTATGTTGGTACAGTAACATTTCTCTCTAACAAAACAAGTATAATATTTGATTGCTTTATTTTTATTTCAGCATTAGGTTGTATCACAGAACCACATAAACCCTTCTTGCTTTCTTTGTCTATACATATGCCTACATATTTCTCTGTGTGTATGTGTATATATTTTTATATATGTTAAACATAGCTCAGCTATTTTCAGATGTTATCCATGTCTATTAATCATCAACAAAGTCTGAAGAAGAGAATGCGTGTTATAGCAGTACTTAAATGATCAGTGGTATGGCATAAGAAATTCCATGAAAGTCATTTTTCTTTTTGGAATTATCCTAATTTGCTCTCCTGAGAACTAAGATAAAAAGCCAAATGCTTAGTTTTGTTATGCTGTTGTAGAAATATTTGCTAAATTGATAAGTGGTCAAGTAATGTAGTTACTATCTATTTCACCCTTTGTACTCAAATATTTTGTGTTTGGGGTGGTGTGAACAGTACATATTTTGGGTTACTTTTTAACTTACAAATATTCTGTATGAAATTCAGCAGGGAGGGTTTCCCACATGTTTGGAGTTGACCACTGCCACTGCTAAAGCTTTCTGTTCGAGTCAGACCACGAGCAAAAAGAGCATCTCAACTCAGTAACGTGGGCGCCTTTTCATCGAGTCAGTGTGGCTGGTGCATTTCTGTGTCCAGGATTAGAATTTATCCTGAGGTGTTTAGCATTGACCAGAGCAGTTGAAAAGCTATCACCAACCAACAGGTTTATGAAAAACATCCTGGTGATTGTTGTGCTGTTGTTGTTGGGATCCATGTTGCTTGCTCCACGGAGAAGAAGGTGTCTTGCTGCAGGGAGCCTTCAGAAAGCAGACAGCATAAACAAACCCTCCATCAGCACTTCAGTTCTCACAGTGGTAATTGAGGTTTTAGCAACAAGACTCTGCTTGACTGTAACCAGAGTCAAATAACTAAAAACTAGTTTCAGCTCCTTGAACATTTACTCATTAAGGGACTTTGGAAATGAGCTCTGTGTTTGCTCAAACGAGTAATGAACATCTTTTTGCACCTTGAGTAAATTCAATTCTTTTGGCTACTTACTGTGTTCTTCTTTAATCTTGATTTTTTTTTCCCAGCAAAAACGTATCAAGCATGGTAAAATTGAAGCTTCTTGGGACAGGGTTTTTTTCAGGTGCTATGCCACTAAAATATAAAATAATTTTACTGCTTTAATTTAACTACATTGTATTTTTTAATAATATAAATTTCCAAGTCATGGCCGTGCTAGAGATACTGCATATTTAAAAGTAATTTAAAAGTTAACTATACTATAGCATGAGATCCTGATACAATTTTTCTTGTGTAGATAAAAAAGAAAGAAAGCAATCAGTGCTACTCCAGAGGTAATTTTAAACTGATAGTTTTTCGTGGGCTGTAAAGCAGTGGTTTAGTTCAACAGAAGAATCAAACTGTATCTGTGATCTTAAGAGAATATTATTATTACAAGTATTAAACTTGACTGAAATAGTTTTCTCCTATTCTTATTTTCTACTATTGATGTAAAGTGATTAATTATGGTTAAAATGGAAATCTGGATTAGGAAAAAAACCCACCTGTGAATAGCATCTGCAGGATGGGGCACAGTGCAGCAATGATTATATTATATGACCTTAAAATAATCTGTATTCTCACAGAGGTAATAGAATTATTCTTGTGGGCACCCTACTGCAGAGATGAGACTCCCTCTTGCTTCCCAGACCTAAAGTGGCCTCTCTGGTGTTTTATGCTGTGGGTTTGACAGGACTATTTGATTCAGGGATAGTTTATGGGTATCTCCTATATCTCTTATCTTTGAAAAGACAGAGCCTGACATGATAGAAACCAAATAATACTTTTACTCAAAGCTGGTATTTCATTAGTAGTCCTTTTATGATAAAATGTAGTCTTCTCTATGAGTCCTGTTGCCTTACCTTTTGGATGTAAGCAAGGTTTCAGTTCACAGGCTTTGGAATGGATCTCATATTGAACTTTGTAGCAGAAGGTGCCCTTTTGTGGTCCAGTTGTTAATGGATGCTAAAGATGTCAAACTGATAAGTCTAAACATTCTTCTCTAGAAAAAACCCAGCACAACAAAACACAGCAATTGACTGCCCTGACTTACTGCATTAATTAAGAGAAATGGAAAACTGGGCTAGGTAGATGTGGACTGTTGTATGTATAAATGCATCCAAAAGGACACAAATTTTCCTTGTTCAGTCCTTTTCTCATTTCATATGCTCATTTGCAGCACATGAATAACACAGAGCACTTAGTCCATTAAACCCAAAATGTTTTTATTATTTTACTGCTTAGATGTTTTTGACATGTCAGTAATACCTTATGTTTCTTTAATTTTACCTTGCATTTGCTGTAGACTCTGTCACTCTCTGAATGGATCTGAACTTCTTAGAACAACAGAGAAAAGGGGTGGGAAGATGGATGGGTCAGAGGTATTTTCTGCCTCTCCGTGGTGGCTTTCCTGACATTAGAGTTGCACTCTGGAGTGCTCTGTTTTGGTATCCAGAGTTCTTCTGTTAAACCCCCAAATCTACAGGCAGTCAATGCAAAAATGGGGTTCGAAAGGGAAAACCAAGTTATGATGGTTGTTTCCTGATTCTTTTCCAACATGTGGATAGGTGCACATGTAACCCCAGCTAAATTCTCTGTGTTCTTTGAGGCTCACAGAAGCCGTGGGGCTACTGTGATTAATGTATGTGTGTGCTGATTGGTGAGCCAACTACTGCATAACAGCTTTGATTGCTCTTTCCGTGATGGAAACACTGACTTAGGCTCTTCTGGCTCTTGCTGCTCATTTGCACAGAACTAGTAGGAGTGTAATTATCTGGGAGGCCTTAGCTGATGTTAAATTTGGTTGAAAGTGACTGTATTCCACAGAGTTATTAGAATGAGACAGGTAAGCAGACAGGTAGGCAATCTATCCATACAAACCTTGCTGCTTTGGGGAAGCTGCTTCTGTTTAAAAGCATCACTCACACAACACCGAGTCTTTGAAATCTCATTATGTCCTGCAGGTATAATAGGTAGGAACTGTGTAGGAACTTGTTCTTACAGACAGCATCCTGTAGGGTGGAAGTATCCCCTGCAGCAGTGGCAATATTTTAAGTCTTCATTACTGAAAGTTCTGCCTTGTGCACCTTTTTGTAGTGCCTTTACCATTGAAGTGTTTTAGAGTTATGCATAAGGCAAAACACAGGGAGCATTTCCCTTAGCCCTCTTACACAAAGTATGGTGTAGCAAGTATCAAATTTGACTTGGTTATTCCTAGGAATATCATATATCTTATTCTTATGAAATATCATATATCTTATTCTTATGAAATATCATATATTAGCAATGAAGAAAAAAATGCCCAGTGATAGCACGTTGTGTTTGGATGCAAAGGAACTTCATGGGAATAACCCTCTGAATCTGAATAGGGCACTACATTTGGCAAAAGTTTGTCTCTTCAGGTAACCTTGACTGTTCATGTAAATATTGTTCATTTGTTCCTATTTGTCTGGTTCTAGTTATACCTCTGGTATTTTAGGACTTTTTAATCACTCACACAGATTCACGTGCACACACAAATCTGAAATGGAAAGATTTTCTCACTGCAATAATGACTACTAATCTGAAGAAAGTCTTTGGAATTCTCATCCCTGTCAGTCTGCTGCATTACACATCTCTCTGAATAAAACTTGGTAAACCTCTCCATATAGTCATTTTGCAAACTATTGTGAAAGCTCTGAAATTAGCATTTAACATCTGTTAACTTGCTGACATATATTCAGGTTCATCCAGAATAAATTAAAAAATAAGTAAAAACTAGAAAAAAAAATCACTCTTCTGTCTCCAGATACTATCATGACAGACAAAACAAAGTTTACTTGGAGTCATTGCAAAGAATTGTGGAATGCAGTTCATGGAAGTTGGGACAGCCTCTATCAACAACTTGTTTATGAAAAAAATATGGGGTTAGATAACTTTTTTTCAGTTCATGATTCAAAGGAAAGATACGAAGACCAATTAAAGAAAATATCACAAAATCTGCATTTTCTGCATTACACAATTCCAATGTTTAATTCATTCTAGACAGCATTTTTGGATCATTCTTCTAATCCATACCTCCTAAAGGAACAAGCCTCAAGGGATCATTCTGTTGCCAACCTGACAGAAAGTTTCAACTTGAAGAATTAAAATTAAGCAAATCAAAAGCAGAGGTTTTGACACTTGAGGATGTCATCCAACATACTTTTGGCTATACAATAATACTCCTCCTCATATTTTGCATGAGAGTCAGATTAGGCATGGTTTATAATAGGATGCAGGACATGTAAGATAACCTTTCTTCAACCACTCCCATCAGGTCTGCTCCCAAATCTTGCAACAGATACCTGCATTCAAGTAAAGCTTCTCAGCAGTGTTTAACAAACTGAAATGTCTCTGATATATTACCAAGTTACAGGAATGGAATTTATACATAAACAAGGATTGTTATCTTGTCTCTCTTTCGGTCTTATCCGTTCTTTAGCATGCTGTTGCTCCTTTTCCTCTGAAGACACATCTAGAGTTTCAGGTTATCCTTTTCTGGTCCCTTTCTAACTCAGTGGCTGACATCGCTTCTGAAGTGTGATGTCAAAGCTCAATCTCCAGCTAGAACCCTGCCAGACTAATTGACTGAAGTGTTCAAGGAGTTTCAGGACACAACTGAATTTTTTTTAATTAATTACAAAGTTGTATTAAATATTGCTGTATTTAAGGAATTCTTTAATTTAGAGAACAGTATGGGGGAGAGATGAAAGGGACTGTTGCTTTTATAAAGCTGATGGAAATTTCCTGTTCATGTTGATCTTCTTTCTGCTATTCTTTTATGAAATATTAGTCTTCAAATATATTTTGTTGATTACTAGGTTCCTAAGTACACATGAGCATATCTAAATAATATGAATAATATGAATAATATGAATAATATCATAGCTGTTAAATATTGCCACCTGCTCAAGTCAGAATTTGTGGAGAATTTATGATTAGTGGGCCATGAGCATGGGCACCTATGCAGTAAAATGTCTTCAGAAACAAAGATTCCAAAGCATATCCCATTTTCTTCTTCATTTCCTCCATTGTTTACTCCTAACAACTAATACTCTGTGATATGGGTTGTGCAGGGCTTGTCCCATAGCTGTCCTTCCTACAGGTGGCATTGTTAGAAAAGGACACCTGCTGATATCCAAGCCCATTTTAGCCTGTGGGACAGTAAAGAGAAGCTTTGTTCCTAAACCTATTGAAACACAATCCAGTGACTTCTTGTTATGCCCAGGTTGATGCAAGTTCCAGGACCAGAAGAATAGTGGAAGTGAGATGGAATTTTGGGGGAGCTAGGTTTGCTAGCAGAACATGTCATTTAAATAAGGTGGCACCTAAACTGAGCACATCCCACTGTCTCCTGTTGCTTCCTTTTTTCTTTTTCTTTCCAAAAAGTAGTAAAATCAAATACCTTTTGTCTGTAATTAATCAGTCGTTTCTGTTGCACCTGAATTCCTAATGAACACTTAAACTTTCATAGAAGGGAATGCTTTTAACACAATTTTCAGATATATCACTGTGCTGTTCCAGAATGTTTAATTTGACTGTCTGGGTAAATTGAAATACTGGAGATTAATACAGCATTAAAAATACAATGAAATGTGCATTTCCCAGTCGGTTAAATGCAGGCAACTTGGAATTCTTAAGTTGGTACAATTAATCAGTTAGACATACTGCCTCTGTAATACTCAGGTTATATCATTTCCCAGTAGGATTTTTATGTAAAAAAATTATTGCTTTATAATTTAACACTAAGTGCTCCCTGTAGAAAAATTAGAGTGCCATCTTGTAACGTAAACAACGTAGATTACTGTTGTGTAGGCTTAGTTCAGTCTTCTTTGCATTGACTGTGAAGCATATGACACTGAATCACTTTTTTTAAAGTCAGTGGGCAGAATTTTCCAAACAGTAATATTTTATTATTTTTTTCCTCATGGAACTTCTATTTCTGTTCATTAGAACCTGTTCACACAAAGTCATTGCTGGAGATTTAGTGAAAAGTTTTCCTTTCTTCAGAAAGACAAAATGCTAACAGTGTTTTCCAGGCTACCAAATTAAAGTATGTAGATTTTAGTGAAAGAGACATATTTCCATTATCTGACTGTAGTTAAAAATAAGGGTAAAGTAGCCTTTCCTTAAGATGTACAACTTTATACAACCTGTTTGGCTGTTTTCTACTTAGCTATAGTAAGAAAAACTGTAAACCAAAACTTCTCACTATCTCCTTGTTATTGATTTTATTGTATCCTTTCTTCCACTCCCATTAATCTCTTCATATACACAATTTAGTAAATAGTCTACCTAGACACACTGTAAATAGAACTGCAAAGCGGATGAATGACCTCGTTTTTAATCCTCATTACAATTTAATTTCTTTTATTGGACATGATTTCTGACCTTGATTTTTTTTTCCCCCCACATATTTAAAGCCTTCTGATCTGGGGAACATTTAAAACATATATTTTGATTTATTAATTTATCATAGTGCCAAGAAAAAAAGATGTGTGTACCTTGAACCGTTGGGTCAGTATAAAACTATGTTCCTGGAAATGAAATACTGTAATTAGAATTCCCTGGAGGCAATGTTTTCTTTTTAACTTGATGTTACAACTTCAAAGACTTTGTGACTTCAGCTGATAGTGGAGCAACTCCCTAAGGCCATCTCACTTAGACAGCTCAGGGATGGCCATTCAGTAGGAGATAAGGGAGTCTGTGAAGTTAATGAGTAATTCTGCCATTTAAAAATGCACTGGGTTTTTATTCATCAGTGAAAATTACAGTTTTGACGTCTTAGTTAAAAGCTGAGTAGGAATAGGGAAATGGTGCCAGTAACATAAGAATGATCAGAGGTGATAATGTCATAGCACTGGCAAGTAAGAATTTTAAAATGAAGTGCTTTTCCTTCCAAAGGCTCACAGAGTAGAGGAACTCTTCAGGTCATCCCATCACCAATGCAGTTACTTCCAAAAGAAGAGCAACTAAATTAATGTTTAAGTTACTTAAACATTGGTGCATCTTTCACATCCCTGGAGCAGCTTTCCACAAAGTAATTGCACATTATTTGATAGTTTCTTCCCCCTGCCCCCACAAACCTTTTTCCCCCCACTTGCTTTGGTTTATTTGATTCTCTTGTTTTTATGTAAATGAGCCCATTTGGAGAATGACCATGTTACAGCATACCACTTTTGAGCAAAAAGTAAGTGTGTCAGCAAGAGTGAGATGCTGTGCCTGGCCTGCAGCCCCTGCCATGGGTCCAAAGCTGTGTTTGACAGAGGCTGCTGGTGCTGAGGACAGTTTGGTTGGGGCTGCCAGTGCTGAGGACAGTGCTGGCATGTGAGTTGCTGATAAGCTGCCAAGTGCAGCCAGGCTGTTACTGGTGGCACGTCCACACAGACTGGGCCAGGGCTCAGGACTTGGACACACAGTCAAACCCTAATCCTTGTTCTCTCCTGTTATGATTCTTTTGTTCAGACAGCAGATTCCCTTTCTCTGTGCTCCAGTGTATATTTTGGAAGTTCATACGGTAAGAATCAGAGGCCAAAGATGGGAAGCAACAGGAAAAAAAAATGCTGGATGGATAGGATGAAAAAGAGGGCTTTTGGGCTGCTGTGTCTCAGACAGAGATGAGCACCTGTCAGTGCTGCAGAGCTTGGCAAGAGGCATGGGAAGTTAACCTGGGAGAACAGGTTATCCTGAGCTATTTGTTTCTGAGTGCTGCTGTTTGCATGGGCAAGGTCTCCTCTGAAGGAGCCTGCCTTTCCCTGCAAGACTGGTGTTGCTTATCCTGGCCCCACATCCTTCTGACAACTGAATAGGGATGAGCTGCCTGCCTGCAGCTGCCAGCCTCTTGCCAGCCCACTAATAGCAGGAGCAGGAGTGGAGAGGGAGGGAAGGGTGTTGTAACCCCGTGGACCTCAGGGCAGCCGTGTACACAGCACGTACCGCTGAGTCAGCCCAGCCCGGCTCGTCTCGGCCTCGCAGCGTCTGGGGGGGCTCCATGGCTGCTGTTTAATAATGTATGTGAGTCCTGAGCTGCAGCTTGAAGTTCAAAGCTCAGAGTGTCTAGTCATGTAAATAAGGCTACTGGACTTGTGCAGTCTAAGCAAACCCTCTCTTTTCTACCCTTGATACCCAGAGACAGTTTTCGTGGTCGTTCCATTTCATGTTGCCTTGTTGAAGGAAAAGGTATATCTGCATACTTGTGCACAACATTTCCTCTATTTGTGTAGTCCTATTTTTTTTCCATCATCATACTACTGATTCTTTGGGACATTTTAATAACTCTTTAAATACATGTTTATTGCTGCCCTTAAATTCCCATCAGTTTGTTGAGATACTTTTGAGTTGTTGTATGGAGTGTTCTCTCTGTAACACATTCAGCCCTGTATATAAAGAGATTATAATCTTTGTATCATGTCACAGAAAATGTTTTGCATGCATTTATTAGAAATCTAGTTTAACTATGTTATGTGCTAATGAAAAAGAAAATCCATACCTGCAACTGGTATTTAAAGAGGTAAAAATCTCTTGATCTTTAATGGTAGCAATATTACTCTTAGCTGTTCCACATAATGGTAGACTAGTAAGCTGAGATGCTGTTTGAATAACACACTGACAAATCAGATGAATAACATCTGATGATCTAATGAGTAACATTATTTTTAAAATACTGTGAATGAGTTTTTCTAACGAACAGGCATATTTTCTAGAGCATACGTACTACTGCTAGTACTGCTACAGTCAGAAGAGTGCTGTCATTCAAGAAAGGTAAATTAACCTGTTCATTTAGAAGAAAGAGACTGAAGTCTGTCTACCTGCATCCTTTCTTCCCTTCTGACCCTTGAGAGCATGCATTGACTTCAAAATTCACAGAAATCAAATTAAGTGCTACTTAGGTTTAGAGTGCCTTTCATCTCACTATACATGTAGACCAGAAATGGATCTCCTGAATAACACAGGCCTTAGAATTTCACTCAGTAATTTCAACATCCAGCCTGCAATTTGTGGTTTAGTTAGGGCATATCTTTAAGACAGACATCCAGTCTTAAAAGATTTAAAATGAGGGTGAATCTACTACATTCCTTGACTGTGGAGTGTTCTCTGTTTTCTGGACTGAATATGTCCAATTACAGCTTTCAGCAGCTGAACTTTATGTTTCTGTTTGCCAGATCATACTTTTTTTGTTCTAAAAGTATTAATCTTTTTCAATACTTCACTAGGCAATAGTGGTTTAGGTTTGACACTCTCTAAACATAATTAGGATGATGTTTGAAAAATTCAGGCAGTGTAATACATAACTGTGTATCTTTAAATAGCTTGTGGTGCAGTTTCAGTATATTTCCTTTTATTTTCAATACATCATAAATATATAAAAAGAATCAAAATATATGGTTCCTATATATATATATATATATATATGTGTGTGTGTGTGTGTTCACCAGAAAAAACTCCCCAAAACTATAAACATACAGTGTAAGCTCGATTTCAGTTTTAAACAAAAAGATTTGTCTTAGAACAAAAAAAGCTTTTATTTTACAGGCTTTGTTGTGTGCTATTTCTTAATCTTATTTCTTCTTGAACTTTCATATAGTCTTACAAATCTGTTTTGACAATATTTCCCACTGAGTTGCAGGTAAAGGGCAGGCAATACAAATGTAGGAAACACAGTTTAGTTCAATAGAGGAATTGGATTTAATATATAACAGCTTTGACATATAGCATGACTGGAATCCTCCAAGATGCAGTGCCCATGCAAAATTTCATTAGCCAATCACTTCAGTACCTGAAAATTATTTTTTCTCAAGTATTATGTTTTTTCCACCCATCTTAGAAGTACTGATCATATTTTTAAACTCGATGAGCCTGTCTTTTATTTGAAAATCTGATGAAAGATTGCAGGAATTTTCTTGTCTGTTGCAGTTACTTTAGAAAGGAAAAACATTTATTTATTTAATTAAGATAAACTCACAATAAAATCTCGTTAATGGCATTGCTCTGAGAAATACATCCACAGGCTGTCCTGGCAACAAGAGGTGGAGATGGAGAAATATGTCTCCTGACACAGATTTCTAAAAGTAATCTTCTATTTTATGATTTTTTAAGAAAACAGTAAGTTTTAGCTTTGCTTCCCATGTTCATACAAAAAGTGTTGTATTTTTAAAATACACAATTAAAACCCCCTAGAAATTATTCAAAAATCTCCATTGTCATTGCTCTGGCTGTAGCACAATCTCTAAGGATTGCCATTTTAATGCTAATTCCAGAAGCAAATGGAGCCAGCTGACATGTGCAGTATCAAGAGAAGAAGGTCAGCGTAGCAGCAAGAGACACAGGAAACAGCAGGAGACTGCATTATTACTCATTACATATATTACACTGGACCTTAGGGATTCCTGCTCTGACCAGGACATTGTTATGCCTGATACTGCACAAATGCAGCAAGAGCAATCCATGGCCTGAGTGATCTCAAAATAGGAGCAAGGAAAATGTTTATTTAAATTGTCCTTTTTTGTTTTAATTTTTTTTTGCTTAATTTGCACATGTAGAACCGAAACAAGCTGGCATATATTCAGAAAAATGCAAGGTCTTTTGCTGTCCCCTGTGCCTCTGGCTGTGATTCAGATATTTTAATTTGATGAGTGTCATTAGGGAAAGCATGGGACACTCAATGGTTTATGAATTCCCCCTGATGGTACACATTGCTGCATGTACTCATGTAAGTACACAGGCAGTAAAGAGCTTCTCAAACTCTATGGGATGCATGTGGCTGCATGCTCAGTCAAATGAAATTACTTAAAGTGGAAATTATTTTATATTGCATTGATTTTTTTTTTTTTAGCCACCTCCACCCCCCAGTTGTCATTAGCCACAATTGTTGTTTTCACCTGGGGATTCATCATAATTCAGATCTGTCTGCTGTGCACACAAGGTCTGGCTTTCATAATGTTTAAGACTGGGAAGGATCAATAAACCATTTAGTCTCATTGGGACCTTGCATGTCACATCGGTTAAATTTCACCGAGTTACCTGCATGCTAAGACTGGCAACTTTATATAAATAAAACTGTTTTGTTTTTTTTTAGAACAGCTGAAAACAGCAGAGAGTAGAGCATTAGCAATTTTGGAGGTCTATGCAAAATGATTAGTTTGCTCAGATGATCTCAGCAGGTGTTCCATCATGCATACTGAAAAGGGACGTGATTTGTTTCCTTCCTCCCTTCCTGTCACTCAGACCTATGGAATGCATCCCATCTGATTATAAGTGGGGAGATCACCATGACTCCCCATGGGCAAGCAGTGCACACAAGCTAGTATCTGGGAACAGTAATTCTTTGGTAGTTGGTGACCAATGTGTAAAATTTTAAAGAAATTAAGTGTTTTCCTTTCATTCCCTCTTTTCACCCCTCAGAAATAGAGAAAGAATAACTAAATGTGAAAAATTTTATCAGTTAGACCAGATGGTGTAGGATCACTTTTACATAGCGACCTAGACTTGGTGGGAATCAAATGGGATTTCCCTGCAGACCTGAGTTCAGCCTGGAAAAATAGATTCCCTCTGAAGACTGAGGACTGCCTCTTTGTTTTGAGCTTGGGGAACCAAAACTGGTGAGTTGCCTTCCACCACTGTGCAAAGGTGTAGCCAGTTCTCCCTCGTATTTGCAGTTATTCTTTGTATACAACCAGTGATTGTTGTATTGCTGCTGCTTTGTTTTGTTGGTTTTTTCCCTTCTTTTTTGGTCACTGTATTACATTAGAAACACATGTTATGGCAATTGTCTGCAAGCTTTGCTGTACAGCATGTTTTTGTTGATGTGGTTCTGGAAGCAGTGTAGCTATTTATTGGCTTAGAAGTTGGTCAAAGCTTGCGCTGCTGCTGAAGGGAACGGGCTGTTCTTACTTCAACCACAAGCAGACATTCCCATTTCTCCCCCTGTGCTGGCTCTTGCACTCGAGCTGTATCGTGGTGAGTCAAGTTTGCTCGTCCCTCCAAACCCACCACGGAAAAAAAAAAAATGAAACCACGCTTTGTCTGGGTTTGAACCGACGACCTGATCCAGGTCCCCGTGAGGAGCACTGCAGCTGCCTTTTGGGCAGCAGTGGGGAAATTTGTAACCCTTTTTACAGTGGTGGTGTAATGTTAGATTAGTCTCACTTGCTTGTGACCAGATTGTGTCTTGGAGCAGTTCTGTGCCAGGATTAGTCGGGCTCTGGCCCAGAGCCAGGGCTGCTGTGGCTGTGCTTCTTCCCCGGCCAACAGTAGTTTGTTTGGGGGTTTGCAATCTGTATTGTTTTAGTTGTGCTTCCAAACTGTAGCTTTTATTCTCTTATTACACGAGTTATATTTTAATCTCAAAGGTGTTATTTTCTACTTGTCAGTATAAAATACTTATTGCTGAGTTGCAGTTGTTTAACCTGGTGGATTATACTGTAGCGGTAGCCAAGTTTCTTTAACTCTTTAATTATTTATGTACTTACTAATCTCTGTCATCTGCTTGCTTGCAATAGAGATTTTATGTTTAGATCATTGCTTCAAAAAAAAAAAACCCACCAACAACAAACCCAACAAATCAAACCCACAACGTGAAACAGTTGGAAATAGCAGTGTACTAAGAATAGGTCCCTGGGGACCTTAAAGCACTTCTGCTTATTCTTTGTGGGCCAAAAAGTCATAAAAGAGAAAATATATAATACAAGTATTTAATAAAATCAAGTTCAGCTATGAAATTGGAAATTAAAATCTAGGATATCAACACAACAGAGACCACTAACACCATCACAAAAATATAACAGATTGGTTTGCTAGTCCTGCTGGTTGACATTATTGATATTTGTAGGCCCTAACTACTTATTGTTAGAACAGTGAATTTACTTTACTTGTTTATAGTTTCCAAAGTTTAAGTGTTTCAGGTTTTACTGTGTAATAGTATTTCCTTGGCTTTTCTTTTTTTTGTTTTTTGGGGGATGTTTCTAATACTAAATGTCTTCCAATAGTTTAAATTAGTTTTAGATATACAAGTAGATAAAAAAATTAGAAATTAAGCTGGAAGATTTAAAAATATTTGTGCAGTAGCATGTCTAAAATGACTAACAAAGAATCACTACATTTTGTCTCAGTAGTCTCCATCTTTTTCTTAAGGAGTATCATTTACTTCTTGGAAGATCAAATCTTCTATTATGTGTATTGTGTTCTACATTTTTTCTAATTACCAATATATATATCTAAGTTAAAACTCAGTACCTGTAAATATGAATTAATTACTGCAAAAAAACACTTCCACTGTTGCTGTAAACAGAGCAGTTTGGATAAGTATATCAGAAAATGCTGCTTATTAGAGATAATTTGAAATGTAGTGCAATTTTACTCCAAGCCACAAAAGAGTATAAGCTCGATCTTGAGCTGTACAGCATCAAGCAGAGTTGAAATTGTTTCATCATTTTGGTCATAAAATCTGAAAGAAACAGGTCTTCCAATAAACCCATTATAGCTGAGAAGTTCTGCTGCTTCCATTCAGGTGATGCAGTTCCTAGAAAATTTAATTTAGCAGCAGCAAATTCTTTAATAATTTCCAGCTGACTGACTTTATCAATGAAAATAGAAAATATGTTCCAGTTTTGTCCATTTCCTGCAAAATAATCTTACTGGCTTAAAGCCAAGTCAGAACACTCAGAATAGCTTTTTGGCATGTGTCAAGCTTTATAGAGTGGCTCTGGGATTCCTGGTACCAGAAACATGAATGAGAGATGTGGGAGGAAGTTTTGGGTTGCTGGCAGCAAAATCTAAGTAAAAGCAAGACAACAGGATGAGAGATAATTTGTGTAGGCAAAGTCTAATAGTTTAAAAAGGAACCGATGATCAGTGTATCTAGTAAAAGTGGTTTTGGCACAGCTGAGGTGAGGTACTTGCAGGCTTATTATATTATAAGTCTTAGGCCATAGTCTGAGCCTCAGCAAACAGAGGGAGCTTTACTGATTTCAGTTAAGCTGTCCATATTTACATAAGGTGAAGTTACAGCTTGCTAGGTCAAGTTAAATAGGAAGTCATTGCCTCTGTCCATACCTATTAGGCAACATACATTTCTGAGTCTCTTAGACAATACAACAAGATGTATTGTACATATATAAGATGCCAGGTAACTAGAGAGACAAAATGGCATCTGTTGAACAAATCTGCCTCGATTTGTCATGGCTGAACGTGCTAAAAATTCTGGATGAAATTTTAGTTGGGTTTGGGTTTGTATGATCAACCCTGTGAAAAACTCTCTTCAGTCTTAAGCACACCAGATACAGTGCTTAATTGAATCCTTGATTGACAACAGATCATTTTTGCAGTCAACACTTTATTATCTAGTTTGGCTCTGGATTAGGATAGTACATAGCTTACAGAAGGAGGAATTAAAATAGCACAGTGGGTATTCTCCAGACTTTATGATTGTTTATGAATGCTGAGGTTTCCAAACCAGAAGAGTTTAGAAGACTCATCTGAGCCTTCAATTCATCAGGTTGTCCTGCTTTCCCTATTCTTCAGCAATTTGTGTGACTGTGGACTCTGGCTCACCTGTGCTTCAAATCTCTGCAGAAAACATATAAACGTGTTTTCCTAGCCATAATATTATTTCAAAGCCTCCAAGTACTGTAATAAGTAAGATCAGAGCAGTACAATTGTCCTATCACACATGGTGAGATTTGCATCCCCTGGATGAATATTGTGAAAATCCTTGTTGGCTCTAACTACATACTCAGGCGTCAGCCTTGTGGGGAAGCTCTTTCTCTGAGGACTGAATAGCACTCCTAGAATAGTATGTCCTTTCCGTTTTGTTCCCTTTTGTACACTGTGTGATGAGTATTTCCTTCCCATTTGTTCACCATGAGATTAATTCAATGGCGTAGACTTACTAAGATTTACCTGGAACTTTGGCACTTTAATTTCTGCGAGGGGATTGGAAACGTGAGTATCTGATTAAACATTGCAACAAAAGGTGCTTGGTCTTTTCAAATATCCCTTTACTCTTTTAATAGGAAATGGAGAATTGTGGTATATTCCATTACAGCCTTCTAATAGAATTTTGTACAAATTCTGTGCCTTTTAATAACTGTCTTCAAGGTTATTGATACTAGCACTTCAAAAGTTTCTTTCTTCCTCATCCTTAGGATCAGATCTAAAGACAATAACCTGGTTACAGTATGTCACATTCATTGTCTTAATTCTTTCTCTTGTTAGAGTCATATTTCTTAGCTAGCACTGACCTTGGCACTACTGTTCAGTCCAAGACAGTTTCCAGAGTGCCACATTTATTTTTTTTTTTCTTTCTTTTTAAACATACGAAAATATTTCTGACATTGGAGAATGTGGTTTTCTTTCTAGTCTTTCTCAATATGTAGTTCAACACTGGGAAAACTTCTCTTTCTTTCTTTGGTGACTCCCTTCTGTTCCTAAGTTATCATTCAGTGTTCCAACAGCTCTCTCTTAACGTGGACCTTTTGCTGCCTCCAGCTCAGAGGAAAATGGAACCATTTGTTTTTTGCTGTTCCCAAACTACAACTGCGTAAAAAAGTTAACTGGGCAAATAGTTACCAAAACATGAAAAGGTTAGGTTACTTTAGGATCATATACCTGATTTCACAACTCAATGCTAAAGCAACTATCTGCCATCATAGAGCACTGAATTTTGAGCCACTGAAAATCCAGTCTGTATTGCACACCAGTGATTAATTTGTGTATCCTGTTAGGAAACTGTGGTATGTAGTTCTCAATGATGAGTTACCTTAAAATGTTTTCAGCTGTATTCTTTTTTTACTTGACGTCCCCTTGGGGCAGAATGAGCAAGGCTGAATCTTTTTGTTACATAATGTGCTGCAATTTGGAAACCACTTACATCCCATGAAGGAATTATTTGATTTAAACAGATTTCCAGGGCACCTGATTAGGTAAAACCCGAAGAGTTTAGCTGATTTCCAACCAATATGTAGTTCTACCCATTTAAGACACAAACTGGGGGGGTTTCCTACTAGTGATTCAGTGAGGTGCTACGTATTTTCAAGGCTGAAGAGCCATATTTATCATGATTTTCTTAATCTGTGACGTGCTTATATCTTCCATTGATATTGACACTGCTGAAGCAAATCTGTTCCTACCACCTGTGTCCTTAGAAAGGTGTGATATTGCAGAAGGAAGGATGTCTGAGCTAAACCCCCAATTTTAAATAAGTATCTATTTTGCATGGGTAAACCTTTTTTTCCCCCCCTCCCATATCATTTCTGTGGTTGTTGTTACTGTAAATTGTCCTTAGTTTTAAAAGTTTGCCTTTTAGGGATTAATCAAAGCATAACACTTGAGCCCAGTTTACATACAGCAAATATACACAGCATTTTTAAATGCCTGTGTCTCTTTCAGCATAACCTCTGTGTTTATAAACACATCTCAGTCAGAACTGCTGTCCATTTCAGTAATCAATTTTGAGCTTAATGTATATATTTTAATACCAAACATCTGGTTCTTTTGGAGCAGAATCCTAAAATCTACACAATCCTGTGGAACAGACAACTTTCCTGGGGTTTTTTTTATGTTGAGTTATCCTGAGGTCTGCTAGTTATGCTATTTTCACTTTGTAGTGTTCCCGACCTGTTGTGGAATGTAGGTCTAAAGAACTTAAAGTTTGTTTATTGACTGACCAGAATGTGCAGCTGGCAGCAGGTCTCTCTGGATATCTGTGCAGTCCAAAGAAGTGGCTTCAAGTGCCCATGCAGGTGTTTGTCCCAGCTCTCTTTGGGAACGGAGACCCAAATCGTTCCTATGAGCACGGATTTCAGATTGCTTATCCCCTGTGTCTCGCAGCTTATATGTCTCAGTTGGGTTGTTGTATGTACTGTTGCTCAGTAACAAAAGAAAATCATAAAGGGTTTTTAGAACGTTTCTCTTCATAGCGTTGGCTGGGCCGCAGGTCCAGAGGAGGTTTTGATTTTCTTATGTGTCTTACATGGTGGTTGCTGCTTTGTTCTGTTTATATGTGTAGTTTCTAGAGGTGTGTGATGTGTCTTTGGAGTGTTTCACTCGTTGGGATCAAGAGACGTGGGAGGTTGTTCTTCACAGTCAGGGATGTTCTTAGATGAGTTAAACAGATATGTAAGACTTGCCTATTCAGCCTGTATCGAACTCTGTCACAGGCTGGGGACTTGCTCTCTGCAGTGAGTGAAAGACAGATGTTTCTTCTCATCAAATGATTTTCCGTTCTTTACTTTTATAGGGACTCACTGTGTGCCTGTGACTCACGTTGTCACACCGAGGTTACAGCTGGCAGTGTGTTGCCCACAGAACGAACCATTCAAAAGCCACAGCCAGTGAAAAAAGAAAATCCACTTGCTTGTTTTTCTCCTCAGTGCATGAGTTAATGGTGTCCCCATATATGTACAGTGTGTGACATCTTCTGTTAGTGAGCT
>JAWWLV010000001.1:9500002-9514595 GCA_035041135.1 Platyrinchus mystaceus
AAGACTTGCCTATTCAGCCTGTATCGAACTCTGTCACAGGCTGGGGACTTGCTCTCTGCAGTGAGTGAAAGACAGATATTTCTTCTCATCAAATGATTTTCTGTTCTTTACTTTTATAGGGACTCACTGTGTGCCTGTGACTCACGTTGTCACACCGAGATTACAGCTGGCAGTGTGTTGCTCACAGAACGAACCATTCAAAAGCCACAGCCAGTGAAAAAAGCAAATCCACTTACTTGTTTTTCTCCTCAGTGCATGAGTTAATGGTGTCCCCATATATGTACAGTGTGTGACATCTTCTGTTAGTGAGCTCGTCAGGGTAGGAAGTGTCAGGATCATGACACATTTTCTTTGGACCTGCATCTATTCAGCTGTCAGAAGTCTGACACAGACCTGTAGTCATAGATGGTTTGAACCAAGTAACAAATGGATCTTTAATTTGGAAAGGAAAGAGACAACTAAAGTCCCTCTAATAAACATAATTTTTTTTCTTCCATTAATAGGAGTTACCTTTGCATTAACTATAATTGTAAAGGTCCATATCCAGGTACAAAATCACCCAAGTCTTTAAGAAGTGCTTGAGTACTTGATTATTACAGCTTTCAAAAGAAGTTCTTTATTTAAATCCATTGCCCTTTTTTTTTTTTCTTTTCCTTTTGTGTCTGTGTTTTTCAGACATCTTGTCAAGGCTTGCTGTTTCTTATGAGAATTGATGCTTAATGTGGAATCATAGACATAACATCTGACCTGGAAAAAAAAAGTTCTAACAAAGGGTTGAATCTTCAGTATTGAAGACACTGAAGTGAAAAGTAGCCTGATTAAAGACAGCAGTATTGAGGTTTTGCCATTAGACTAGAAAGGCTGAATTGTTACTAAAAGCCATGGAGAGGGGGACTCTGGAATTTGTGGTGAAAGGAAATTGAAAAGAAACAGAACATTTGGATTCATGTTTCATGAAATAATGTGTGTGACAGAATAGGAAGGCAGTCTGAGGGAAAATTGACATAATTTTTTCCTACAACTGGGAAAGGCCAGATAAATATGTCAGTGTTAACAAGTGAACTATTGTATATGTAGAGAAAAAGATCCAGAACAATTTGTAAATATTAATTTGCATTGGCCTTAGAAGAATATTTTATAATATACAAAAATATACTTTTTCTCTGTAGAACTTTTATAAGCCCATACTAATTGCAAATCTTTTTTTTATTTTCTTAAGTTTTATAGGACCAATTCATTATTCAGCTTCACTTATCTTAATTATGAAGCTATAAAGTTAAATATTTCCCACTGTGTTTTGTTACAACCACAAGAAAAATGTAGAAATGCCACAGTATTAAGTTTTTCAGATAGAAAAAACCATTATGGAAAGAAAAAAGATATTATTGGTATCTTGAGTCTTAGCTAAAAAGATAAAAAACCCAAACCAACAAAGACAGAATTGTAGATTTTTTTTTTTACAACAAAAGAACAAAGCACATTCTTAATGTTGATGTACACAGACTAATGGAGACAATGGGTTACCAAAGTAAGAAGGAGCAAAATCATGCTTTAATAATTGAAATAAGCTCTGCAAGTAAATAATTGGAATATAAAATAATTGTAAATAAAGATGCATAGAAAAAACTAGAATAAAAGAAAAAAAGAAGTAATTAATTCCATTTTAGCAGAAAGCAAAAGTTGGGAAGTGGTCACTGAACAGATGAAACTTCCATACTGAAAGCAGCCAAATCATACAACCCAAGTGTTCCCAGTAGCAGCATCAGGATTTTGAATTCTGTATTTCAGAAGAACAAATACGAATTTGTCATCACTTCGGCCACTCTGTCACCGTGACAGAGTAATGCTAATGTTTCATAATTATTTTGGTGGTAATTATCTGAACTGCTTTGTTTTGTGTAGTGTTTTCGGTAATTTATGAGAGAAATTATGCACTTTATTGGTGTGCTTCTGTTCGTGGCTTTTATTAGCAGTGTGTTTCAGGGAATTTCTCAAGCGTGATACTGACTGTAGGAACATTCACATCAGCAGGAGGTTTCACATGCTGAAGTTGCACACGTTTTAGATGTCTAGAAATTGGATTTGTATAAGAGGAAGAGTTGGAAAGTTAATATATTTGTATAGTTTACTTACTGCATAGATGTTCTTTAACTTAATCCTTTCACACAGGTGATGATTGTTTTGACTTTTCTCTAGACCATACAACATTTTTTTCTTATCAGCTACTTATTTTCATCTCTGATTAAAGAAAATGCTTGTATTCAGATAAAATAAGAAGCATAGAGTTGAGGAATTGCCTTAAAATAAACAAGTGCGGGTAGGTAGGCAGGTATTGGAGCAAGATTTCTTGTTTTCCTGTTTTCCCTGGCAGTCACCAAAGACTCCCATGGACAGAAGAGAGAGAGCCTGGTTCTATTCCCTAAAGTTAGAGCCTGAGAACCTTCTTGCTCTAAAATCATCTTCTGTGGCTTCTGCTGCTGTTTGCTCCAAGAAATCCTGTGGATAAGCACTGTAAATATTAAACCACCATCCCTGCAGATGACGTGGTGCTATTGTATAACTTGCATGACATAACATTATTATGTTGTTAGTTTTATATGGTTGTCCTTGGTGGCTGTAAAGCACAAGGATAAGCTGCTTGCCCATACACTTGTTTTATTTTCAGATCTGAAGTCCATTCCTGTGTGACACTTCCTACTACTGTTTAGGAGAGCGAAGATTTAAATGTTGCTGCAAAGACAGACAGAGGGGAGAAACAAAGGCACAGAAAATGAAATTAACAGCAGCACTGTATTGCAAAAGGTTTTTGAAATGTTATCATTTGTCAAGTAAATTCCACTGCTTACACAATTAGCAACCTGGCTCTGAGGGCACTATGGAGGCAATGTTGCTGTTCTTCATGGAAGAACTTGTGGATGCCAAAAAACCCCTTTCCAGTACATCCTTGTCTGTAAAGAGGCAATATGTCTTTTCTCAAGAAGGGAACAGAAAGGCTTCTATAATTTTTGATGAACTTTGGGAGCCCTTTATAGAACATTAACAAATGTCTGATGGCTGCTGTGTTCCTATAAACAAGACTTCTTTTTTCCTTGTTCTTCTTGTGCTTTAGTCCATAAACTGTTGGTATTTCCAACCTCCCAGCCCAACTAATGCTCAGGAGGATACATGTTTCTGCAGTCTCCAAAGAGCTAGATATCACCAGTTACACCCAGGAATTTCCTTTTAAAAGTCTGTTAAATTTACTAGGAATGTTTCTTGAACAACCTTAAGGAAGGCTGTGTTGGACTGGCTTGTGAGTTTTTTTAATGCCTGTATTAATTTGATTGCCTGAACTTTCAAACCAGCTGAAAACACAGTTAGCAGGGTAAGTATTAGCAGCACACAGACTTTTTTTCTCTCAGATTGAAGATGTCATCATAGATAGGATTCACAATTTTAAGTGACCAAATTGTAGAAGAATTATAAATATATTATAAATGGCCATTGAAGAGCTAGACATACTGACATGAAAAGTATCTGAAAACCTTGGGAATTTCGTCCGTTTCTTTCTTTTTATTCTGAGACTTAAGAGAACAGATTGCAAACTCACTTAAGAAGAAAAGCAAAAACCAGTTCTCAGATTGCCTTTAAATGTAGTATTGCCATTGACTCAGCTTGCTAGATTGCCTAACAGTTAGATCTGGGCTATCCTTTCACATAAAATAGTCTCTGAGTTCAGTGTTCAACCTGACAAATGCTGTATTTTTGTCATTGGGATGACTAGCAAAAATTTTCATCTCAGCAAAAACATGTTTGAACTAGAGGGTCCATTCAATATAGTCAGGTGTTCTCATCTGAAAAGCTGAGTTGAGGATCTACACAGTGGCATGTTGTGGTAAGAACACGCAGGGAAGGAAAGCCTCGTTGCTTTTCAGAGGATTTCATATCTTCCTGTTCACTTGGTATTTACCGTATTTACCAGTAGATGCTCTTTATGCAAGAGACTGAAAATACATTAATTTGAGTATAGATTAAATTAACCTCTCCTATACGTTTTCAAGGGGTTGCATATTAAATCAGCATTTGCAGTGGTTTTATTTCTATTTGGTTTTCATTTGTTTGGTTGTTTGGGGTTTTTTTTAATACCTTGGTTATAAATGGAATGTTGTTTTAAAAGCCTAAATGTTGAACTTACATAATATTATGTCAGAAAAATAGACATAAAGAACATGAATGGTGTAGAATCTCTGCCCCATGAATGTAACAGTTAAAGAAGGTTACAAAAGTCTGAATAAATGCAGCTTTATAGAGAATTTTTCCTTCATGCTTCAACTGTTACATCCTTACTTTTATTGAAAATACAAGTGAAGATTTGTTCTTGGGGGACTTCATTCAGATGGCACTTGGTACTTGTTGCTTGCAACCATAAAATCTATTAGCATTTTAACTGAATTCTTTTGCTTTAGTTGCTTATTCCGTATCCATCAGAGGTGCTAACAGATCTCCTGTGAATCATGACTAAACAAAACAGTTTTCTGTATAGATTGACAGGAAATTTTGACCCAGTAGTAACTGTCTTCCATAAAATTAGTTGTCATGCTTTGTAAAATTTCAACTAGCTAAGCTGGTTTGTTTATTATTATTATTATTTCATTCTGGTGTGCTCAGTCTATTTATTTATTTATTTATTTATTTATTTATTTACTCAGAGCTAAGTAAACCTGTCACTCATAATGTGATATTATGTCACCTTTTTTTTTTACTTTAGGCTAATCTTCATTATCTCTCCCATCATCCTTCTTCTTTCTTGAAGTTTGAAATGTTTATTCCCATATCTTCTCCTAACCTTTACGTTGGCCCCAACATTTAGCTTCGCGTAGTCTCTGTTTCTCAGCTTTCCACCCACAGAAGAATGCTTCCCTTGCAGAATTAAACAAAGTGACAGGCAGTTGGAAAAGTAGAGTACATAACAGCAGATACTGCTCAGTTGTGGAAATTCCTAGAATAATTTATTTAAGAAATAAGCATTTAATCTGGGGGCATTAAAATTGTGCTGTCTCATTGCATAAAATTCCTGTAAGTGACGGTTTACTGTACCTAATGCCTTGAGTTACTGCAGCCACAGCCAAGGAATCAAATTAGGAAAATGCTGGTTATGTTTTATAGATGTTCAAAGTTGAGTTCTTTTGCTCTGGTTAGAGTTAGAAGAGACAGCTTCATTGTTGTGCAGTAGCTTGATACCGTATTTCATTATCTCCTTTTAAAATAATACTCTACATCCAATCTGTGATTTCAGGAATGAAAGGGAAAAAATGAGGCAGAAAAAAAAAGAGAACTGAAGGAGAAGGAAGGTCTTGGACATTGCTCTATGTGCAGCTGATTCTTTGCAGGAAGAGATTTTGTGAGGGAAGCCTTGACTGGTCTAAGTGAATACAGTGTTGATTAGGAAGAAGTAGATGGCAGTGGATTGGAAGTAGACTGACTGAAAAAAAGTGTCCTAAGCCAGTTTATAGCCTCAGCCACATCTGTTGCTGCTTTTTTATTGGAAATTTTCACATGAAAACCTGGTTTGCAAGCTGGAGTTTGGAATAACTTTTCTTTACATTGGACCCTGACTTCCCTGCAAAAAGCAATTAAAACCATATGTATCACTTTTTTTGGATGCAAACTTCCCTTTGTCCCACACAGACCTGGGAGCATTACGGGTAACATAAGAGCTGAACTATTAAAGTAGTTACAAAATAAAGTAACTTTTCCAATGCATTTTGCAGAATAATTTTTTCACCAGATGCATTTGCTTACATAGAGCTTTTTCCTTGCCTTTTTTTTTAGGGGTGGGGGTCTTTAAGCAATTTAGAAATGTTGGTACCACGCTTTTCCTTTGGCATTGCTAGAAGCATTATTGACCATAATTGTTTTTCATGGTTTTTTTTTTTTTTAAATGGCAATCCTAAAATACAGGTTTGGTTATTTAACACCTACTGGGTGATTAGGCAAATGCAAACTGAGTTGTGTGGCTACGAAAACCACACGGGTGGAAGCCAATCATATTGATTGCTTCAGCCAATTATACTTGTACAACACATGGTTATCCCATTTTATTCACTAACATGCAGTAAAGCAAGCTGGCAGCTAAGAGTTGTTATATGATGAAAGCCTCTTTACTTACCACTCTGATATCACTGCTGTGAAGGACAAGTCTTGTAACATATTTTACCAATCTTTTCAAGAATACAACTCAAAGTTACTGGGACAAGAAAAAAAAAATGTTGGCACAATTAGTGTTGGGTTGAGAAGTAGCAGTTCCTGGCCAGCTGAAATGTTTTAGATTAACTTTTGGATTCAGCAATATACTTTGAAAGGAAAACTGTTGACAAGGCTGCAAGTACTCTGAAGGGCTGCGGTGATCTGGAATGGAAGTTCTGTTTGTCTCTGAGATTTCTGTTAGCTTTGAAACTCAGATGTCTTAATGCCTCTGAAACTAAAACCAGTCTATAGTACCAGCTGTGGCCAGATGAAGAGTCAGGGACTTGCTTAGCAATATATGGGTATCATCTCATTTTGGTGGGGATGCAAAGCTAGGCCTTTGCTAAACAAAATTGCAGAGGAATTCAGTCAGGATGCCCACAGTCCTGGGGATTAATTCCTTTGGCTGTTGTCATTTAGGCTCCTCTTCTCTTCCGCTGTAGGACTCACCATTTTGTAAATCATTTAGTGACCATAAAATTATTTATAAATCATTTTCAACTCATTTGAGATACAGTATTAGGAAGGAGCACCCTCCTCCAAAAGGTCAAGATTGTTGTTTATTGTCAGTGAAAAGGTTTTCCTTCTTTTCCCCTCCTTTAACTTCTAATGACATCCTTCTTTTCCATGCCACCAACTAGCTTTGTTTTCCTCTGAAATGACCAGCAAGAGTACTGCTAGAATTTATGTGGCTTAACTTCTTCTCTGTGAAAATGGCCAGCAAAGCTAATATCCTGAGCCCCTTTCTGCACGCTCTATCCTGGGTAAAATAGTGTGTTTCAATAATGCTTGCCAAAACACAGGTAGGAGAGGGAGCGGAATCACAAGGTCTTAATTTGGAAATAGCATCTCTGGAAAAGTGGATGTTGAGAGTTGTTTAAAATTGTTCAAGCCGTATTTTATGCAGGGCTGCAAATACCTCTTGGGGTGGGGGAGAGAGAGAAGAAAGAAAAAAGCAAAACCCAGCTTAAGATTCTCTTTTTGACGTATTTTCTTAATGCTTTGTGTATGTGGAATATATTAGGTGTACATTGCCCATCACTTCTCCATTATGAAGTCTCAGTTCATTAAGTCTTATCTGCAGCCTTTGAATAGAATGCAGTCTTCCTTTTTTTAGTAGCAGGGCAGGTTAGTCTTTTATCAGCTGTTAGACCTTGCAGATGTTTCCCTCGTAGCCATGTATAAAATGGCTGATATGGCACGAATCTCCATATGACAAATAACCTTCAAATGCCAGAATCCTATTTTAGATTCCAGTTCTTGTCCTAATCTCATACACATCTCTCTGTGATATGACAATTCAGGGTTACAGAAAAGATTGACTAATTAAAAAAAATATTTTATTTGGTTAAAGGTGCAGCACTTTAATAAGAGATGAAAGTAAGATTGATAGGATATGAACTGTTGTATTGTAATGCTCAACAAAGGAAAAAAGCTGTGTAAGGAACTGTAAAGGAAGACTTGTTTGGATCTTCGTGATGGAACTAGTATTTTCAACGTTTGAAAACATGAAATAGCAAGTTGAACTGATAACATGTGCCAGTGCCACCCATGCTCCACATTAAGAAGAATGGACTCCTTACATTCTTGAAGTTTGGTGCGTGTTCCTTTTTATTTCAGTGGCTTTGTGACTGTTGCTAAATTCCAAAGCTAGCAGACATTTGATGGCACAAGGAAAATGATAGGATGCTTGCTTTTTGATATGAATTGTATGGAAGAGCTGCCTTTAAGAGTCTATTTCTGCTTTAGAGGTCTTTCTGTAACAGCAGTAAGAAAAATTATTTTATATAAATATTGCTGGATTTATAAGTCAGGTATCTTGTCTTTACAACAATCGATTTTATTTTTGACTTGCATTAAGGTATTTTTTTCTATGTTCTGTATCCTCATTACCAGCATAGGCTTCCTTACATTCATGAAGGTTGAGCAGATGTAAATCAGAAGAATGAAACAAGGATTAGACTATTGGGCCCATTAGGATCCCAAGTCAGGTCAGTGTTTCATAGCCACGTTGACTTTCGGGGTTAAAAAAAAGAGAGAAGCGTGCATGTGCAGGTGAGAAATTCTTTTTGGTAGATGAAATCCAAAGCAAGCTCCCATCTTTCAAGTATGCTGTGCCATATTTTCTTGTCAAACTGCAGCCATTTTCTCAGCTGTTGGCCTTGCCATATAAGTAGGCACCAAATCTGCAAACTCGCTGGAAAGGTGAAGAAAATCTATCCGTGTTGGAACACTACTTGAGAGAAGGAACAAGCCTCAGAGGAATCCTGAGCTCCAGAAAAAAAGGCAACAAAGCTGCTGCTGACCTCTACAACTCATTTTAAAGCTTGGCCCTGTGCAAGATGCTAAGCAGAGTGCTGCTCGTTAAAATAAGAGGAAGATGAAGGCAGCTGCTGTGCTGAGACTTGCACTACAGATTGACTCATTGCTGGAAAGGAACTACAGAAAAATGGTGCCAGAAATCAGCTCGGAAACCAGAGGAGCATGTGAAAGGCAGGAGTTGTGAGAATGCTTATGAGTGTAGGGGTTTGGGGACTTGATCCAAGAAGCACAGCAAAGAAATTGAGAGGACTGCAGAACGCAGGTTAGCCCAGAAGTGTCTGAGCTGTCCATAGGAAAAGGCATCAGGAATCATAAGTATTGGGAACGCTTCTAGGGGAGGGAAAAGGATTTTGCCAGAAGCCAGAAAGATTTTTTTTTTTTAATTTTAATTTTTTCTTTATAGTGAACTAAGCAGCCAAGCACTGGCAAGCTGTTCCAGAGTGTGCCAGGTCCTGAGGCAAATGGAAAAAAAAAAAAAAATCAGGTGTATTCACTTTGAGGTTTCACTGACGAAACAGAACGTTTTTAGGTTTTGGGTTAGTTTTGCCTTTTTAAACTGGCAAAAGAGTGCAGTCATTATTTCTTCTTCAGATAGAGGCTGAAGTAACATTTTGATGCCAAAAAACATTTGTGTGTGTTTCACTGTAGAGAAATGCCTAGTATGGCAATTCCTAATAGTTTTTATGCATCAGTATATATGCAGGAATGAAACCAAAACAATTGGAGGCAGCTTTTTTCCTCTTCTTTCAGATAAACTGTTGCAAGTATTCCTAAGCTTTTCAGAGGGATGGACAGCTGTCTTGCAAGGTAAATCTGGTTTTCCTGGCACTGTGATCTGGCTTTGTGTTTTCCCTTCCATGCAGTTGCAGATCAGTTTGTGTGCTGCAGTGGAGATTGTTGCTCTGACAGCAGCTTTAAACTGAAAACCAAACCCAGAACACATCTGGGAGGACAAAAGCCATCAGCTAATATTTATGAGTTTCAAGGTGAGGGGGATATCTTTCTAAGAAATAATATGCTTGATGACTATCAGGTCATGTTGATCTTTTTCTTATTTTACAGCAAGATCACAGACACGAGGAAGTATCACAGAGTAAAAAAATAGGCATGTGCTTACAAAATTAGAATCTATATTGAAAAAAAAAAAGGCAGGAAGATGTAATTAGAGCACAGTTTTAATCCCAAACACTAAACAGGGTTGGGTATTAGTAATCTTTCTCAACAGGGAGCACTGATAACATCTCTCAGGCACACACACTGGAGACCAACTTCACAGATCAACCTCCTTCCATGATTACTGGCTTCTAATTATATTCCTGATATATCAGATAAACACTGGCAGCAAACAAGCCTTCAGAATTAGTCTGGGCACTCTACTTGTGTGTCTGCAAATTTGGTTACATCGCTAGTTATGAGTTCTGTCTGTTGTTGAACATGCAATTGAAATGTCAGTAGAGTCATCCAAGATGGAGCTAATTTTGATGTCTACATTTCATGTCTTCATTTTCTGACTTCAACTTGCCTCTACCTCCCCTTCCTAAGTAAAGGGAGCAGTGAGTCCACACCTTGGAGGTCACATTTATTTTGCCAGGCAAAGCTCCTACTGCATTTTCACCTCCACTGAAGTACTTCAAATCTCATATATTGTAAAAAATGGTTGCTATTCAAATTCTTAATGATAATCCAGTTGTGCCCCCAGCATTTGAGAAAGTACAAGTGTGACTCCTTTTTCATGGGGAAAAAGGAATAAAACTGAGAATTGTGTTTCAAGCAGGGATGTGTTTACAGAGTTGCACTCAGTTTAGACTCAGTTTTTCGAGGCCTTGTCTCAAGAACTGGTTTATTCATTCAAATGTGGAAAAATACTATCTGTTCTACCAAACAGAAATTATACCAGTAAAAGCACGTGGCCCATTTTTCTTTTGAAAAGAGGAAAGCAGTGCTTGAAAACTTCAGAGTGAGCTGAATATATTTCAGTGTAGATAACTAATCCCAGTCATAGCCATCTAGGCTGGTGTACTAGTAGTACCTAGTACCAAGTTTGTACTAGACTTAAGGAATTTGTTTTCTGAGCATTAAGAAATTGTGATATTTTAGGGTATCTGTGCTTCACTGTAAATCCTAATAGTCTTTATGTTCAGGTTATAGGCCACTACACTCAGTAGTAGATGCATTTTGCTCTTCATCTCTTTTAACTTTTATCCAGATCACCCTTGCAGTGGTGATTTGAGTTTTATTTGAATCTCACTCCATACATAAAGGAGACTAACTGCTAGGTTTTAGAAAGAAAGCCCATAAGCTGTTAAGATTTTGATTGTTGATTAAAAAAAAAAAAAGGTTATTATTTCTAGATCCACTATCTCAGTTGGGAAAGGGGGGAGTTGGATATTTTAGTCAGCAGGAGATCAGCCACACAGCTAAAAGTAGCAGTCCAAACTCTCTTGTCTCCTGTGAAACTGGTCAGTGCACTGCAAAACCCTTGGTAGAGTATTGCAAAATGTAGTTGCATTTTTTTTTTCTTTTGCTGCTTTCAACATAGGTTAAGAGAACCCTTTTTTATTTCTGGAAGTGGTATAAATCCGGCCACTAATACTGTCTTTAGCTGAAACATTCAAACTACAGAAGTGCAGTATGGGAAGCTTTCCTTGAGGAATACTTGAAAAGGAAATGTAACTCCTGTGATGTGCTGGAAACCAATATTGTCAAGCCATGTATAAACTACTATTTGGCATAAATTCTTGAATATAAGATGTCTTGAGGGGACTGGTTAATTAGAGCACTGGCTTTGGTTTCCTCTTGAGCTTTCTGAGGCAGGTGAGAGAACTGAGGGGTGTAGAAGGTGAGCATGCTGTGGACTTCTCTGGATTAAATATCTCCAATGTAGTGGAAGAGAGGACAATGGGGTTGGGTTCTGATCTCAAGATCCCTCACAGTTATGTGTTTTTTTGTTACCAGGATGACACATGACACAGTATAAATTCCAGATGGCTTTTGAAGATGGATGTAACAAAGTGTTTACTAAATGGCTCTCATAAGAGAGCCCAAACTACATTCCATTGTCAGAAGCAGTGAAAAGCTCATCTCTGTAGTTAAAACCATAGGGGTTTGTGGTGACACTTGTTTCCAAATGTCTCCGGGTTCTTAGTAATTTTCTTACAAAGATTTTCATATATATTTTGTCATTGATAGATTTTTGGAGTAGTTCAAGTACAGTCATTGCATGAGAAAATCTAAAAACATAATTTATATAAATGCAGTCAGAGAAAGGGGAAGTATGAGCAGCCCAGATAAATTATATCAATATACTCCATGACAGAAATCTGTAGATTTAAAACTGTAGATTTAGAAGTCAGAGATAAAGCTTCTGTTGACTTCAGTTGGTAAGAATTCAACCCAGAGAAAATAAGAAACATGCCTTACATGAACTGATGTCAAGATGTATGTCCTCTGCCCCACAGATAGAGGATATTTAAAATATTTATGTAAATATTTCAAAGAATTGCCAGTTGAGCTTTGTTACAGGAACCTGCACGTGTGTTGACCTTATGTTTGTTTGTTTCATGGAAAACTCATGCAGCTGCTTTTCATAACTGTGCTCACATCTGCTGTTGCTAAATCGTTTCTAGCCTGGTTTCCGAAGGAAATGAGTTTTATGTGATTACACTGTGTGTGTGTGTGTGTGTGTGTGTGTGTGTGTGTGTGTGTGCACACGTGCATCCACATGCACATGAGAGTTTCCCACAATGACAGATTTTTTAACTCCGTGGCCAATTTCAGCCTAATCTGAAGGGATCTGACAGGGCCCAGTTTCTCAGATATCCTGTTCCTACAAGTTTTCTGAAATGTGGGCACCAAAGTAGGACAGCAAGAGAGTGAGGGACCTTGGAGGAAGGACTGTGCTTGACTTCAGCAGTGGTGAGGCACCAGAGAACAGAGCTGTTGTAAATGACCTAATTAGTGAAAGGCTACCTTGTTAGGTACAGGAGGAACCGATTATGATATAAAAATCTGCAAGGAATCAGGCTTCATTAATTTCACTGTTTGCAAAACTGTACTTTCTAATGAATTGTCATTTTATTAAAAAAAAAAAACAAGCAAACAAACAAAAAAATGGTATTTTTTTCAGTAGTAATAACTAGGCTATTTTATAGGAGAGGAAATTTTAGGTTTAGGAGAGGAAGAAAGCATGAAGCATTGCTGGTAGTTTTTATTGGCAAGAGCTTCAGTTGGTATTGTGTGTGAAAGCCATAAGTTACTTCTGCAGTTCATCCTATGGAAAGGTGAATAAAATCGTTATGTTACATCAACACACCGTGGACTTGCTATGAACCACAAAACTTGTGTGGCAGAAAAGTCCAGCTTCAAAAAACTCCCGTGAATTACTTCTCAGTTGCACTGATGCTATTTCTCATCTCCTCCCTCCTATAGAACAAATCTACCTGTGTGATACTAGAAAATTACAAGCAATAAATTGTAGAAATTTTTAAAAGTTGCCTAATATAGCTGTGGTTGAGGTATACAAAAAGATATGTTTTAGACCGGGTGCATACCTATGTATGTGTATATATATATATATATATGTACATGCTTATAGTGAGTGAGTGAATAACACAGAGCAGGAGAAGGATATTTCTTCTTGGAAAGGGAGTTTGTAGCTCACTAAATGCTAAAAGGCCTTTCTTTCCAGCCCTAATGGGCTGTGAAATATTATACTTTAAACCTGTCACTATTCCAGGACTGAATGTTTCTTGTCCTGTGCCTTAGGGAAATGTAATTTGGGAGTGTGTGTGAGGGGGGTGTTTCAGGGATGGAGAGGTAAAGGGGAAATCTACAATGGAAAGAAGGAAGGAAAAAATTCCTGGTGGAGGGGAAAGGGGGTTTTATTTTTATTTTTAAAAATTGGAGATGTTCAAATATTCAAAAGCTAGGAATGATAGAAATGGCCTTAGGGAAAATGGATTAGTGGGAACAGAAATGTGGAACAGGTGAGTGGTCAATGGGGCATGATGAATTAAACTTAATGCACAGTTACAGGATTAATTACAAGATTTTTAGGTGTAATACATGAATTTGCAATATAATTGTCTTTATAGCAATAAAAAATACTATTTAGACACACCTTATCTAGGATATTATTGGTTCTACCAAGCAAAATGCTTAAATGTTTTTTTGTCATTACATTTACAAAAGTAACCCCACCCCAACAATATCATGTATAATGCTGAGAGAAAGAGAGACAGTTTCTATGATGTGTCCACACAAAAATTCCTCAGAGGAGAAGTTCACACATGTACTGTGATGTGGAAATACCCTTTTGAAAGCCATGGGGAAAAGTCACTTTAAAATATGTCGTATCTTAGCTGGAATGCTTCACGATGGAAGCAGAACATCCTTTGAATGTAGTTTAAGTAATGGGAAAGAAAGAACTTTACCAGCTCTGCATCTCTCATTTATCTGAACATCAGCAAATGGACACTTCATTTGATATCTCGACAGTTCTTTATTTTTATATATTTGGCTGGTATATATCAAGGACGACACAATGCAGTTTCTTTGAACTCTGCTGCTGAACATCTGTAAAAGTTTATTTGGCACATGGTAGTAATTTTAAGCTATGTATATGGCAAAGATGTGTTTATGTCTCTGTACAGAAGTTAAACTACATTTGTCTGAAACATGTCATTTATCCAGCATTTTTAAAAATTATGTATCGAGTTAAAAATGTAATATTTAGAAGGGGTTTTTTGTGCTTAAGTGTACCTTTGAGCATAATGCTGAACAAAGACCCTACATTAGCTCTAGTATTTTGGATGAAGACATTTAGAATCATAGAATCAGACGGGTTGGAAAGGACCTCTGAGATCATCAAGTCCATCCCTTGATCCACTACCACCACAGTTACCAGACCGTGGCACTGATGCCACATCCAGTCTCTTCTTAAACACCTCCAGGGACGGAGAATCCACCCCCTCACTGGGCAGCCCATTCCAATGCCTGATTACCCTCTCTGTAAAGAATTTCTTCCTAACATCTAACCTAAACCTCC
>JAWWLV010000001.1:9514629-9575760 GCA_035041135.1 Platyrinchus mystaceus
ACCTGCTCCAGCACCTCAATGTCCTTCCTGAACTGAGGGGCCCAGAACTGGACACAGCACTCCAGGGGTGGCCTCACAGTCCTGTAGTACTTGAGTACTTGAGCCCCCACATACTGTGGTGGAGCCCAGGTTGTTACAGTCACTGCTTGGAGACTGCCTCTGTTTACAGAGCAGGGAACACACTGGAAATAACTTGAGAGTGGAAAAGGAGGCCTGTGAGAGCAACTGATGGAAGAGGACACAGGGGTGACCATGGGTAAGGTCAGATGTTAAACACTGGCAGAGAGCAGGAATGAAACTCTTCTTAGAGGTTGGATTAAGTGTTTGGCAGTAAATGATAGAGTATTCAAATGGGGTTTGTATAGAATGGTTAAAGATATGAATTTGATTTAAGTTTGAAGCTTCAGTTCTGAATTTTGTGCCATAAAAATCTTTTTACTTGTTGATGAAATCATTAGCAGATCAATCTACTCTCTTTAAAACACTCTTTAATGCCACTCCTCAGACATTTCTTTAGAAACGAGGATTTGGTCTTTGATATTTACAAATTTGTCACTGATTTGGATTGTACCTGGTGCTAATTTGTAATGCATAGCTAGTGGTGAAACACAGCACTGAAATGCTTGGTGCCTGCAGGAAGTTACCTGTATCTCAGTGTCAGGTCCATGAATGCAGAGAGTTCTGTGTTATGTTTGTGTCAGTGTTCACAGAAATAGCTACATTTTGCTGTAATCTGTTATGCATATTGGTATTTCATGTTAGAAAATCTGCAAGGGCTTCACTGAAAACTTACAGATTTGCCTTTTTTAGTTCCATATTGGAGCCATCAGAAAATACTGTGCTTCAACTGAGTGTAAAATGCATCACTTCTAATACTTCATGCCTGTGGGGGAAAATACAGTGCAGGTCCTTGATGTCAGTGTTCTGAGAGTCCAGTATTTGCATTAGGAAATACTTCATATCTCCTAGTGGGAATAATTAAACTGGATTCCCGTGGTGTGAAAAGATGCCACAGCTTTTATTGTGCCCCATTTTCCATGTGTAATTGAGCAGCTTTGTAGTAAGAGAACAAAGGTTAGATGTAGGCGAGTTTATCTGGATACTAGAATTCAATTAGAGGAAACCCCGATTCCTTCTGCTTTTTCCGGGTTTTCTGAAGCTTGTATGCAAAGGACATGCTAATTTCCTCCTTCAACACTACACTAACATTTCAGGGTGGTTTTTTTTAAATTTTAACCAGCATTTTTTGGCCTTGGATCCTAATCTGGGAAACATATAAAGTGACAAAAAGTGTAGTTAGAAAGTACCAGGACCATCTCACAATATTAAAAAAAAAAAATCATGGCAAGTGATACTTGCTTACTTTTATGATAATTCAAGGTAATATATGGCACCACTGAAAATCTCCAGGGAGCAAAGGAGCCGTGTCCTTTGCACAGAGAGGTTTAGTAGATGAACTGTTAATTTTAGGGAGATGTTGTTATTATTATTGTATTAGGCCACAGATGTTTTTGATGTTTCTAAAATAGCCTTTGAGGAGTTCCAGCTTCCTGTGTGGTGATATGGTCAGTAGAATTATGTGGTCTGAGCAGTGCTGTGTTCCAAATTATCTGCCTCTAATATCTGTGAAAAAAAGAGGGTTTGGGTTTAAAGTTTTGTGGGGTTTTGTGTTTTGGGGGTTTTTTTGTTTTGTTTGGTTTTTTTTTTATTTTATTTTTATTTTTGGTTAGTTGGTTGGGGTTTTTGTTTGGTTTTTTGTTTGTTTGTTTGTTTGTCTGTTTGTTTTTTAAACCTAATGTCACTGGACCTTGCAATTTATGTAAATGAAAAATAAGACACTGAACCTTTATGTATTGTTTTGGAAGAGCTTATCTTGCTTTCATTCTTATTTCACACCTCAAAGGCCTGCTTTATCTGGCTGTAACAACACTACTGAGTGTTCTTTATTTTAAAGATAAGTAAACTGTGGAGAAAATTATGGGGGTCAGTGGCTGTAAAATCTACCAAGGCCAGATTAAAGCAGCACAAATGTGAGGACCCATGAAACAGTAAATCTGGTCACAACTAGGTACAGTAACTGAGTCTTGGCAATGTGGTTCTGAATTTATGAATGCAGAGAGGTTGAGTGTGTGTCTCCCAAGCCTTTCTGGGCACAAGTGCACGTAGGAACCCTTTGTTGCTCTTCTCTCTCACAGTGAGAGAGAAGCAGCCCTCTGCCTTGCTGTACCTTGCATGCTCAGAACCCAACAGTCAGAATATCTAGGAAAAAAAGACGTCCAGAGAGCAAGTAGTTTGTAATTCTGCCAAGTTGTTTTTTAAAGATGAAAGGTACATCTGAAAATATTGGATTTTCTCCTCCTCCCGTCATTCTCAGGTCAAGAGGCCACCATAGGTGCGTAGGACGCGTGTTACGTTTGGTTGCTGAGCTGAGCCTCAGATGACTTTCTGTGAAACCAGGGAAGTGAAAACACCTTCCCTGTTCTTTGTGAACTTCTTGAACTTCAACTGAGTGAAAGCAGCAAAACTTTCAGCTGCACAGTATTTTGTGTTTATGGTTTTGTTGGGTTGGGGTTATTTTTCCTCTTTTCATTTCACGAGAGTGATAGTGCTGGTGACATTCATTGTCACATTGCTTGTGGTGGAAGCAGTTAGATGTGGTAACACCTGGAACCTTTCAGTGATATTTAGTGCATTCTGACTGAGAATGCTCACAGAGACAGGGATTTTATTTAGGCTTTCTAGATACAGCTTTTGAGAGATATCACTGCTTCTGTTCTGCTTGGAAGGCGAGGCAGAGAGACGTGACTTGAGTTGTTCAGGGAGTCAGGAAAAGCCAAGTCAAACGAGCTGGATCCTCAGACCACCAATCCAGCACAGCACCCCTTGGAGCAGAGCCCATGGCTACCCCAGAGCTGCTGCAACCCTTTGTTTGACATGGGGCACTCCAGGCCCTGGGGGATTTGCACACTAAGCCTTTGTGTGACAACACTCAAATCTCAGGCTTACAAACACGGGGGTGATGAGTGTGTTATAAAGTGTTAGGATAGATAAAACCAAAATGAACTGTTAAAATGGCTCCATTTTTTAACTGGTAAAAAAAATGCTCAGCGAGACAAGATATTACCACAGCTAAGAACAGCTCTGAAAGGATGTCAAGATAGTGCTACTATCAACATGAGCGTTTGTGGTGATCCTTCAAAAAAAAAAAGCTGAGAAACAATTTTTCTTCATTCTGTCCCCTGGGGACATGCTGACTAGTGATGACTTGTCTGGCTCAGCTATGTGTATTCTAATTCACTTTCTTTGCCAAGATCAGTCAACACTCATTAGAAGTAAACTTCAGCACTTAGTTCAGATTCAGTAAATAGCTTTATTAGTTTAGGTGAAATACTCTTAAGTCTTCAGCCTTACCCAGATGACACAGTAATCTGGGTGTAACAAGGAGAGAAACTACTCATAAATCCTTCTGTTATTTTAACGTCACTGAAATGGAGTTGAGTTTTTATAAATTACTGGTTTGGCTCCCCTTCTATGGAGGTTCTGCTATTACAAACCCAAGATTCACTCATTTTATCTAGGTGTAAGCCTAATTTTATTTTAGAAAATTATTTGATCGCTCAATTACAACTGCCTAATGCAAACCTACACACAGATTGGAGTCTGAGTTCTTATAAATCCCTAAGAATCTGTACTAGAATTAGTAAAATTAATTACTTCGTAATATATACCTGATTTGTTAGTGGTGATAAAGTACTTCAACATGAAGGTTTATTGATAGAAACCACTGCACTGTTAGATACTCTTATAGAAAACATTGCATTGTTAGAAGCACATTACACTTACCACTCATAAGAATGCATTTGTACTTGGGCTACAAGTTTGTGTAAGGATGCAGTTTATAACCACTTCAAAATCATAAGAGGCTAACACTAAAGGAAACAAAGTTTGGTGATTGGCATAACTTTAACAGTTCTTCAACCTACTTTTCTTTAAAACAAGCATCCAACATTCCAGTGTCTTGCAATCAGTCAGTTTGTAGCAGTGTTACAGAGAGCCACATCCACAGGAGCAGTCATGATAGTTAGCTGAGGAATTTTCTTTGGTAAATTACGTAGGAGATGGCCTGTGCATGAGGCTTTTAAAATTATATTTATAAAACCAACAGCAAATCACCCAAAAAATATCCCCCAGTATGCAGGTTTGCTTGGAATCAGGTTCTTGCATTAGTGCTAATGTAGTTGTTCCAACCCCAAGGCCCCTTCTGAAATCAGGAGGACACAAAGCCACTGTGGGGATCTTGGGAGGTACCAAGTGGATCTCCTGTTTTTCAGGGCTGCTGGCAAACAGATAGTGAGTATGTGTATAGAAGTATGTGATGTGATTTTTAAGCATGTGGAACTGTTGATTCCTAATTTGGAGATTCTGTGTGTGTAAAAGGGATGGAAGGCAATAAAGAACCATTTCTTTAGCTCATGGTCTGAATTGAATTGTAGGTGCAGATTCTGAGAAGATTCTGAATTTTTGTCTTGGCACTGAAAATTATTAATATTGAGGCTATTTGAAAACATAGAAACCTATGGTAGAGTATAATGTGTGTAGTCCAGCTCTGTGAGTATTTTGAACTGCTATCCTCTTTCTTTGTGTCATCTCTTGTAGCTGTTCCTGAACTGCAATGACCTGACTTGAATTTAACACAATTACTTATAATTTTAAAATACAGCAATAGAGTACACGTAATGTCAACAAGGCTTCAAGAAACTTGTTAACAAATGTAAATTTAATTTCAGCACACATAAGATGGACCCAGTTATGGCAGCAGCCCCATTATCCAATAAAAATCAGTGATGTGAAGTCGTCATATATTTTGTCCCAGGAATCTAACAGCCATTTTCTCTGCAGCATTTGATAGTATGAGAGCAGATGTAAAGATGAAATTCCAATTATGGTACTTCTTATTTAAATCTGCATCTTTTATTAACCTCATGCACCCATTAGAACAGGTGAATGGAAATTATCAGATCTATATCACATAAATGCTTTTTATGTTATAAACAGATGATAGGAAATCTCACTTGTACAGTTTCAGTGTGATTTAAATCTATTTAATGACTGGTTTGCAGACTTTCATTACAGAATTTAATGTGGTTATAAATATACAGTGAAGCATCTTGTTAATATTTTCTCAGGTTAACATATTGATAATGTGGTCAGGGAAAATGTCTGTCTGTGGCAAACAGGACATTAGGAACAGAAAGCTATGAATAAGTTGAATTTCTTAACATATGTGAATGTACTTGTGGCAATATGCAGAGGATGGAAGGATTTTCATTAACATAAACCCATTTTAGTTCCTGAAGGGCTCAGTGATCTAAATCCTCTCAGTATTTATCTACGTTTCAGTATTTATGTCTAGATCTGGGTCACGCTCTACATCTATTTGAGGTTTCCATGCGTCCTTCATGTTTCTAATGTTTTATGACCTTTAGCTCTGTGATCAGGTGTGCGTTTTTTTCAGACAGGAATCCGGGACTAGAGCAAGCAAAGGCACGTTCACATCACAAAGGCAGTCAGTGTGGTTCTGTTCCCAGACCTGTGAGCACTGGTGAGGTTGGTTACTTTGGGTTTTGTGTTGTCACCAGTTTGAGACGTGGAGCAGAATCCCCACATCATTAGTACCACCCCACCCCCTCCGGTGGGGATGTAATAACTTGATTGTAGCTACTCCACAATCTGTCTGCAGGAGACAGGTACACCCTGAGTGACCCATGCAAGGTGTGTAGGATATTTGCAGTGGAGCAGGAATGGCATTTAGCAGTCTGGTGTAGTCAGTGGACAATAATCCTGCATGACCCCTTTCTAACATTGCTGATTCTTTGCAAGCTTTTAGACAAAGTCATGAAACAGTAAATTAACCCAAGTCATAGTACTCTCATTTTGGTACAGATAAATGTATATACTTCTTGATTAAACTTCACATTTCTTGAAAGAACTAAAAGTTTTGTCCACCTTTGTGTCATGAAGCATCATGTGAATACTGGTGAATTCCATAGTGTGCACACCCAGCTGTTTCTGTGAACGTGACCTCAAAAATACAGGCCATGTCATAGTTTTATTGTAAGCTACAAGTACTGCTTAGTAAATTAAATGCTGACACGTTTGCTAAAGGAAAGAATTTTGACAATATCACTGTAAAAAGCCATGATTTTTAACACCAAATACTTACAGCAGCTTGAAGCCTAAATCTACCGCAAGCTGAAATACTCTGGTAGCATGCCTAAGTTTTTGTGGAGAATACAGCTCACAAACAAGCATAGGATGAAGCTGGCAATACTAGGTTTTTATTGCTTACATAAACCAAAAGCTTAATGTTTGAGATATTGTTGAGAAAGAAAAGTTAAACTTTTCTCCACGAATCAACAAGAAGGAGATATGAACTTAATTGCTGATCTTTCAGGTGTGAGAGGTAACCTGTGGGTGCCACCAGCACATATACTGTGGATGTCAGTGCTAATACCCTTTTCTTCTCATTTTAGTTTGGGAGGCAGTTTATGTATTGTTATTATGACATTCCTGAAATTTGAACATATATTTGTTGAAGTTATTCAGTGATTCGAGTCAAATCAAGAGATAGTTCACAAACAGTCTGAAGTTGATACTATTTGCAGAAAAAAATAGGTTTCAGCTGTTCCCAGAAGTGTGGCCAGGGCAAAATGAGGAGAAACACACTGTCCAGTGCTTAGCTTAACCTGACACAAGCAGCTGAACTCCTGCACCACAAACTGGGGTTTGCATTGTGAAAGGGGCTAAGACAATGCCACAGACTTTCTTTCATTATGATAAAGTGAAAAAATTGCTCTGTACATTGTCCTTCTCTCTTCCACTCTCTTGGAGCAAATATTTGAAAGTGTAAGAGGATGGTAGATCTTGTAGTCATCACCTAAGTCTGTGGGTGTTAGGCTTTTACATAGGAATGGAATAGTTCAGAATTCTGGCTCTTTATCACTTGCTTATTCAAGAGATGGTCAGCATCTCAGGAACCTGCCATGTGTGATGGATCCTTGACAGACTGGTTTAGAGAGAAGCACAGCCCAAAGGATGCTGCATTTTTGTCTTAGTTGCCTGTAAAGCTGAATTACAAGGTGAGGGTGAGCCCAGCCTGTAGTTCTGACTACACGCTTTGCAGAGGAAACAAGTGGGACTGATTCTCCTCCACTTATGAAGTGCTGAAAAATAGTGGATTTGCTCTTTTCATCTGCAACTCTCAGTAATTATCTGTTTGTTACTGTTAAAACACTTGTCAGATGTTTTCGATTGCTTCGTTCCCAATGAGGATAAATAAAACACATTCTTGAGGCTGATAGGAGGAACAGTTTCATCCCTGTTCCTTGTTAGAGATCATACAGGAATATGCATACATAACAGTGCATATATTATTGCAATATAATTGCATATTCTGTTCTCTGTCAGTATTCAGAAACCCTAGAGAAAGGCAGTTTCTGCAGTGCTTCTTCTGTCTAGACTAACACTGAGCAGATGGCTTGTGGCATGATTTGTAAAAAGACATCTGAAAAAATATGGCTGATTTTCAGTTGCATTTTGTACCCATACATGGATGTTTATTCCCTTTCTGACACATGATGTTTACAGTGAATAGCAAAGCAGTTGCAGAGAGGCAGCAGTTATGGAATCATCGGAAGGAAAGGATTTGATCCTTGTGGGTCCCTTCCAACTCAGAATATTCTGGGATTCTGTGATCAGTAATGGTGTTAGAAACCAGTCAGGAAAGGAGTTGTAAAGAGTGCCAACAAGATTTCCTGCAGCAACTACACACCTTGAAAGATACCCAGATGAGAACCATGAAATTGATACTTTAATAGTGCTGATTATTGGTTATTTTCAGTTGTTCCTCTTATTTTTGTAAGAAAGGAGGCTGAGGGTAATTAGTCCATACCTAGCCCACAATCTCATGTTTACTTTGAGTCATCCTTCCTTCCCTAATAGTAATGGAGTCCTTGAGATATATACTAGCAGCATGCCCTCCAAGTGTGACAGTGATGTCTCTTGCTCTTTTTCATAACCATGTGGAATATGTTTTATTTTTCTCCAAGCTGACTCAAACTAGGATGGAAATTGCTTTGAGATATACAGTAGTAAAGCACTGTTGCTTAGACCATGGAAGGTGGGCAGTGCTTTTCTCTGGCCTGTGCTTACCTCACCAGAGTCAGTTATGAAGCTGTTTATGAGATGCAGATTCTTGCATCCCTCAGAAAAGCAAAATTTTATGCATATAAGCCATTAACTTTTGTCCTCCTTGTTCTCAAGTACAAAGGCTTTTGCTGATGGGGCACTGAAAGATAAGAAACAACTCAGTGCAGATCTGTGGATACACTAGTGGATGATCTTCATCCCAGATATCTCTCAGTGTTGGTAAAGGAAAGCAGTTTGGTTTTCGCTGGTGCCCAGAGGTAGGTCAGCAACAACCCCTCCTTTTCCAATGTACATTATGCTGCTCATTTTGACAGAAATTACTTCTGTCGCTTATATGAAGAAATTCTGTAGCGTTCTAACTTCAAACAGGTGCTGTTTAAGCTCTCCACCACCTTTGCCTGGTTCCATGTCTCCTTTTTTTTGTTGTTGTGTCTCCCTGTAACATAGAAAAATATCAGTCACTCTGTATTGCCACCACTGAAGACTGGTGCTGCTATATGTCAGTGCAAAGGAATTTCTAGGCCTTCATAGTTTGTTTTGCTTTGTATTTGAGAATAAGCTGGGCGGTTTTGGAAATAATCTAAATGTTAAAAATCCTCAGCTATAACAGCAGTTATGCTTACTGATGGGTTTTGGGTACAATGTAAGATAATTAATGGTAAGAAGCAAAAAAAGCCCACAATTTGGTAAAATCTCACTGAACAAACACAGGTATACAGAAGCAAGGAGTACCTGGGGGGAGAGAGGGACAAGACAGGAGGAGGGCAAGGGGTTGTGAGATCTGGAAAACAGATTTCATGAATTGTCCCTTCTGTGGGAACGTTTCTGCAGCAGTCCCTGGTGAATACATAGGACATCGCTCACAATGACCTACCTTCATCCCCCTAAAGTGCACTTTCTGATTTCAGTGATGAGGATCAGTAAATGCAGCAGTAATAATGGTTGCAGGCAAATCTTTTTTTTTTTACCCTGTCAGGGCTGAGATTGCTTGTCTTTTGTGCTAGCACACAAGTGAAAAAAAATTGTCTCCAGTTATCTGTCCTGCTTTGAAAACCTCTTCCAAAACTTTCAATAAGTATTGTAGTGAGTGTTCTTATAGTTTGCAAACATGGAACATTTGTTTTTCACATGTTGATGCTTTCTTAATGCTTTCTCTTCCTGAAAACCTAATCTTTTCCTGTACTGTCAACAGAAGAATGTAATCTTCCATTAGAAAAATCTGTTGAAAATTCCTGTTAAATTTGTTTACGTGTGTGCAAGTGTGTATAAACCAGTGCATCTTAAATAGGATTCATTATGAAACGGTAATTCTTTGTTTTCTTTCATTTTGTTTGGTCAACTGAAAAAGAACATCTGTGCCATCATCCTCACTGCAGTTTTCCACCCTGGCAATTACCCACATGAGCAAAGATCATGTGCTGTTTTGGAGAGCGGGATGTGGTTGTACAGGGTTTCTGTTGATATGGGTAATTTAGTGGAAAAACTCTGATTAGACTAATCCTGCCAAAAGGTAGTAAAGGGACACATTAGATGGTTTACCTGTAATTTAGATTTCTTTTAAGCTAGTTACAAATTGATGTTTTTGTGTACCTAAACAGACAGTAGAAAAAGATGTATTATTCATAGCTACTGCTTCCTAATGGAAGCTAAAAGTTTTAAAATGCATAATGCATTTGCACTAAGGAAAATACGTCCAATATTTCTTAAACGTCAAATATATTTAAATATTAAAAAAAATAGTTGAATCTTTGCTTCATTTAGCAATATATTTTAAAAATGCATTCAGCGTTGTGAGTTGTTTTGAAAATGCATTATCCAGTTAGCAACTGAATGAAATATTTATCTGGCATGCTGACATAAAGATGCAAAAATCATTATAGTATAATTCTTTTCATAGAGGTCTTAAAGTGAGGTCAAATTTCCATTCATTCATAGCCACAGTACAAGGTTACCAGAAGGTCACCCCTTCTGAATAAATAGAGCAGTAGAAAACAATGAAAGCTGCTCAGTTGAATCCTTAAGTGCTTATTCTTTGTGCAACTGCAAAGAATTACAGCAATTGTTGAATCATGTTATTTTGTGCATTTCAAGCTAAAGAATCTAATCCAAATATCGTTGCAATCATTGTGAGATTTAGTGCTTGGTAGGGCCTGATCCATCCCTTTAGGTGCTCTGCTTTTTGTTTTCCAAGACCTTTGAGACAAATAAGGCTGAATCATCAGTAGCAAAGCTTGTTTGTGAAGCTGGAGATGCTTCTGCCATCAAAAGCTCTGAATCTGCTCTCAGAAATTTTGTAGTTTGCTGTGATGTGTGTGGCATTCAGCTGTTATCAACTGATTGGGGGAATGGACCTGTCCTGACTTCGGTGAAACTTTCAAGTGCAAGGATATAAAGCCTCTGAAGAGGGTTGGAAACTTGGCTGGGTGCAGAAATCAAGCACAGGTGCAATCAGGAACAATAACTGGAGAGTGAAATCAGAAAAGAAGAAACCAGCACACAGAGCTCTGCTTCCTCTTTGCTGGTGCTCTCCTGCAGGAGACTAAGGAAAATCTGACTTTTGGGGTCTGTTCCATATGTCCATTGGAATTTTCTCTCCCCAACAAATCCTCTTTTCATGTAAGTCAAGCAAAAATGCTTCTGCCAGAAGGTAGAGACCAGAAGGGGCTTGAAGTGGACACCATTGGTTGTTTGCTCATCCTCAAGTTACCCTGTCCGTCTGTCTTTCCGTCAGTCTCCCTCTGTGCTGAATGCTGCCTGTGCTCAGACTTTATCTTCCCTGGTAGTGGTGTTTTGAATGACAAGTTTTCTTGGTTTGGACCATGTGAGTCTCTCCCCAGTGCATTATACAGTCAGTCATGTTGTACTGTAGAACCTTTGACTACCTCAGCATTTTAGCATTTTACTGTTCCTTCGACAGTCTCTCTATTGCAATAAAAGACTACAAGTGACACGTCAGTCAGGAGTAGTGCACCATCCTTACTCAGTTCAATTCGTATGTGAAAATTCTGCTGACATTACCCAATTCATAATCTGATCTAGGGAGCATGTCTGTTGTGGACTCTGACTTTTGAAATTCATTTTTTTTCTAATTCCATTCTTCTCCAGTACCACTGTGTAGGGTTATTTAAATGCTTAGGGACCTGATATTCCAAGATGCTTCTCAGCCAGGTCTTCAGTAGTTCACTGATTAACAGGTCTGAAAATCAGGCTCCTTGTGTGCATTCTCTTGAGCATTGACCTTCCATAAAAGACATAATGATGTCCTCCCCACCCAGTCTTGCAGAACTGCCCCAAAAAAAGGATTTTGCTGAGTTAGTGAACTATTCAAAATTCGGTATGATTTCTATAGTCCAAAAATGCATGTGTGTCTTGCAGGGTCACTTTATTCCTGCTGTGGTAGAGAACAGTGGTAAACCTTTTGTTTTCCCTCTTTCAAAGAAAGCTTTCATTTTATAGTCTCTGAGTGTGGCACCAGTGATTCCATTGCACTCTTTCTAATGACATTTAGGTCTTTTCCCTGACTGCCATAATTTAATTTATTGCTAGTCTGTATACATGCATGAATAGTTCAGATTTCACTTCCTAGATAGTAATTTGCACTTCTGGCATTTAATTTCATTTGCTGTTGGGTTGTATATTTTATAGTTTCTGACTGGCTTTTCCTTCAACAAAACGTTGCCAGCATGAAATAATTGGTATGGGAAAAGGCTGCACACATGGATTATGTACAAAGGGACTTAATTGATTTGCTTTGCAAAAGATCCAAGCTTTGCTTGGTGTCCATTTGCCCCAGTTCAATGATACCAAATTTCTATGGATGGCTCACCTCATCACAAAAATGCCTTCTCTTTTTTCATGAGGGTGGATGCTCAGCTTTCCTGCATTCAGAGCTACTAGAGTGCACTTTGTAATTCTTAAATACATGGCAAAATCTCAAAGGTTTCAGAATTTTTATTTTGGATGGTTCTTGGTGGGTTTTTTTTTATACTAAAGGTATTTTTTCTGTTCTTCTCTGCATTAGTATAAGATGGTAAAATGTCAAATTAAATTACAACTGCTATAGGATTATATAACAATACTCCCTTAACTTTTCAATATTGTCTTTTCTGTGTGTATTTCATGGTATAATATTCAAAATTCACTTTGCATTGTATGAAAAATTTAGGTGACAACCTAATATAAAATATCAGTAATTTTTCAGTAAGAGAGTAGAGGAAATTAAAAAGTGGTTTGTGTGGTTAATAAAAATTATCAAGATGCTTCTAAAATAATTACTTCATAAAAATACCCAAAGGGAAAATTCTGCAAAATGTTTCTGCAGAAGCTTTTAAAATAAAAGAAGTATTTCTTCAATTTGGACATGTCAAACAATTCACAGTTACTATTTTTTTTCCCCCCTTTGTGCTTTGGCCCAACACTTGAGAGGAGAATTATGAATGTAAATAAATACAAATCAATAGGAACACTGTTTTATTATTTCACTGGGAATTTCTGTACCATTTGAGAGCAACTTGCTACAAGTTGAGCAGATGATTAAAGTTAACCTTGATCTTAAGCCAGCTAGGTTGGATTACATTCTATCAGCAAGGGATTTAAATTTACTCGGACACATTTTAATTGGCATTTATGCAACGTGTACTCACAGATGCTGAATTCATTGAAAAATACTGAGTGCCATCTGTTTAACTCTGTTTCCTCTCTATTAAAGTGTAATAAAATAAGGCCAGGCCCTTCTGGCTTGCTAATATATTTATCTTTCAGAATACAATATTTTAATTACCACATCAATAATGTGTTATTCTGTGCTAGATATTAATTTCTGTGTTTAATTAAAATAACCTTGTTTTCTCTGCTCTTTTTCATAGCTGTTTCCTCTGTAAAAATGTCTTTAAAAATACTGGATGACTGTTTCCATGTTTGCTGAATGTAGGTGCTACTACTATTGATTCACATGGAATAATAATTGAAGTTAGTAAGTAACATCCAGACCATTTCTGAAGAATTTGGCTGCCCATAAAACATGATTGTTATTGATTGATCATGTTGCCTAAAGTAAGCATGTATAAATTCTAGATACATTTTATTTTATGATGAACAATACATGCACATGTTAGTACATTACATTTATTTGGGAACATGACAAACAAAAAGGATTTTGATTATCTGGACAGTATGAGAATATATATATGTGTACATATATATATATATATGTGTACAAAAGTATTCATGTACTAATTTCCAACCCCATATGGTAAACGTAACAAAAAAAATATTTTTTAATGGGTTTTGTTTTTATCTGAATATTCTACTTGCACTTTAACCAAATTGACAACCTATTCCCTGCTTTTGGTATTTAGAGGGAGAACTGATAGATCTCTCCCTGATTGAAGAAAACTTTTAGGCATATCTTAAATTTGATGTTGCTCCAGAAACATGGGACACGCTTAAGCACTTTTCTAACTTGTGTTTCAATATTTCTCTCTTATTTTCGCATTAATGTAACTCATGGAAGGTGTGAATTCTCATGGTGAGGAATAGGAGATTCCTCTTTTTTAATTTAAAACTTAGAGTTGTCTCCAAATGAGAGTTAACTTTTCTTTACATTCTTACACTAGAGGCTGTTTAATGCAGTAAGAGGTTTTCCAAATTGCTGTTGAGCTCATGGTTGTACTTGTGTACATGCCAGTCTTTTTTTTAGCACTGTTACTTCCTGCATGAGAAATAATTATTTTTTTTATGATGATGAAATTTTGATATTAGTCTATCTGTTGCATTTCCATATTTTTCTACTTGATCTTAAATCAGATTTTAGAGTAATTTGGATGTGTGTTACAGGAAAATGTAAAACTTGCAGAGGGTAAGTCGATTAGAGCGTAAAATATCGAGTACAGTGAGTTAATAAGATGAAAGATGTATGGTAACATCTAACCATGAAATCACATACCTTCTATCTCCTTTCTTTTTTTTTTTTTTTTTCCTATTTGTTGTTCCCTCCCAAGGTTTTCTGTGCAGGGTAAGGTATCTGGCTGATATTTGAATGTTAATTGTTCAGGTTATACAGATAATTTGTGAAATTTTCCTGTTTTACCTGTGCAAGATATTTGCCTTTGATAATGTGTTTGCAGAGCTGTCTTTATGTAAAGCTTGTTACAACAGTGCCTCAGCTTTCATCATTTCTCTATGGTGGGTTATATTGAAATAATAGTAATTCCCTTGCATACTATGCAATTAGCCTTGCTAGATGATATTGGATCTACAGATTTAGTTTCAAAGGAAAGGTTAAGACACCATGAGTATCTTTTTCCTTTGAAGTTTGCTGTTGAGACTTCATCTGGGAATGAAAGGGTGCTGACTTCTAGGGCAGTGGGGGCTAAAAGAAGAATGCCCATCTCAAATATGGGCAAATGAGATTGTTTCTATTCTCTGCAAATAGTGCCCTGTAAAACACTGATTCTTCAAAGAGCTGAAGAGTTAATCAGATAGATGTTGATGGATATAGCAGGGTCAGTGTCCAATAAGACTGTAGGAAAAAAAACCCAATTTTTTCTGCGGGAAAAAAAATCATATTAAATAGACATGAATGTAATAGATATTTATTTCTTTACTCGTTACCAGCAGGGCTAAGCTAAGTGTATTCCCACTTGAAAAGTATCTTTTTAATTATCCATCTGTTTTTCCCTTACCTTTCATTATTCTGTCTGAATTGGTGGTTCTGTGTGCTTCAAATGGTATGTAGATTAATTTCAGTTCTGGAAGTCTTAAATTATTTATACTGTTTGGGAATAATGTGCATTCCCATTGTTTACAGCTCTGGTGTTTCTGATTATGGAGCATCAGTCTTGTTTTGCTGAGAGTGTCCTCTGTTGATTAACTCTCTAGATAGTTTGATAATGGGCTATATCCAAATGATGTATATACAAATCTCAGTTGTCTGCATGAACTTGGCAGGGTTTAGTGAGGTATTTGTTACTGGTGCCTTTTTTTAGATGAATATATGTAGAGTTACCCCTTTCCTCTTTAAAAATTTTTCCTCTGAGAGATTAGCTAGTTTTGTCTGTCATACAGTTTTACATATTAGAATAGCTAAGGCCATGTGTACAGACTCATAGTGGTAACAGAAATTTGACACCACAATGGGAATAAATACTAGTGTCATTTCTTACTTCTGAAAACTGGTTAAAGCACTTTCTGTATTTCCTGCACCAATATGTTTTAACATATAGCTGCAGTGCACGTGTTGTGGTTTTGGTGCTATATAATACACTGTGTCTTTGAGTTCTGAGACAAGTCTCTCATTGCTGTAAAGCCAACAAGAAATCTAGCAAAGAAAACTGAGTACTTACACGCACCTTACAATTTGTATAAACACTAGGAGTGCCTCCTGTTAAAAAGAACTTTCTGCATGAAGTAACTGCAGTGCTTCAGTATTAAAGTCCAGGAAACCTTCTGAGTAATGACCTGTCACGGTAACCTGCTGAAAGATGCCAATCAGTTGCATTCAAGCACACAAGCAGCAACAAAGCAAAGAGAATATCTCTTTTTGCTTTAGATTCTCATCTATAAATGAACATGGTGACTTTGAAGATTCTTATTTACTTTTTCATGTTTTCTTGTTTCTTGACAACAGGAGGCTTGTATAACCTTTCTGTTAACCCTCCTCCTCCTGGTTAGTTTTCTAATCACTACCCAAAGTCTAATAAATTCACATACACTGAAAAAAACCCCCTATAATGTGAACTTAAAACTTATCTGACATTTCTGAGGTTGTTACAGTTGATATTAATAAGGATTTTTTTGTGGTATCAGGTGTTCTTAGTTCTGCTGCATGATCACTATGTGTACAGCAAGTAGTTGCAAATAGTGCAAGGCAGTAGAAGTGTATTTTTAGAGGGAAACAGTTGGACTAAGTGTTATCCACACTGTGCACATTTCATGAAGGGTTCAGTTTGATCTGTTGCCTGAACATCCACTGGAACCTGGTGTTCATCCTCTGGTCTAGTTCCATCCATAACCCTTCAAATAATCAGGCCCCATCACAAGGTACAAATCAAAGGCAGGTTGGTGGAGAAGATTTGGAGATCTCATTCACAGTGCTGGGCTGATCCAAACTCAAGTACTGACACCGTAAACATATCCACAAAGAAACTTCATTTTGCTTTTGAGCTTGTTTTTTTGCTCTGTTTGGAAGCAAACTGAAGAGAAGCCAAATTTAATTTTTTCATTACTTTTGTGTGTTTACTTGAAGCCTATATAAATATGCATACCAGAAGCCTAACAAATGAATTGAAATTCTGATGTGCCTGGTACAGCTTCCTATGCTAACTGGTGGGAAACCAGAAGTAGACTGCTGAAGCCTGTGTTCTTTTGCACTAAAGACACCAAGAATAATGAGTAGCAGTAAATAATCCCAGCAGTGCCATTCACCAGTAAGTTTTAAAGTGTCTAACAATGAAAGTAATCAGCATCCTACTGGAAAGTCCTATAACAGCAAAAACATATTGTCACAGTATATTAGAAAAATGAGTGTAAGGATTTGGGCAATCCAGATACTGTTTTGAGGTTGGTTTTTTGCCCTTATCTCAGTTGTTTCTGAGTGAATTATTAGAAGATACCAGTAGCTTTTATTTTACAAGTTCAGTGGCTTCTAAATACCCTGTTTGGCAAAATTAATAGCAATGTATTTACTTTTTTAAATTGTCCTGAAAATATATTTTTTTTTTTCTGCATCTACTGATAGTCTTGATCAAGTCTAATAATGTTTTCAAGCTTACTTTTTGTACTTAAACATACAGAAAAGAATGAGGCCACTGAGCTGGCTTGAAAATTTATTCAGAGTTCATGAAGAAATAGAAAAATACTGGTCTCACACAATACCACATTTGCTTTTTCTCTCTCTAACAATTCTTAATGGAAATCTAAAGAGTCTCGTGGCTTACCAAAATTAACCTGTGTGGGCTGCTGAGGATGGGTAGGAATGGAATTAACAGAGTTGGTAGGTCTTTGTAGAGTGTCTCATGGCACTCCACAGTTGAGGTTTGTAAAGGCAAGGGAAATCAAGCATAGATATTTCTATTAATGGTACCCCAGCTTGTATGGAATTAAGAAAAAGCTTGGTCTGTTGAATTTTGTCCAAAATTTCATCATTAGTAAGTAGAAATACCAAAAAGGAGGGGCAAAAAAAGACAACAGTCAAATTACTGAAAGAACATGTTAGAGTTTCTTTACCCCAGTAATTTCCTGGGAAGTTATGAAGCAGTTGCACCGTACTGCAGTCTCACAGGCTGTGAAACAAAGGCGAGAACAACATTTCCCCAAAATGCACTCAGCTGCCTTGATCCATTTCGACTTTCACAGCCATTTCTGTTGCGTTGGGTTGTTTTGTCCCAGGTGCATTTATCAGTTCCTGTTCCAAGCAGTCCAAGTTAACATTACAGCCATCCACCTTCCTTTTCCTTTGGTGGGGAGGGCAGATGCTTTGCCTCACGTGCCACAAAGCCCCCACCAGCCCACGGTGCCTCGGAGCGTCACAAAGTTGGGCAGCAACGGATGCCAGCATCTCTTTTTGTAGCTGTTATTAAAGATGCTATCTTTAGCTGCAAGACTGAAGTTATGCAGCTTGATGTTCTGTGTGTATTAAAGCATTAATGAAAACACGGGGCAGAAAACATTGAATGCAACCTGATATAAAAGGAAGCGTTTAATCAGAATTAAAATCTCCAGCAATGAAATCTGCCTGGCTTTATGTGCATTTGTGTTCATGCTGAGCATCGCCCTCTGTTTCCTTTTGTTAATTCTGAATCAGACTTCTGGCTGCTGTCTTACCACATGGGGTGATCCAGAACTTCATGCACTCCTTCTTGCCAGCAGTACAGCAGACTCTGCTAACAGGCAATGTTTCTCTGATTTTTACTCAGTAGCACTTATTGCACATTAAATACTAACATATTGATCAGTTGGCACACTGCCTTTGACTATCTCACTGGGATTGAAGCCAGAGTAAGAGTCCAAATGCAGAAGTACTTTTCTGTATGATTTTACTGTCTTGCTATTTACAATAACATATAAATCTCCAAGAGCTCCAATTCAGAGTTCCAGCTTGGTGAATGTGGTGCGTCCATTTGATTACGAAACCATTTTTCGTTGTTGTAGCTTTTAACTTTGCTTCTTTTTGTAATGCTCTTTGTAGAATTTTACAGTTTTTGAAGCCTTCAGGTGTTTTCTAAATGATGAGCTATCACTGTAAATCATGAAGATGTCTGTCTTGAGATTTCCCAAATTGTGAACAGTAAAAAAAAATTGAGTGTATGATATCTTGCTGTGCTTCTTTATAGTGAGAAACAGAATGACTCATTTCTTAGAATATGCCTGAAATAGAACACAGGTTTCCGATGTGCCATTTGGGATCTAACTGAAAGCAGTTAATTGAATTAGATGAAGACTGTATTTCTGTATGACCTCTGTGTAAGTCTGTCTGCTCTTTTCCCCTGAGCTGATTTCTTGCATTGTTTTCCAAAATAAGCAAAAGTAATTTGGAAAGTATATGATATCTGGTATAAATGTAATTTTGAAAATGTTTATCCATTTCTACGATGGCAATCTCTTGTCAATTTACATTTTAAATCTTTTAGGAGGAAAAAAACAATATAACATTACCATAAGGATTATATATTCATGCATTTGGACACGCAGAGTATAATTAACAAAACAGCTAGTATCTAACTCAGGTAGTCCTGCTCTATAGCAGTCTGGAGAGGTGAAAAAAGACAGTGGAACTCTGTGGTCTGCAGATCCTGTCAAGAGAATAAAATTGTATACAATAAGAGAATAACAGAACAAATAAAAACGTATGCAATAGTTCAGCAACGTTTTTGAGCAGTGTGGCCTTGCTGCAGTGTGTGGTGCCAGCAAATGCTGTTGTTAGCTCTGCTGTTATTTAGAATTAGCCACTCAGCCATATAAAGTTTCTGCATCTTGTCCCTTCTGACTTGATGGTTCAGGCTTGACCTCTCATGTAATGGGGGAATACAATTTTCCAGAATATTAAAGAAGCGACTTAGCTTTTCAAGTGTGATAATGATACTGTATATTCTCTGATATTAAAATGTCATATTTTTCAACCACTTTCAAGAGCATAATGGGGACTTTTTCATGGAAATAGAGTCCTTTCAAAAAGCGTTGATGCTAGTGGTACAGTTATAACACCCTAGGATTTGAATGCTAAAAAGGACATGGATAAAATTGTTGTGTTGAGGCAAGACCTTGAGCGAAACACTAACATAGCACCTATGCAGATTTAGGGCTGTGCATACTGCAGAAACATCATCATGGCAATGTGAATCTATTTCTTTGAAAATGTCTCTGAAGAGGGGTTTTTTTGGTTTGTTTTTTTTTTTTTTTCTTGAGAATGAAAGGATGATTATTAGCAAATGTACAAGCATCAGCCATTTAAGTCTTTCCTGTACTACAGTTTCATTGGCAAGACTCTGGAGTAGTCGCTTCCCCTCTTTTAACAACACGGGTAAAGACAAATGAGGTTCCTTTAGATCTGGCCTACTGAGGGATTTTCTGCTTAGCAACTATGGGAAGAGAGTCTGTTTTGCACCACTCAAGCCAGCATAGCTTGCTATTTCAGAACAACACCTTTTAAATCAGTTGCAATCTGGCTCCATTTGCTAGTGCCTAGCTTTAACCTCTAGTTGAAAATTGGCTAAATGTTTGCTTTAAGTCCTTGCTACCTGTATTTCTTCCTTTATTTTTTTTCCCCTGGAGTCCTGAGTTACAGGACTGTGGCATTTCTGGGTTGGTTCTTGTCTTCTCTCACAAAAGGCAACCCTATTCTGCTCATGAGATAAGGTTTGGTAACTAGTTAGGGAAAACACTGGAGTTTTGGTGAAGTGTCTTTTCACGTTTTCTCCTTCTTTTTTTGGTCCTTATGTCTCTTCTTTCATTTCAGTTTTCTCTCTATGCTTTAATTTGGAGGGCCAAGACAAGGTCTCACTGCAGCCTCTTTATCTGCTTCTTTTTCTCCACTATAATCTGCTTTCAAGGAAGGCCATTGCAGCCAACAGGTCATTGCAAACTGAACACCAGAACCTTGATTCGAAGTGTGAGAGAAAAATCTTTATTTCCAGAATGCAGCCAAATCCTTGGATTTAAAGACACAAACCCTTCTTCGCCTGGGGAAAAATAATTTACGATGTCTGAAAGACGTTGTTCTTGGGTGAGCTGTGTTGTGTCTGAAACCTCTTGGTTTGTGTCCATAAATTAAGAAATACACAGTGTTAGTCATGCTGAAAATATTGTCTGTAATCCAGCATGATTCAAATAACCCCAAAACTCTAAATGAAGTGAATACTACTATTACTACTAATACGACTACTAATATCAATGGTGTTGATGAAAAAAAACCAAAGAAAATACCTGTAGGTATTTTAGGACAAGTGAAGAAAAATTGCAGTCTGTACAATTGAATCTATCCTTCCAGGAAATAAATTCTTTCTTACAGGTAGTAAATTCCTTGTCCTGGAGTGTAATATGTGGAAGATGTTGAGAGGGATCGTGTTTTCTACACAGTCAGTCAAGTTAATAATTAGGTCTCTTCTCCTTATCTGTTTTCAGTTTTCAGTCAACCTAAGGAGTGCTCTCAGAGCTGCGTGCCTGAGGCATCACGGATCCTTCAGTGTTTAATTAGGTTTCCCAGTGCTGCAGCATGCTCTCTTAGGCCTGTCAGTAACCCTTCTCACAGGAGTTAAAATTACTCTTCATATGACTTATCAGATTTGGTCATTTAATTGATTCCCAATTCATCATCTAATCCATTTACAATTTCCTTTCCACACATGGAAATATTGTTGTGGGTTGACAGCTGTGTCTCCCAGTAAGATTCCTGGCAATACTTAAAGCCCAAATCTTAGACTAGTGAAATAAAATCGACATTGTAGTGGTTTCCATAAATTTTTGCAGTGATCATCAGTAACTTGCAGCCAATGGTTTTTGCTTGGAAGTCTTTTTTTCTTACCCTGCTCCTTAAGCATGAATTTCTTTCTATTGACAAGTGTAAGTTTCTTAATGACAGTAACGAATGACAATAAATATGTTTACTTTATAGTCTTTATGTGCAGTCATATGTTTATTGCCAAATGCCTAAATACTTAACTGCTTTTTCAGTGTAGTATATTTCTTGATTCAAGCATATGACTTGTAGTTGTCATCAGCACCTTTTAGAAGATGTAATGTAGTAGGTGCAGCACTCTTTGATTTCTTGGATTAATGGAATAGAAGCGTGCCGGTCTTCTATTTGCTAACATGTATTGCTGAGTGTGTTAGGGAATGACACTTTATGGAGGTGGTAACTATTGACCTTAGCAGATATGAAGATTCCCTAATTTGATCATGCTGTTTAGAATCATAGAGTGGTTTAGGTTGAAAAAGACCTTTAAGATCATTGAGTCCTACCATTAACCAAGCACTACGAAGTCCACCACTAAACCATGTTCCCAAGTGCCACATGTGCATGTCTTTTAAATACCTCCAGGGATGGTGACATTACCACTTCCTTGGGCAGCCTGTTCCAATGGCTGATCATCCTTTCAGCGAAGAATTTTTTTCCTAATATCCAACCTCCTTTCACATAGTTGTAGAGAGTGATGAGGTCCTGCCTGAACCTCCTTTTCTCCACCTCCCTCACAGGACTTGTGCTCCAGACCCTTCCCCAGCTCCATTGCCCTTCTCTGGACACGCTCCAGCCCCTCAATGTCTTTCTTGTAGTGAGGGGCCCAAAACTGGACACAGGATTTGAGGTGTGGGCACTCACCAGTGCCCAGTGCAAGGGGACAGTCACTGCCCTGGTCCTGCTGGCCACACTGTTGCTGGTACAGGCCAGGATACCATTGGCCTTCTTGGCCACCTGGGCACACTGATGGCTCATGTTCAGCTGCTGTCAACCAGCACCTTGAGATCCTTTTCTGCCAGGCAGAGGAAAAGTAGTCAATGAAAAACATAATTCTTTGGAGAGCATCTGTTTTCAAACAAATTAAAGGATACAGTAATGGAGACAGTACATTTTGTTAATATTTTAGAAGTGTGATCTAATTTCACTGCTGCTATTTCTATCACCTGTATTTAACTCTATTTCAGCTAGTTTTGGATTTTGCCTTGGTTCTGTTCATCAGTGTTAAAACAAGGCCATGTTTCTTTGTTGCTTTGACTGTCAGTGCTCTTTACTGGTGTCATCAGCAAGGCAGTACTAATAATGTTAATACTAAATTGTAACATGAACTCAATACTGCTTCCTGCCACCTTCAGTCTGTTATCATTCTTATAGCAGAACGTGGTGTGAGATTCAGTAAAATCTTTATCAGATCTGCATGTTTGATGAGAAATAGGCAATTTCCCACTGCTGGAAATTCTGTGTTACTGTGGTGGGTAGTAGCAATAGGGGTTTTCTGAACAACTCCTCCCAAAATTGTTTAAAGCATTCTATGTACACCATTCAATCTCTAATTATTAATTCTTTTTCATTCATTCAAGTTAAATAATGCTATTCTTTGGTGCTCTTAATTCTTCCAAATTTAAATTACTGTTAAAATTTCTGTATGTTTCTTGCAGTGTCTACCAAAATCTTAAAAGTTCTTAAAAATAAATCATTGACAATATGAAATCTTAGCACAAGAAAGAGCATAATAATAAAAGGCAGATCTTAAATTTTTGAAATGTCTGAAAGAAAGGACTTTTTCAAATCTTTTCTTACATTCATTAGCCCTTCATCATGGAAGAAGTGTTTATGAACTACCTGTTTAAACTAAATTAATTGATCTCAGTGGTAGCAGAGTACAAAAAATGCCATTGTTTTTCTGAGGGGTTTTGATGATTGCTTCCTTTAACAAAAGGAGATCTAAAAATAGGAGTATGTATGGTGGTATGAGCTTAATCACATAGACTCAGGTCAAGAGCTGAACTAATTCATGCTAAATCATATGAATACTAAGCAAAAAAATAACATTTGACTTTAAACTGCTTTTGTTTCTTCAAGCTTTGGGGTAGTAAGGTTTGCTAAAGGGCAGAATTTAAAGTAGAGCAGGATAGCACTGTATGAATACATTACATTGAATGTGTTGTCATAAATGATTAGCAGAAGATTCAAACTTGATCACTACTGTGATGATGTCAAGCCATGGTCATTGCTTTATGATCAGTCTCTTTACAATGAGCAGTCTCTTCTGTCTGGAAGCCTGTTCAGTGTGAACTCTCAGGCTGTGCAGTCAGGGATGTCCTGTGTGTCAGAGAGCTGGCCATGTGTTTGGTGCTTCCGTAGTATTCCAGCTCAGAGAAGGCTGAAAGTGTATGAGAGTTCAAGATTGTGAACTGATTGGCATCTGCTTGCCTGTAGGAGGCTTTTTATCTAACTGAAAAAGAGGTAGAAAGAGGTCAAAGTGCTCCAAGGTAGGAAACATATGAGAAATGGAAATTATGGAAGTGAGGAGCCCTGGGTGTGCTGGCTGTGACTTCCTGCCTCTTGGAGGCCTTGTGGAAGTGTAACATCTTTTGAAACGTTCAGTACAATTGCAATCTGCTTGCTGGACTCAGTCACTGCATAAAATTATTGCCTGTATTACATGAGTGGTCTTGTTAAATGATCATAACAGTAATTTCTGACTATTTATAGCCCTACTCCTTCTGTTCCATTTTAATGACTGTGTATTGTAGTTAACACTAGTGTTAACCTGGTTTTAACACGTTTAGAAAGGAAAGGAAAGGATTTTTTTCAGGGAACAAGTTTTTCCTTTAACTTTATATGACTACATGGAGCCTTTTAGAAAGGTTTCTTCAGAAAAGAATACTTCTCATTTGTAAATGATTAAGTTTTTTTGGTCAAACCAGATAACAGTTTAATAAGGTATAAAATATACTGTGGTAACACATATGTTGACTTAAATCTGATAATGCATGCAATTTTTTTTTGTTTCTTTTTAATTTAATTAGGTGCTCCAACACGTTCCTGTTAGTGGCATGCATGTATTAAAAACTGTATCCTGACATCTGTATAAATTTCATGCCAGGAAAGTCTTTAAACAAGGTACCATAATTCTGGCTGATGCTTAAGTTAGTTGTAATTAAAATTAAGCACCTGGTCTGAAGCCCTATTCCAACTGACAACCATCTTAAAATATATTTGAATGCCAAAAATGTCTGGTGTGTCTCACTAAATTTGAATTACAAGTTCAGTAGGTAGTAGGGAAAAGGGATCATTGCTGGTCCTAAATTACAGGAACAGTTCTGCTTTTGAATAACAGCTCAGTCCTGACTAAGAAATAATTAGTTTCTCTTTGATTACAGCTTCATGGGATTAGAGGATTTATATAACCACCTGAATCCCATTTCTGTTTTCCTCATCTTACAGCATTTTAAAGCAAGTTCTCTTTTTTGTTGTTTTGTTCTTGATATTTTATTAGTCAGATTAAGTATTAGGTGGAAACTTTGTTTATAAATACTGCTGTTTTGTTGAGGAGGAAATGGGGAGCATGGAAATACTTTTTATATATTTACAGGAATTAAAATAGTAGAACTGGTGGGTATTAAAAAAAATTAAGATTGGTTATATGGGAGTTTTAATGAAATTAGCCAAAAGAAAGGGCAGTGGGCCATTATAGTTGCACTACTCAGCTTTAGCTTGTTTGGTGTTAGGATAGTTTTGTTTCCCGGTGGAAACTTGCTCATTAGCTGAGGTCTGGTTGTTTTCTAAAGGAATGTGAGGAATGAGCATTTCTTCTATTTATTTCACTTTTTTCCTTTTTTCCCCCCATTTTTTGAGGCACATGACACTATTCAAAGAGTAGTGTGTCATCAAATGATCTTCATGATGAAGGAGTGGAAATTGTTGGGATCTCTCCTGTTACCATGTTATGTTGTGAGATACTTTGTCTTGCCAGTCTCCAGCAAGTAGAGTTGAAAAACAGTGTGCTTTGTCTTGGGAGGGTGCAGGAGAGTTAGTGGGAATCAAGTCTGAGTGATGTCTTTTATAAGATTTGAAATGTATTAAGATTGCTTTGGTCTGACTAAGAAACTGCGCCCCGAACCCCTTCATTTCCCTCTTTTCCTCTGTTCACTGGGTGACCATGGCTGTAAGATCTTGGTTGACTGGGGATCCCAGATGTATCCTGGTGCACTCCTTTGAACTGATCTAACATGGAGTGTCTGTGCTAGAATAGACCTGTAATCAAAATTTTAGTGTGTTCCTTAAATATTCCTTCTTTTCAAGTATTGACTAGAAATTTCTGATTGGTTTATTTTTTCTTGTGTTTTCTTTGTCACTTTTGAATCACGGTTATTTAGAGATAAACTGGAACTATAATCTTTCTTAATTATCTATGATGTATATAGGCAAAAAACTCCTGCCTACCTTCCTCCTATTTCACCCAGTAGTGACTTAATACTCTTTTCTTATAGTAGCCAACAAAGAACTTAAGGAAAAGAAACACTGGGTGCTGCATTTTGCAAAGCCTTGTTTAGGGTTTACACCAAAAAAATGGTATCTCTACTTATGTTTCTTGTCAATAAAAATTTATCCTCAAGTGATTGCCAGTTCCCCTCTTCTCTGAGAAAGATTCTCTGGGGAAAGTAAAACTGTTTAGGTGATTGAATAGTTGTGTGAGCAGTTGACTTTTAAGTGGAGTTACAAAAGTTGCTCTTGAACCTGATTGGTTCAGCATGTTCACACAGCAAGATCATAGAGTTGTCCTAGCTGTGCAGTGACAATGATAACAACCATTATTCATTATATTTTAGGAAATATTAGGTGAAATGCCAGCCTTTAACCATGGTCTGTCAGAAATAGGAGGTTGGGGTGGGCAGAGGAGGGGGTGTTGTATCTATGAAGATTCTACACAGAATTTCTTTTAAAACAGAAAAAAGCAAACAGCCTCTCAGTGTATCTATTTTCATTCCAGCTGCACATATGTAGAAAGAGGTGCCTGTGGTGAAATTTGACTGTTTGGTGACAGAAAGCATTTGCTGTACTGGATTGCAAAGTATACTTCTAATATATCTTCAAAAGGAAATGCACTCTCAATTTACAGTGAGCCTTGACTGTGAAGGACAGAAAAGAAAAAATAAGGTTTTTTCAGTTAGAGATGAAAATTTTAGATTTATAACTTCATGCAAGATTGTCAGGGCCTGAGGCAAAAAAAAACCCACCCAAAAAACACAGAGCATTTATCTACTTTACAGCTGCAAAAATAATTACATGATGACTATCTGTGGAGTAATCTCTAATGGATTACAGTTTGTTAGCATTTCATTATGTAATGTTAGAGCCAAAATAATTCATGGTAAATGGGAAAAAAATACTTGTTTTGATGTATCTGTGGCCTGGACCTTTGATGTCCTCCTAAGGCGTTCTATTAAGAAATGGTTAATTTGTGAAAGGTCTTGGTTTGCAGACAAGGTACTATGCTTGTAAAGCTATTATAAGACCAAGGAGTGTAGGAATTACAGAAGTAATTTGTTTTTATTATGCAAGCACTGGACTTCTTTGTTGCTTCAGAGGTGCTAAAGCCATCTGAGGTGCTTTCCTCTTCGATTTATGGTGTCTCTCAGACTTGAAAAGCAGTTATGGTTTATTAAGATCACTTGGTTTAATTTTTTTAAAACTTAAGGGTGCTTCTTTTTATATGTCTCTTAGATTTATCCAAGTGATACAATCTTCAGCAGTAATAAGAGGCTTCTTACTCATGGTCAAAACACCCCTTTTATTGTGTTGCAATAGAACTGTGGTGTAGCAAATAAACTCTTCTGCACTTTCATGTGCTCTTGGCAAAGGGAACTGGATACATGGGATCTTTTTTCCTAACTTAGGGCAACTTCTGTTCCTTCTTCTTTAATATTCTTTAGTTTGGAGAAGTGGAAGGAAAAAAAAAAAAGAAGTAATACTATGACCAGTGGTTCTAAGCCAGATCAAGTCTCTAAAGTATTAAAGTAAATAGAAAAAAATCTTTGACTTCAGTAGAAGCAGTGTCAACTTAGCCACTTATGCTACGTGATTTACTGTGTCTGGGTGGCTTGAGGGTTGCTTGGGAACACAAGAAATTACATCTGGTTATTAATGCCATATTTAGTATAAATGGAATAAGGATATATGAAGTTCTCTGTGTATATGAGTGCTATTTTAATGCTTCCATAACTAAAAATAATTTGAAGCATCCAATTTTGATGCATCAATATATAGGGGAATATGGTAAGGAAGCTGTAAGAGAATGTGGGTTTAAGTTAATAAAGTCTTCTTGGAAGCAGGAGAGCTAAAGGATTGGTCTTTTGACTTACTTTTCTGAATAACTAGAAGTGACATCATTCTCCTATTTGAAAACATATTCTTTCCACTAAATGTAGCATAAATTGATGTTATAGTTGAAAATATTTTCGGTTTTCCCCAGGTTCATATTAAGAAAATATCCATGAGTTTTGCTTTTAAGAGAGAGAAATTCTTTGTCCTTAGCTAGAGCTTGCTTTCTCAGGCTTTTGTACAGGAAGCAATGGGTGCATGTTTTATTTGTTGTGTTGTTTCTTGGGTTGTTTTTATTTTTTTTTTTAATAAACTGTCTACACTAGATCTGTTCAAGAGACCTTGTCTGTCCAAGAGAACATGTTTCTCCAGTAGCATCTCATTGTTGTAGACTAGATGACCTCCAGAAGTCCCTTTCAACCTAAAATATCCTATGATTTCTTCATTGTCCTATCATTCTGTTTTATTAGTTTGTGTTATTAAAGTGATACAGACATTGCACCCTTGATTATCCTTTTTCAGTGCATTAGTATCTCCTGATTCCAGGGAATCCAGAAATTTCAGTCATTGAACTGAAAGAATTAAGAACTTAGCAAGAATGACATACAGCTTTCTAAAAATCCTATGAGTCCTTAGGTTGTAATGTGCTTTCTCATTACCTTATCCTTTACCTTATCTCATTACCTTATCCTGTGTGTGTGGAGCAACAGCAACAGAGAGAACTAGAATGTTTTATTTGTTATCATCCGAGTTATTTTTTTAGATTAAACCTAATATCACTTGGCAAGACTTAGGAATGCTGTTACTCTGTTAAACTGTGTCCCTGTGTGGTGGTCTGCTGAGCACAGTATGATGTCTCTCCTCTCCCAAAAAGAAAAGTAACCACACAGCTATTGATAAAATTCATAGTGGGTGATTGGAGGAAACTAGAGTTTCCTAGGCCGGGGCTTGGTGAAATGGTGAGAAAGAACAAAATCTAGTAATGTAGGAAAAATAAAAAACTATGTAAAAGTGGCAAAAATGACTTCCTCCAATTAAAGGATGTGGTCCTGGCTTAGGCTAAGTGATGGCTCCCAGAGATCAGTAAAGATTTTTAATGCTTGTCCTTGAAAAAGTTACAAGGCAGATTGCAAAGATAAGTTTGGCTAAGGCTGGACAAATGTTTAGTGTCTTGTGGTGTCGTCAGAGAACTGGGAGTTTTGGTTAGTATATTCATTTTTGCCATAAATTCAGGGATGGGTGCAGTTCATAAGACCAGTGCCCAATCCATAACCATAAACCTTTGAGTTATTGGCAGGCTGACCTTGTATCTCAGGATAAAAAGGGACACAAAGCAATGTCTTCAGTGCTTATCCCTACGTCACCTGAGCAGAAGAAATTGTGCAATCTTCCACTGTGAGAGGAATCATAGAATGGTTTGGGCTCGAAGGGATCTTAAAGATAATCCAGTTCCAACCCCCCTGCCATGGGCAGGGACACCTTCCACAAAGCCAACCTGGCTTTAAACACTGCCACAGATGGGGCATCCACAGCCTCTGTAGGCAACTTGTTCCGGTGCCTCACCACCTTCCCAGTAATGAATTTCTTCCCAATACTGAATCTGAATCTGCCCTCTTTCAGTTCAAAGGTATTGCCCCTTTTTCTATCACTACGTGCTCTTGTAAAAAGTCCCTCTCTAACTTTCTTGTAGCCCTCTGTCACTTGACTTGTATGTTGGAAGTTAAATAAAAGCTGCACATGGGTTTTCTGTGTTACTCTGTGGAAGTACCAGAGACCATCTATAGATGCCAAATGATGTTCATTAAGTGATGTGTTCATTATTAATATAAAGTGTAATGACAACAGGCAGCATTAAAGGCCAAAACAAAACACTTTTCTGTACTGTTGGTATATTTGTTGAGTAATTTTTTGCTTTGTTTTCTTTATTCTTTCAGTTCTACGGGATGACTTCAGACAAAATCCCTCAGATGTAATGGTAGCTGTGGGTGAACCTGCAGTGATGGAATGTCAGCCCCCGAGAGGTCACCCAGAACCGACTATATCATGGAAGAAAGATGGGACCCCTCTAGATGACAAAGATGAGAGAATTACAGTAAGTATAAAAAGTTCTGCAAACAGCACAAAAATCAACTCCTCTGAAATTACCAGGCTCTTGAGCATGTGGGCATCCAGCTGTGCTGTACTTCAGAGGATATGTTCTTTCCTTGCCTCACAGGCAAGGGCTAGTTTGCATTTAGCTTGGAATGCATCCTCTCATCTCATACTACTTCATTGCATAGTATGCAAAACCGATGTTCTTCTCTTCCTCAGAGGAATTAGAAGCTTGTGGAAATGAAATTCATTATATTCGTCACTGTCCTATAATTTCCTTACCTTTTATCCACCTACAAATTTCTGCAACCTGTAATGTCTGCCTTTTCTGGTTGGAAAGAGAAACTAGTAGTCGTCTCAGTGAGACCTTCTTTTGCAATTCCTTTGAAAATAATACATGCAGAAAAGTTGGGTGTTGTATTAGAAATGCTGAGAAGGGGTTGGGGATATAGACACATTTCTTAAGAGAGATGATGGCTTATCCTGCCATCTCAAATTAAGCTGTTTTCTAATTAGTGGTGTTGTCATACTCATTTGTATCTGTAGCTTGCTGAATGCAGTGCACCATTATTCAAGATAAAGCAGCATCTCAAATCAGAAAACTACCCATTTTTTAGTGTTTGACATGTGAAACAATAAGCTAATGAACCTAAATGTCTTGCAGGAATGGCAGCAAAAAAGGGAGTTCAAAACTCATTTATATGCTGCCAACGTGGTGATACAAAACATCTTCCCATATGGTGAGAAACTGTATCCTCTGAAAGCACACACATCTAGGATCCTGTTGGTACTGGAAGGTTTACAAGTGTAAAACAAGATCAGAGGCACATGCCATTTTTATGTCTCAATTATATACTGAAAGGAGGGAAATGTTTAATGGAAGTACACTTAAATGCCAGCAACCTGAGTAAAAAATTACCATTTTTGTTTGAGATTTAAATTCCCTCTTATTCCATTTGGGGTTTTTTCTGCAAACAAGACAAAGCTCAGGCGTTCTGCAGTTGTGGCATATGCATACATTTAAATTTTTAAGTACCCTACCAAACCTATACTGATTGCTGGCTATTAACTCAATTCTTCCAATCATACTTGCTAAGAACTTGCAATTTCCTTTTCAAATCTCCTTCCCACCGTGACAAGTCAATTGACCTGAGATAAAGAGAAGATTCCAGTGCTACCTTTCCCCCCCCCCCGCCAGGAAGTGCTTTCTAAACTTGCATTTTCTATTGCTATAGTTTATTCTCTTGAAGGATTTTCAGGTGTTTCCTATTAAGTACATTTCTTTTGTTATACATGAAAACTGCTCTTCCAGCTGCTGGAACAAAGACATACCCAGAACAAAAGTAGCTATCAGTGACTGGCAGAGCCACCTGTACTCTTAAAAACTGTTCTTAGGATGAAATAAAGCCCCCCTGTTTGGTTTTCTTTTCTGGTGATTGTATCAAATACTCACCTACATGGTATTCTTTTACCATGACATATGGTAAGGGTTATCCTGTGTTACCAGTTTCTCCTCCTGTAAGAAAAAGAAATGAAAAAGAGTTTTGATGCAGGTGTAGATATACACTTGTTTCATGTACCCACGTGAGTGTTTTCAGAGGTGTAAATTAGCAGTGGTGCCATAGCTCAGCTCAGTTGCATCCATTTATTTCATATTTGCCTGGCATTGTCTTAGGCAGCACTATTAATATCATGGGTGATTTCTCACACAGGAGAGAGACTGAAGCCACATTGTGATGCAGATTTGCATCCTCTTACAGCTGTAGCAGGATCTTGCCAAGTGGATAAATATACATTCAGATGTACCTCTTTACAGCTTTGCAGTAACCTTCTGTATTATCCTGCTAGTGCCCGGGAGGGTATACAGGAGATTGGGAGCTTGGAATGGACAACTTTCTAAAAGGCAGATGGGAAAAAAAAATACTAATTTTGAAACCTGACTTAGAATTATTCCATTTCTGTTCACTTGTCTCCTTTAAGGCATGTCTATTTCACTTTAGCAATAGTAACATAAAAGATTAAAAGGTACAAAAGCTGAAATAAGGATGAATTGCTGGGGTTTAACTGAAAGATTTCATTTTTTCATTAAATCAACCTTTTATTTTTTTTTTTCATTTAAGTGTCTATATTTAAAATGAACACCTACATTCATGTGATGGTAAAATTTTAATTGACTCAGTGGCAGTAAATTTCCATAATATAATTTACTTGTGTTACTTTCCTCTTTTTAAGCCATGAAATTACCAGATCAGGAAATGTGAAACTATATGTGTTGGTGTTCAATACGTATGTAATACGCGTTTAATCAATGAAAAAACTTGGATGGCTCCACTTCTAAAACATTTACAGTTGTTTTAAGTCTTAAAGGCCTGTTGATCTTTGATTCACTTCAGTTTTGAGGGTTCTCTGTCAAAGACTGTTTGAAGCATTTCATATTAATGCTTTCCTTTCTAACAAGAGATTTAAAATGAACATTAAGATTGTACTTTTTTTAATAAGGAATGATGCTTGACATCTCTTTTTTGATTCATATATATACTTTCTTCAAAAAGATATGTCTATGAAGCAACCTTTTTTTAATATATGGAAACTTTTTTCTCATCTGCAATGACACTTGAGCTGTGAGTCAGCGGAACTGGACTTTACAGACTGAGTATTAAGGGGGCTAGAGAAACTGAGGTGGAAGCTTGGTTCCTGGCAGAGGGTTTAAAGCAAAATATGTGGATAAATAGCAGATAAATAAGATACAAGTTAAGGCACAACTTCCTCAGGAATGCAATAAAAAGAAAATATTATTTTGTCCTGGGTAGGGTTAAGGAAATCGATATGTTTATATAGGTGAGATAATAAAAAATCAAAGTAGTCTTTGCATGGTTTTGGTCCATTTGTAGGGCAAATAAATGTGCTTTGAGGAGAAATAAATGTGCATGTCTTTCAGGTTATAAACTGGTGAATGGAACAAATAAGAAGTGAGAGTTAGGTTATGGGCACAGCTATCTGTGATGGGGATTATAGAAACAGACCTTTTATTTAAGCACAGCTCTCCCAGAAGTGCTCAGTGTTAGCACAAGTCAGACTCTGTGGAGGTTCTTCGGTGCACGCACGTCTGCTCGGTGCATCTGATGAAGAATTATCATCAAATGGGTTTTTTCCAGCTCTTAAATGTGTTGTCTGTAAACAGTTTTCTCAGTGCACTGGAGCTAAACATGATTATTCTCATGTGTGTTCTTTACACCACAGTATGAGAGCATTTGCTTGATGTGGCTAATCCCTCTCCACATATTACAAACAAAGCAGGAATGACAGTCTTGCCCGTGAAGCAAATGCTTACCTTTCACTTAATTTATTGAATTGGAAAACAGTTATCATGAGGACAGAGCAGAACTAGTGTGACTCTGTGCTCATCTAGTTAATTTTTCTCCTGGGCTTACTGTGAAATCAAGAATCTCTCCTGTAATATATATACAGCTGAAAAAGAGTTCCTTATTGCAGTCCAGTGAATAGCTCTAATTTCTCACTGTGGGCAATGTAAAGCTCAGATGTATTTTTTTCAGTTTCTGAAGTGATCTGTCTGCACTAGGAGATGGTGTTTTGATGCTCCTCTTGGAGCTGAGACATGGTAGAGAAAGGAAATGCAAGGTTATGTCTGTGAGTGAGAGAGAAGGTTGCTCACCAGGGTGGGGAAGTTCCTCGTTCCATTTCCAGCCCCTCGTGGCGTTCACACATTTCGCATCTCTGAAGTTCATGGACCCACTCATTGCTTGGGAGTGAGGATCTAGGCCAGGACTCGAGGCTTCTAGGTGTCCTCCCCAGGAACAGCTCTGCTCCCAGCCCCATCAGTCTAGCCATCTTTTTTGCATGGCAGCACAGTGTCATTAGGGCATAGCCACATGTGTCACCTTGGTGCCAAAAGCTGTGAGTTTGCATTCCCTCGGGCTGAGGAGGAAGTGCAATCAAGTGTAGTTTCAGCTGACTGCTGTAATCACTAGGTTTGGTCTTTCCAAAAGTATCACGTCTGGATACAGTTGGCAGGAGCGGCAGTGGCTGTCGGTACCATTAGCAATGACTTGCTCGGGCACTCATGGTAATCACAGTGAATATTGGTTGCTTGTAAGCCTGGGAATCCAGTGTGCCTTCATTCACTTCTCACCCATCTTCCTGGTGTACTCCAGAAACCTCCCACTACTTTTCAAATGGTGTTCCCACTGCCCTCCTACCACGCACCGCTGCCATTACATTTTGACCTCATTCCCCACCGCTTCCTCCACCTCACAACGTGTGCTTGCATCCATCCAGCCTGTCTGGCTCTATCATCTGATTAGTGGTATCAGCTTGTGTGGAGGTACCAATTTGGAATCTCGGATAAGCAAACTCTCCTGCAGTATGCTGGGATGTAAAGGCATTCCCTGTCTGGCTCTGCTGTGGATGCAAATGCCTGGTGTGCTGTGATTTGTTATGGATGTGGTGGTGTCTGTCTGTGTTAGGCTTGCTCAGAGCCTCCCTGGAGGAGCTGCCTTACTGCTCTGTCTTCTTTGTGAATCCCAAATGCAATTGCCTGGATATAAGATGCTGACATCAGTAATCTAACCAAGATGGTGAGGCCTTTGAGCATATCTTTAGGCAAAAACTGGCAGTAATTACAGGCTCTCAGGAGCGCAAAGCGTTCAAAGAGGATTTTGCAGATCTCCCATCTAGACAGGGCAACCTCCATGAGCTTTTGGATCTGTCTCTCAATTTGTCTCGTATTTTAGTGGCAATGCCTGCATAATTGACTAAGCCTCAATAAAATCAGGATGCAGCCAGAGTGCCTGTAATTATCAATACTTTCCCAGGGGAAAATGTATACACATCCTGCATAAGCTGCAGAGCAAACTGATGTTTGAGCCAGGTTTGGAGGTCAGAGTTTCACAGCTGCATCTGTTCTTGCCCCATGACCACTAGTAGCCCATGCTTCAGAAAGCTTCCTAATTGTTCACATCAAGTCATGGTGTAGGTGGTAGAAGAAAAAAGCTGTGCATGAACATGAAATTTTAATAGGTAAAATCTTTTACATATACATGAAAAAGGATGCTGGTACCTTAAGAAAAAATCCTTTGTAATTGAATACAAAAAGCAAAGCCTTTTCATTGAAACTCCAGTGCAGCACTGTGATTGCAATTTCCCCCTCTTTCGTATTAACTCTTATCTCTCATTTATCCTGAATCATCCTCATTTGATTTTTAAAAGAAAAAGCTTGAGAAGCCATTTATCTTTTCTTGTTCAAGTTTCTTAGCTTTAAAGATCAAAGTTACAAGATGAATAATGCATACAGGTTTTCATTCCTTTTTTGTGTGGCTGTCATGTGACATCAACAGTTTTGAATGACTTACACTCTTATTTTGGATAGGTTGTAACTTAAATTCTCAATTCCCATTTTATTTCCTGGCCCTTAAATAGTATCACAAATGCAGAGCATTTATTACATCTTACACAATGCTATTTTTACATGTGTGAGTGATGAAAATGTTTTTTACAAAGTGTGAAAACAATGCCTCTGATCTTCTGCTGTGACAGGAAAACCTCCTGAATGGTACCATCCCGAGGAAGATGTTTTATTTATTTGCCCCAATTTTTTTGTTAATGAATTGTCAAAGAGAACTACATTCATTCTTCTTGGTGGAGACCAGTCATAGCCTCATTGTGCTTTGGCATGTTTAAAACTACATAGGTGATCCCAATGTGACCTCGATCATGAGAAGAAAGAAAAAAGAAGTGGAAGATATTGCTATGACTATCAGTTAGAAAGGAAAAGAATGGATTGTTTATATTGGAGGGAACAGTGGAAAAAGCAGAAATTATTTCCCTGTTTAGGAAAGGGGGCTTTCTTTCCAAAGTTAAATTGCAGTGGGAAAAATTGCAACGGGGAGGTGAATCAAGAGAAAGAATACAAAAACTGATTGAGTTTGTTGGTGTGTGCTGTGTGGAGTAACAGTCTTAACCCATTACAGCAGCAATGCTCCTGACAGAAACCACACTGTTAATGGTGCCACTCCAAATTAATTCAAGATGTTTATCCTTATTTCTTTCTTCTCTATTTCTCTTTTCTGGCCTCCTCTCTTTTTCATTTTTTTATCAGTCTAGTTAATCTCTACACTACTTAGTTTCCCAAAATTATGTATTTTAGATACACAGTTAAAGAATGCACGTTCCAGTAGGAGATGTAATTCTAAAGGTGACATTGTCTGTCCTGTGGAGAGCTTCATGAAGGATCATGGCCTGGGTGCACAGCACACAAAGCAATGGGGGTGAGGGGAAGGTGGGGAGCAAGGACTTACAGTTCAGGGTTTTATTTCATTTTAATTGTTTTTCTTTTTTGGGGCAGATTAAAGGGCAAGCAGCAATTTCCTATGTGCCCCTCGAGGGTTAGAAAGAGAAGTGTATTTTTTTTTCTGATTCCTAATATGTATTTGCTGCCCCCCCAGCAATTTCCTTTCTTCTGAGTTCTTTTTCTTTATTTTGTCTCTTTTTCTCACTCCCTGGGAGGGTTGGCTTCCCACTTCACCTCTCTTTTTCCTTCATCTCCTGATCCCTACAATGCTGGCTTCCTTGAGGATCAAGAGTAGTTTTTGTTAATGTTTTATGTTTCTTCTGCTATTAATATTGTTTCCCCTGGTGACACAGCTGGAGCTGCTGTGAGTTAACTTGGCGCCCCAAGGGGGAAAAAATGCAAAAGATTGTGAAAAATAATTTGGAACTACACAGCTGTCCCAGAAGATAGTGAGAATAGCTCTCAATCCTGCTGTTTCTCCCCCTTAGTTTTTCCAAAATGTGACATTGTTTTTCTGTGTTCACGCTTAAAGGTCTGTTTCAGGGTCCCTGTTGCTCCTGCTGAAATCCCTCTGCTCTCCATATTCCACAAATCATTGTGTCTTCTGGATCATTTCTCCCCTGTTTGCTGTTCTGATCTTGGCATGTACTTGTACTGTCCCCTGCCTTATCACCAAGACACCTTTTCCATCTCTCTCCTCAGTTCTGACTGCATGCCTGCCTCTCCCCCTGCCATGTCCAAACCAGTACAGTTTCCACATCTGCACAACCACTCTGTTAAGACAAAGAGTTCTCAGGGTATCTTCTGCTACATTGTTCCTTCCCATGTCATTTTTTTTTAATTACCATAGGCTTATCCAAGCTCTTTTCATTGGTACATTAATCTTTTACTAGCATTTGTTGCATCATTTTGTACATTGTTTGTGGGGTTTTTGGCTGAGCCCTGGAACACATTACCTTCTCCTACAGAGGACCATGCTTGTCCTGGAAGGCTGTAAAAAATCTAATAGTCTGGGCTAACATCAAGAGGAGAAAATACCAGACGTACTTTTATTTTTGTATTAATTTTCCTCTCTCGCTTCTTCCGTCCTATTTGGAACCTTACCATACTCACTTCATTTTTCAGGCTTAGCCCTTTGAAACAAAACTTCTCATCTCTTAACACATCCACGAGTAGCTTCCAACCCTGACCGCAGCCAGTAATAGTGAGAGCTTGTGTTCCTGCAAGCAAGCGCTGAAGCAAACGTGGATTGAAAACCCTGACGTATCACAGGATTCTCCCCTCACAGCCTTTATTTCAGGTTTGCCATTTTAAGGAGCTCAGCTCTGCAGGCTTTGTCAGGCAGACGTGAGCTCGTTCAGCTCGCTCTTTGAGCCGACCAGGAGCCATATGGCAGCGGTTAATGTGGCGCCGAGCCTGAGCTAATAAGCCCTGCTGAGAGACAGGCTCGGTCGCTCCCGCGCGGCACGGGGCTAATGTGGCCACACAGCTCCTGTTGCACTGAGGGCAAGGGCAAAATGAGCCTGCCTTGGCTTGGAGGCTCCACGTGCCAAACCCAATGGCCTGAAAGTGCCCGTGTGGACATTCCCTTCTCCATAGCTCAGCTGTCCTGAGTACTCAGCGGGCAAGATGCTTTCTCCATCAGCGCGATGTTTGCTGCAAGAACGTGGCAGGGAAAAAAGCCTGTTAGTCTGAAGTATTTGGGTCATAATCAATGCCCAACATTGTTCTAGTTGGTTTAAAGGGCTCGTTATTAACCCTGAACCTTCTGTGCAAGGTCGCTGGCTGGGCTAAAACGTGCGTTGGGTCATACTTGATGCGATATGTCTTCTGAGCAGACATCTCCAAAGGATAACGTTGATCTGTGGAATTAGGGGAAAGGGAAGGAGCATCATGACACAGGGTAAAAGGGTGGCCCAATGTCAAACATCTGTGGACTGAGGAGAACATCAGGGTGTTTGGGCTTGTGCTGGCTGTCGCAGAGACTAGATTTTGCATTTAGGGCCAAACTGACCTTCTGTGTTCCCAAGAACGTGCCTGGTAGTAGTGTAATCCACTGTGTGAGGTTATCAGATTGTGATTGACTGTTTTCACACTAACTGAAAGTGCTAGAATTAAAAATCATCATAATTCAACATTAGGTTGAATTAGATAAAAAGGCTCCCTGTGGTCATTAAACTGCTGACTTTTTAAACCAAGTTATTGCTGATCATATTTGACCCTATAGATAACAGTATCTGTTCCTTCTAGTTGTTCTCACAACTTTCAAAAGTGTTCTTTTGCATCAGTGATACACTTTGCTTCAGCTGTTTTTGTCTTCTCACTACTTAAAAAGTTCAGCATTAGACGTGCATAACTATGGTTTCTCACTATTGTTTCACCCAGCAGTAGTGAAAAGTACTTTAATGTGAAATGAGTATGTATTTTTCTAGAGTCAGCTTTATTTTACACCGATTTCTACTTTCAATTATAAAAGTAAAGTGAAGAAGAATGGAGTTCTTTTGCAGATACTCTGTGGACTTCCTGGAATTTGAAAACTCCTCATTGAGTCAAAATTCACCACGGGTTTCTTTTGTCCCTAGTCATGAACTGATGACCTAGATAGTAAAAAAAATAAATGCCTGCAGCAAATAGAGTATGTGTTAGATATCTTGAGTTTTGAGACATCCACAGGCCTAGACATTAGACTATCAGGATTTTCTTGTTAAAACAACTTATTGAGAGTTTTGAACCTCTGGGACCATCTGAAATTATAGAAATGGTGTCTGGGAAGCTTTTCCTTAAAAAATAATAAAAAGCCAGGTGGTTGGTATCTCAGACTAGGTTACTTGAGCTATCCAGGGTGTGTAGGACTTTATGATTTGGATGGTTAGGAGCAAAGGTGATTTATTATGCTGAGAAAGTAAATTCCTTGTTTTGTTTGGCTGACAGTCTCGTCGTTGGGGTTTTTTTGGATGGGCAAGAGAGATGAAAAAAGGATGTGGGAGGGAAATTATTTCTTCATTCATTTTATTCTCCTAATGAAAAAGAAACATTTTTGTTTAGTTAGTTATTTTAAGCAGTCAGGAAAGGAGCCTTTGCTTATATTACAGACAATAAAGATGGAGATTGGGTTTAGAAAGTTAATTCTTCTCTTCCCCTCCCTTCATCAGCTGCAGGGAAATCTTACATATAGAGTGTGGGCATCCTCCTCTAAGTTAGAAATCCATTTCTGGAAACACTGTTCTCCCACCCCCTTGGGGCCTGCTGTGCTCTGTGCTCTCTCTGATTCCTCAGCATGAGCACAAAAAAAGGCCAAGCAAAGCAATATTGGAAAAAATTGGGCTTTCAGAGGCTTTTATGAATCTGTCACACCCAACATTAGGACTCACACAGGGAAGTGTGCCACCTTTGTACAGGCAGAAAACAGGTTTGGAATAGAGTTCAGGCCACTGGACGTGGGACTTAGGATCCCTACAGGTCAAATATGGAAGAAAGCAGTACAAATCCTCTGCGTTCCAAGGTTCTTTCACGCAGACTCCTGGACCTGTGCGCACTTAACTTGATTTTTACTGTATTTATGTTTACTTTATAGTCATACAGAGAGATATTTTCATTAGTGAAGCATGAAAGGCCTTTTAATACACAAATATCCTACAGAAATCAAAGTATTATTTGTGGCAAGTCTGTAGAGTGAAGCGGAGCAACCCAGCTCCTCACTGTGTTCATGGTTTTCCAAACGCTGAAACTCTCTCCATTTGGGGGGACGGGAGAGGAGGGGGGAGGAAAAAAAAAAAAAGTACATTTTTGTTCTTGAAAGTCTCTAGTGGACCTTATAAATTTGATTGTACTTGGCATTTTTGATATTCCTAGTCGCTTGCACACCACAGCAGCCACATGTTGTCACTTAAAATCTACATATCGGGTATCTGCTAACTGAGACTTTATTGTGTATCATGCTTATTTTAGGCATTACTTTTGTAAAGTAAAAATGACACTAACTCTAAAAGCATGTTTAATAAAACCTCAACAATCTGTGTGCTGAGTTTGCACATATTATGTTCTCATAATCAAAAGAAAAATGTAGAATAAAAATAGTAGAGAAGAACAGTGCCCGTTTTTGGAGCCTTGAACAGATGTAAGTGATTAGAGCTTCTTGTTTGGTTTGCTTTGATTTTTTGGTCTACTTTTTGAAAGTTCTGTCAACTCCACTTTTGCTTATTTCACTTTGTTTGGATAGTTTTGCCTTACTGAGTTTCCTGTGATGCTTCTGGATATATGAAAAGTCTAGTCCAAATCACAGCACTTCAAAAATAATAATTTTTCAGTTCTTGGGTTTCCTCAACCCAACAGAGTACTTCTCTCTCTCCAGGTAATAATATACTCACAATTACTTGCTGCCAAGTTTAGATGTTCACCACGTGCAGCAGTGTGGGACTAGCACACACATTGCAGGGTGTTATTCCAGACTCCTGTGTAATATTGTGCAGGACCAAGTCTGCCTTCTTATGGTTGTCCTCCTTAAAAGGGAAAAAAAAAACGCTGCTTGCTTTCTTTATCTAGCTGTAGAATAATTCTTGCTAATACTCATGCTACACTGAGCAATTAATTGATTTTTTTTTTCCTCCTGAAAAATCGTCGTCTAACAAGAATCTATTTGGCAAGTGGTCACATAAAAATTGTTCTTTTATTTAACATGGAAGTGTGGGTGGTTAGTTATACTTGGATCTATTTATACTCATATTATTTTTTCTAACTCAGCAGCTTTGCTTTTGCCTCTGTCTGCTGCTGTTTTCAGTTGTCTCCTTGCCTCTGTGAGGCCTCCTGGTTCTGGCTGCATGGGGAAAGAGTAAATTACACAGAGATAGAGGGGGAAAAGTGAATCAGTTTAAGAGTGAATGAAACCCGCTAATTTTGCAGGGAAAATAATGCTGTTAGAAAAAGTAACACATGAGAAAGTAAAATGCTTTCCTTATGTATATCTTGAAATATTTCTAGTGCCACATGGAATATGTTGAATTTTGAAACTAGCCATGGAGATTAGTATGCTTAAGTAACTTTGCCTTGCCTCACAAAATGTGTAGTTTGGTTCCTTGACGAAAATGATGATGATAAGATCTCTTAACTGTAAGTTTGTGGGGGTTTTGCATCATTGTTTCTCAAAGTGTCTATGCCATTCAGAATGTCAGGGTTTTAAAAGATGTTGACATGATGGCTTGGGCTTCTCTCCACCATGCCACGCATTTCAAACTCTGCAGATCTTGCTCTCAAGATCTGAATATATGAAATCATTTGTCTCTTGGGACTTCTTTGAACTCTGGTGCCCAGTTTGAGCATTTCTCTTGGAGTAAGACCTGATGCAAATCAAAATGGGAAAAAATTGCTTGTTCAGGGTAAAGTGTTACCACAGGAGCTCGAGGTACCTGATTGAAGCAATGGTGCATGGTATGTATTCCAGAAATGAGTGGTTCTGCTCTCTGGCAGACCTGTACACTGCACAGAATTAAAGATCTGTTTTTACCATAAGACTATACAGTCATTACAGGACAGTTTCTAGCAGTGTGCTGCAAAACATTTTCCTACAGAGAAAATTATTGTGCAGTAAAGGAAAGAGAGCCTTGAGGCAGAAAGTGTGCAAGCTAAGCAAAGCAGATTGCTGGGCTGCTGCAATCTTCCTGTGCCATTTTGGGCAAGCCTTGAAGTTGTTCAGTTCTTCTTATTCAGCATTTCACGAGTTGTGGGACTGAATTCATACATGTAAAGCAGCCTGACACTGTTGCAACAAAGCTGTGTTATGCCACTTAGCCGAAGTGCAAAGTGTTATTACATCCTAAGTAATAAATAGGCTCTTTTTTTGGAAGACAAAACAGTAGAGTCATATCTCCACTTTGATATTCAGGCCATGTTCAAGTCTAGGTGCTTGTGATGGTATAGTACTTGCAGGATCTAGCCCAGCTACAAATACTCAGAGATCTTCTGTGATTTTAAAGAAAATCTTTATCATTCAAGTTATATGCTGAAGCGTTACAGTGGTTTGAAGATTATTTTCCCTTGTATTCAAGGTTCTCAAAGGTTTTTAATAAACTAGGAATGTTTACATAGAAGGTACTTCACGTGACTATAATCCTGGGAAGTTTTCATTCCCACTGACTATGGTTAGAGTGTTTCACTAAAGTACACTTTGCACACATCCTGAACTCTCAGTATGAAATTCTGGCATTACTGAAATCAGTATATTACCACTGTCTTTCCTGAGTCTGATGTTTCACCCTCTCCAAGAAATTATAAAATTTATAAGAGAGAAGCCTCTTTTTTGATGTGCTAAACGAGTTGATGTTCTTCACCTTTTTGTTGCAAGTGTTGTTACTGCTTCACTTCTTGTTTTTATTGGCTTGTCATTAAGGTACTTAAGGTATTCCAGTTGGAAGTTTGTGGACATACACCATATTGATTCTCAATTTTTGTCCTAATGAGAATTTCTGCTAAGAAAGTTCACGTGTTATCTGTCTTGCCAGTATCTTTTGCATTGTCATTCTCAAATATTAGAAATCGTGCAACTGGAGGTGACAGCTGTTACTCTGCTTTTGTCATCTAAAATTGAAGGTTTGGTGGTGTAAGAGGTTGTCTGTTGTACGTTATTCTTGAGGTTAATAAATGTAGGTGGTTGTAACAGGTTTTTCAGTAGGAGGAGAAACCTTAACTTTAGCAATCTGAACATTTTAAGTAGAACAGGGGCAGATAACTTTTAAAATTTGCAAAATAAGAGCAGCTGGAGCAACTAAAGTAAATAAACCTGTCAGCCTGCTTTGCTAGTTATTTCCAATTCAGAAAGAGAAGGTGATATTTTAAAATGCCCACTTTTAGGATTTCAACTGTCTAGGTCTAGTGAAGCTTGTTCTCCCTACTTTAGCCATCTTAACAAAGGCCATTTCTTCTACTGCTATGAATAAAAAGTTCAAAAAAAAGGCAGTTCTTCATCTTTGTAACATACACATTTCTTAGACTGCAGTGTCAGTTTTACTGTGCTGCTCTGTCAATGAGTCTCAAATTCACCTTGAAGGATCACCCCCAGGGATGCCAGCTGAACCTTTGACCCTTCTATTCTGACTGTCACCAAGGTTAACACATCATTACAGCTTGTGATGTCTGGGATACCTGTGCTTTTGGAGCCTTTATCAACCTACACTGTTTCACACAGCTTAAACAGAGGTCTGTCTCTCGTTGCTTTTCCATAGGAATATATTTATTGATTTTTTAGAATGAGTTGTATTTCTTCCTAATTTTGTGAATAGGTGTGAAATTTTAAAAGTTACAGATATATCTCTGTTTGTCCTTAACAGCTAAAACTGCAACTCTTGGCTATAGACAAAAATAAAAGATGAGGAAAAGTTTCCTATTAAAATTTGAAAGTTGGCAGATTCATACCTGAACTGTTGCTTATAGTACAACATGGCTACACAGTGCAAAAAAGAAAATTATGGTGACAGACAAAAGGACAACATTAAGCATTGGTTTTGTGGGATAAGTTCCAGCTACTGAGAGGTTAAGGAATTTTTGTTAATTTGGACTTTTCTTGCCGAGGTACCATGTTGGATATTTAACTGGTTATAATTAAAATGGAGTTTGGTTCGCTAACCTGAAAAACGGTATTTGCAAATACTTTTCTTGTCTGTGGCACTGATATGTAGCCAGGGGAACTCTTTTATAAGAGAAGCCTGTTGACACTGATTTTCCAGATATGTATTACAATATTGTTTTAATATATTGTGCATTAAAGGTTGGACTTGATGGTCTTAACAATTCCATGATTCTAAATGTACTCTCAGTAGAGTTCTTTATTTTTTTTCCAAGATTGTCCTCTGATAAAACACGTAGGCCATTTGGTTGGCCAGACCTGCTTCTGGATGCTGTTAATGGCCATCAGTTTTGTGTTCATGAAATAATGAAACCAACAGACATCAAAATCAGTTAATTCTAGCTCCTGTATTGTTTCAGAGGACTTCCACATATTCTCATTGGGGAATTGACACCACTAATATTGAAAAGTCTTATAAGATGACCTATTTATTCAGGTACAGTGGAAAATGCCAATGGAATTTTTGTTTGTGCTGAAGGAGATTACTTTTAATCCCAAGCAGCCCACAGTCTACAAGTTTTTACTCTTGTATTTGTTCCTTCTTACCTGTTACAAAATGTAGTCTTTAAAGTTAAGTCTACACACATTACACCTAGGTACCTATCTGCAGGATTCAATCACTATGCAAATGATATGCAAATTTACTCTGTGTCCACATTCATCTGGGCAAGCTGAGATGATACTGGGACAGGGTTGTATCCTTTTTTGTCCTCTCTATAAACACTTTGAATAGTCTTCTAGGTAGCAAGCCTTAAATCACTCCTCTCAGTTAGATTTATCTTTTAGGTAACAAGTCTTAAATCACTCATTTCAATTAGGTTTATGTCATTTTCCTTCTCTTAGGCTTGTCTGGAAACTTCTAATAGCATAAAAATTAGGCTAACTCCAGTTAGGTGTGACCCAATGTTTTTTTTTTTTCCCTGTGGAACTGTTTGAAGAGTAGTAGACAGTGCCACAAAAGAAGTTTCTGAAGAGGAAAAATATTGTTTATTTAACCACATGATTGTACAGAAGAAGAAACACTTCAAGCCACTCTAATATCTGTGTGCCTATTTAACTCATTTAGCATATGAAATTTCTTTCCATTGGAATTCCATATGTATACCTTCTTTCTTCCCCGCTTAAGGAGTTTCTGGTCTTCTGCTCCTCAAGGAAGTGTGCATCTCATTAAATCCCTCTTCCTGCTTTGGTTTTTGCCTCCTCTTATGTCTCTGGAACAGAGTTGCTGTTTGGGCTACAAGTATGTTGAAAAGTTAACCGTTAAGATCATAAACTAATACCTTTATGGTAAATTTCCAGGCAATTCTGCTATGGAATTAGTTTGCTGTGTGAGCAGAATGAGCCTTGATCAAAATCTAACACATTGTTGAAGGCAACTGTAAATACAGCAAAGATATTTTAATATTCAGTGCATCAAAAGGCTTGCATGTCAGCTTGTTCTTTGCAGACATGTTTGAAAGCATTACTAGTCATATCAATAATTACAGCATATATGCTTCAGTTGTTATGGGTCTTGAACAAAATTCTGAATCTAAAAGGATTTTTTCCAGAACTTCATATTTAAATATTTAAGAATATTTAAGCATTTCTCTGAAATACAGTAGAAATACTCATGTTATATTCTACCAAACATTTCTTGCCAAATCTTGGATCTGGAAAAACATGTAGTATTTTGTTGCAATCCACTGAAAGTGAGTCTCATCAAAGGACAACACTAGTTAAGGTTTTATGGCACTTTGGTCAAATATATAATAACACGTGGAACTATTTGAAAGGCAAAGAGAATCATCAAAACACTTTTTCCCCCCTCTTTATCAAACATTCACTGAAATTTTCTGGTCATGATTGACTTGCATTTTCAGTAGAATTTGGCTTTCTTTTTTCTTCAAAAGTCAACAATATGGCTGTCTTAGAAAAACTCTGTATGAAACACATGAAGGATGGTCCCTAATAGTACAATGCAAAGTACAGTGCACAGCTCGTGAAGTCTCAGGTTAGCTGAATATTTCTTTTTGTATTTATCATAATGGAGAACTTTTAGAACTTTTCCACCTTTCAGAGTTTGAAAACTGCTTTGGGAGTCTTCCACTAAAAATGAATTTTCAAGGGTAGCAAGTATCAATTATTTAGCTTTTCTGGACATAAATATGTGAAAACAGTGGATCTGTGTCCTCTAGGATGAACAAGGGTGATCTTTAACAAAATTTTCTGTAAAGTTAAACATTGGTGCAGACCTCAGGGTAATGATGTGACCTACTGTAATTTGTTCACATGTTGCAGTAGTGGTTGATCCTGTTAATGTTTGTGTTGGAAAAGCAGGCAAGAAGACGCAAGATGCTTATTGGTAAGGTCTTTTGTTTGCATAAATGCTATCAAGGTAATCCTTTAAATACTGTTTTCCATGCCTGTCCAGTTTTCCCTGGTTTAGTGTGGTTTTAGTGTGTTTTCGTATCATTTTCCTTATGACACAGAGTCTAAAATATTTTTCCTATAAATATTTGTACATATTTGGGGCACTGATTGGAGTCACAGAGTGTCTCAGGAGCGGTGAGTTCAGACCTTGGTGAGGCTTCAGCAGGGGGAAGCTCTTCCATGTCCCATTTGCGAGTGGTCCCTGATGGGTCAGGATGGCCCTTGGTGTATTGCAGGCCATGGGCTACAGGCAGCACCTTTGGTCAGCATTCAGGACCAGGGTTTGAAAGTGGAATTGCAAACTCAACTGCCTGGACATGTCAGTATGTCCATCTGATAGACAGAAGTGTTGACTACCACACCCTTCCCCAGCAGCAAAGGACTCCTAAATTTTGCCATCTGCTTTTGAAAAATTTGGCCAGAATGTTACATAGATGAGCCTTTTAAATGCAAAAGTATAACTTTTTTTTTCTGTTTGTCATGCTAAGTAGCTGGTAAAGAAACCGTAATGTCTTTGAAGGTTAAGTGTTTATTTCACACTCAATATTTGGATTTGTATCTGTTTTGGAAGCATATTGTAGGCTCTTTCTGTGTTCTTAGGGAAGAAAGTTTACTGTGGGAATGCATATACAGGTTTTAACTTCCTGTCACTGTCATAGAAAAGGTAATTCATACCAAGCAAACTAAAATCTGATCAGGTAACAATTTAAGATTTTGTAAAGATAACTTCTTATTCATTATGTGTTTTTTACACTGGTCACACAGAGACATCAGAGCTTATTTATGTTAGGATAGAACTAATTTTAAAAGCGGCATGCACACGGATACAAGATGAAACAGAAAAAATGTGGAGTAATTTCAATTTCTCTGCCACTTTTGCAAGCATGTTCCACCAATAACAAACATCAGAAAACAAGAGACACTAATTCCCACAGAACCTGGCCAGCTAGACTGTAGTTTGCTTTGCTTTATAAATACAAATGGAGGAAGTCTAGCAGCTGGTATTTCCAGTGTCCAGAACAGTTTTTCCCCCCTTCCAGCCACATTTCTCTCTCCATCATTTCCATTGGTGCAGTTTACCTTACCCTTTTAGCGACAACAGAAATTGTGCCAGGAGTTTAAATCCACTGTGGCAGCTGAGAAGAATGGCAAGAAACTGCTGCAAAGGAAGCAATTATCCCAGCAGGGCTCCAGAGCCCCCCTTGAATAGCTGGGGCAGCCCCCAGCCGTGAGCAGACAAGGCAAGGCGAGAGGCACCGCTTTTCAGGCTTCAGTCTCTTCATTCTCTCTGGCTTTTCACAGGGCAGCCACTTCCACTGACACACTGAGCAATGGGCAGGTCGCTGCTCCAAAGGCAAGGGCTGAGTGGGAAGAGCCCAACTGGTAGGCAGCCTGTTCCTGCTGCCACTGGAGCCGTGTTTCCCAGTGTCCAGCCTTGCAGTAGCCCACAAACAACAACTGTGTGAGGGTATCATAGTCAAAGGATGGCAATGGGAAACATGTGAGCATCAGGGAGCAGTGATCCCAGTATGTACAGAGAATGGGAACAGTGTATGCTTTGTTCTGCTTGACTGCAACCTGTGCTGGCTTATTTTATGAGGAAAAGAAACTGCAAGGAGCTCCTGGCTTCACTGTCTGCTGCTAAAGATCAGCTTGTATTGTGTAATCCCCTGTGGCATCAGAGGGCTGAACATTTGTGAACAGACCCGAGATCTGCAGGTCATTCACTGCCTGTTGAGTCTCTCTGGAGGATCCAAAGTTGAGCACAAAAGTAATGATGCTGGGCTGCTGTGTGAGCTGGGGCAATTGGGGGATTTGATCTTTACCTCTCTGTGCATACATTCTCCTTATTCTTTGTAAGTTTAAATTCTAGCATCTTCCAAGCAGGAGCCTTTCTGTAGCTGTAATGTCTAGTCCAGTCGATTTTTCAGTGTTCCTTCAATAAAAATGAAGGTTACACTCAGATTTGCTTGTGATTGCCTATGACTGCAGGCTTTTGCCTCAGTCCCGTAGCACAAGGCTTGTGTGCAGACCACAGAAAATACAAGGAAATCTGTGATTTATGATTTGCATGTGCTGCAGTCACAAGAGCTGCAGTGATTGTTGACGGAAGGGTGAAATGTGGCAGATTAATATATGACTTTTATGTTTAACTGTTCATGAAAAATGATCATTGTGTGCATGTGTTCCATTTTTTGACAGTGTTACACAAATGATATGAAAGGTGTAATGTTTTCACAACTTTGTATGACCAGCATAGTCCTCCTAGAAGAGTTCTACTAAGCTTAGACTCAGTCGGAGATAAATGCAATAGAAACTTAACACAGATTTATATGCTCCTTTTGCAGTGTGGTCTCATTTCCATGGCATGTCATCTTGGTCAAAAGTCAGAGAATCAGTAGGGTTTTAGTTATGTTAGGAAACACGTTATATTTTTTCAAGGTTAGTTTTGCAGAATATTTGTTTATTCATAGTGTTTACTTGACGGGGCCAACGCTTCTTTGGAAATAAATTTGATTATAAAGTTTTGAAAGAAAATGTTTTGAACGAGAAGTCAAATCTGTCTCAAAATTTAAAACTGTCAAAACACAAACTTGGAAACGTATGAAAGAACCCACTGCATTTTTGTCACCTGTGACTAATTTCATTTGCTTGGTTTGGTTCTCCGTTTGTATTCTCTGCCATAAAGAGCTCAGGTTTACCCCCAGAGGAACACAGAAACTCGTTCCTCCCTTGGGAATCTGCTGTGCCAGCTCCAGGGAGGAAAGCTTTCACAGGCAATTTAGTGCAGGAAGTGCAGCGGTCACGGGAAGGATCCGGGAGCCTGTGATTTGCATCCCCTTCAGCGAGGAGCCAGCAGTGGGCAGCCAGTCTCAGAGGGGATGTGCCTTCTCCTCGAGACAAGTGGGAGTCTGAGCCAAAACTGCTGCATCTCAGAAAGTCACTGAATGACTGAAGCCACAGCTGAAAATAATGACCTGCTGCACAGACCATGCCAAGAGAGAAGTTTTAAATAATTCATTTCTGTTTCTGTCCTCTGTTCTCAAACTGTGACGATTTTGTTGTTGTTTCACAGTTGTACTTTTAACTCCAGGAGAACCTTGGGTTTGCATGTTGAAAGCCTTTCATTGTCTTGTGGGAGCTCATGGTAAAAGAAGACCTATGAACTTCAAATCTCTTGGTAACTCGAGTCCTATCAGAACAGTTCCCTATAGAAGACCCTATATAAGGACCTCAGAAAAGCTCATATTTTAGAGCGGTCGCTGTGAGAAATCTGCACTCTGAAAAATGTCTCTTTTCAGATTACAAGTTTTGGTGAAGTTTTATCTATCCGTGCTTCTGAGCTTTGAAGTTGAAAGTTAGGACTGTGCTTTTGAAGACTCAGGCTCTGCACAGCTCCTCTTTCCTTAGTGGAAAGTAGGAAGTTTCCTCTTGATGAAATACACCCCATGATATACAATTGTCTTAAATCCATGTCATTGTTCTGACAACCTTAACCCCAGCCTTAGAAAAATAAGACAACATTGGTTAATGCCTACAATGACTGTTAGGAACTGAAATCTGAAATCCCCTCAGAATTGTCAGCAGAGTCTGTACCCCCTGAAATGGCACAGTAGTTGTACTCCTCTCTCCACCCCTGGTGCTGTCTGCAGGGTTTAGGAGTGCTCTACACCATGCAGAGTTACTGCAGAGTTGGGTCTGGTCACGTAAATGAACCTTTGGGCTCCCTGGAGACATCATGATATGAAACCATCCTTGACCTCATCCATGGCTTTTCAACACAGCCCCTCAGAGCAACCTTGGCTTGCCTTTTGCAATGTGGGCACTCTCGGTGGGAAACGGGCTGCTAAATTCCTCTGGAGATTTGGGTTATGTAGTTTCTTTTATGGTTACCAGGTAGGATTTTTTTATATGTTTTAAAATGTGTGGTTTGCTAGTGTTATTTTTCCGTATTACATTTGTGATCCTTTAGGTAACATAATTAAAAGCTGGGAGATTTTATGTGGCAAATTAACCCTGGCTGGTCTGAGATTTTTATCCTTGGAGGTGTGTAAATAACACAGTAGTGGTGATGCTTAAAAGAAAATTCCTGTGTAACTGATACCTCAGATCATCTGACTTGCTAAAGGGGAGAGAAATGAAGATATGCAAGACATTGAGTTCAGTTCAAGTTCACTTTTATTTCTGATTTCAATCATTGATTGCAGTGAAAGCTACATATGCACCAGTGCATCCAGGGCGCAGACTCTTACATGAGGTTAAATTTACAGTTTTACAGAAATGCCGTAGTTGTCATTACAAACATGTCATTCCTATGTTGGGCCTTCTTTGGGTGTTGCACAAAGATTACTAATTCCATATATATAAATATTATATAATTTATATAATATATAAATATTCCATATTTAGTAACCCATGGAATGGGACTATGTGTTGCGATTTAGTTGAGTTTAGTGTGTTTTCTGTACTCAGTAAATAACACTGTGAAAAACAGTCTCTGAGGTGTTGGGTGCCTTTTTTTTTTTGAGATCTTTGTAGAGCAGATTTAAGGCTGTGAAGGTAGTTGTCACATGCTTCAGTTATAGGATTTTAATCTTGGTTTATAATAAGAAAGGAAGTATTACATACTAAATGTTTTGTATTGTAGCTGTGAAAGCATTTCAGCAAAATATTTTACTGGTTCGTATATTTTCATATAAACATAACTGTCTGTTCAGAAATTACTTCTGACTAATATGAGCCAATATGGATTCTTTTGAAGTAAATCTTCCTTTGTGATTAACAAAACTCAAATGTCTGTAGGAAGTAAGTTCGGGGTCTTCGCAATTTTAAATCTTTTGAAAATTGTATATGCTGAAGTGAGGATTTTCCTTTTCTGAATTTGATTTATGACATTTTGCATATATCTTGGCTGTTTCCATGATCGTGTTGGGTGAAGTATCAAACACATATGGAAATTCTGATATTTGATGCCTTGTGATAATGGCAAGGGCTGAATAATAACACTCAGCTGCTTCTGAAGTCACCAAGCAATTCAGGACACAGATAACCCTTAATCCTTTGTAGATATCCATCATCTTGTGGTTACAACCATTAATAATGAGGCCATAAAAGTGAGAAAGGGAGTCTTAGGAGCGGACTTGAATCTGATTCTGAGTCTGATGTATCCTATCTGGATTGGCAGGGGTGCCAGAAGCAGCAGCTTGAATCTATTGTCATTTTATCTACCTTAAAAGCTCTTTCTTTTCACGTAAAGCAATCTTACTATGCATTTTGTACCTTCCTTTAGACTCTACCTCCAGGCCTATCAGTATTTCAAGACTGTTTTGTTGGTCTGTATGGTAGAGGGGAACAATTGACTTGCACTTTGTCATGACAGATTTACAGCACAGGAAGACCACTTGAAAGAATGTTTCAGGCTACTTTCAAATAGAATTTTTGGTGTGTTTGATCTGGAGGAGGCAGCATGTACCTTCCTGGGGTCCCAGAGAATGGAACGGAAAGCAGGACAGACTCCTCTGTCTGAACTTTGAAGTTAAACAAGAACAAACTTTAATCATTGGTGAAGTCCTGTTCCAAACATGTTTTGATGTCTAGTGTCTGATATTTAAGCGTGCTGTAATAGATAGGGAAGACTACATGGGATATACAAAGCTTAGAACAAAATACAAATTTTGAAACAAAAATTTAAGAAAGTCATTTATACTCTTTTTTTGTTCAACTTTGTTGAAACTGCAAAGTTGTCTTCTATTGCTGACATTCCATGCTTTACACTCTATGCTGCAAGTCATTTTATGGATATTTTGGGATGCTAGACCACATAAAGGAAGATGAGAAAACCCCTTGTTTCTTAACTAAGAATTAAAAGCTACATTTTACTTGGTGACACTATTAATTAAAATTGCCTGTGCTCGCCTTGTTCTTTAACTTTTATTGTCATTTATAATTAGGTGGTACGCTTTTAAAGCAAAGACCGTGTCTGACAGGTTAATATCACATGCCCATCACTTTCCATTTAAATAAGATGTGTTGTCATGTATGCTATATTGTGGAACACTGAAATAGATGAAATTTGTGGTATCACATACACAGAAACCATGGCTGTACAAACACAGGTCAGTATTTCATTCTGTAGCCTAAATTTCATTTTCCTTTGGATTAAAGTTTGCTTTGGAATTATTTTGCAATAGAGCAGATTTCATATCTTAAATAGAACTAAACTAGGAGCTAAAGGAAAGCTTAAAAAAAAATGTCTGTCACCTTTATATTTGGACTTCCCAAGCATTTCTCTCATTGCTTCATTCTGTCTCATATTTCATAGCACATTTCTGTGAAAAGTAAATGAATCACCCACATATATAAAAATATTTCTTAACACAGACAGATGGGTATGGATTTATACATACAGAAATTTACACGCACATACACAACACACATAGGTATATAAAATATGGTCTTAGAATAAGAATAAATGTGTGTACAGCTATACCGAATACTTGGTGGTATGTTGTAGAACCCTTGGGTAAGTTTTTATGGATTTGATTTATTGGCTGACTGAGTTGATTCATTATTTGTATATGATTTTTTGCTGCTGGGTGGCCATAATTTACAATTCTGGACCTAGTTAACTCTGTGGGTGCCTAGAGATTTCTGTATGAACATCTCTGACTATTGTTTAAAGAGATAAATGAAGTGGACTTGCTTGAATGAGCAATTTACTCATGAGGAGCAAAATATGGTCAGGCAGGCAGGTCATAGATAATAGCTTTCAATAAGTCTTTGTAAGTCACCATACTATCATACATTCTCTTAATGTGCAGACCTTAATCCATACGTGTTACAGGCAACTGAAGATCATCTGTGATCACAATCTTTTTCTCTTATTAGAATTCAGTGCTATTTTCTTGTGTTATCTCTACTTGCAAAGCCCTGATAGATCTGCTGGTAGGCACAGAACAGAAAAAAAAACCCTGAAGAGGTGTGAAAGGTCAAAAAGTGGCTTGGCTTCATTTCTGTATAAATGAAACACGACGCACTTTCAGACCTGGACTGACAGCTTTGGCAGTTTTGCAGAGCGATTCTTTTCCCATGACACACAGTATCTACCAGAGCAGTGTAATAAAACTGTTTGCTGGGAAGAAAGGACTTACCTTTGTATTCAATAGGGTGACAACTCTTCTGTAGTTTTGGGCTGTAATGGTACACTGCCTATCCCTTTTTCAAACCACTGTACCATTTGCTGCTATAAGGTGTCCATCTGGTGTATTCTGGCACAGGGGCAAAAATATGAGAAGATCCAAAGAACTCAGATTAAAATGCCTTCATTACCTGTTAAGTATCCACAGACTATAATGTGAATTTGCAGGATTTCAGATACTGTGCCCAAAGGTGATTTGAGTCTTTACTGCTCTAAATGTTGGATATGAACTGGACATACTGAATATGAACGTAGTAAGACAAAGAAATGTAGCAGTGATTCTTTATGTTTTCCTACCAAATTTCACACGGATGTGTTTCATTGTGTCCTTTCTTACTTAAAGCCGTTGGTCTGCAGTCCATACATATTTCTGGGGTTTCCTCTTGCGAGGAAAAGCGGCAAACTTTGCACACAGACAACATCAGTTTGTCATAGCTGCAGTTTTCCTTTGCATTCTCTCGTTAATAAACAGAAGGGCTTGATCAATTTTACCAAGATGGTGGGTACTTAATTGTTAAAATTTAATGAAAAACTTCAGTAGTTACCCACCACCCACCAGCGGAAGTTTGCTTATTTCTAGCCATCTGTGGCTGCTCCAGTTACAGACGTGTAATTCCACATCCACTTGTGGTACATTTTATTGTAGCTGTGTAATTCATCACAATTCCATGTGGCATAACCATCACTGTAGCTAAAGTTCTAAACATGTCTTACATTTTAAGAAAAACAATCAACCAAACAGACAATCAGCGAAGGAAAACCCTTTGCAAATGTATTCAGAATTCCATCTTGGAAGCACAACTTCCTTCAGTAGGCATGTCACATCTTAGGAAGTCTGCCTCAATGTCCATAAGGGAATGTTTCCTCTGCCTCTTCTTCCTTATCTCAATCTCAAATAACTCGGAAGAAAAGCAACTTTCAGTGATTTTTTAGTTGTTCATATGTTTCTGTTTTAATGCTGCTTCTCTCCATCTATACTTGTGGTGATTCCTACAAGAAATTCCTAGGATAGCTCTTGCTGGAGGTTACAATTTGTGCAAGATGTGCAGTTGTGTCATATTGTAATGGATTTGAATGGGATTTTATTAAGTGATAAAATAACAGAGAAGCACAAATGATACTGAATGTCAGTGGGACTTCGAGGACATATGAAAATCACTGCTTTTAGTTTACATGGGTTTGAAATCATCAGATGAGTTGGTAAATTCCTGTGATATGTAAATACGTTTCTTTGTTAAATCCAGTGCATTCATTATTGATACACATGAAAAGTATATGTTTCTGCATGTGTATTTGGATATACAAATACCACAAGTGGAAGTCTTTCTAAAACTGTTTTTTTAAAATTCTTTGCGTAGATTAATTGGAAAATAAATCACTTTCTGTGATTTAGGGAGCTGTAAAACAGTAATAATTATAGATAGCCCACTAGTTATATTTTACATTCCTTTCTCCTACTTACCACTTCAGGCAGTCAGCAATCTGAAAATTCACGTAGATTCTGGAAAAATGTGTATTTGCAGGTCACCTTTGTTTTTTTTCATCCTTCATGCCTCAAATCCCCATTGAAATTTCAGCATTGCTGGCTTCCTGGATGATAAAGGACATATCTCTTCTGTTCTCAAGCAGTGAGTGCCAAAGGCAACGGAATGAAATTTGTATGCAACACTGTCTGCGTTACACGTGCGCGTTCGTTTATCTCAATAACTGACTGTCATCTCCGCGCACCAACATCTTACAATGATAATAAGAGGCCAACGCTGCTCAAGATGTCAAATTTTCAGGGATAGATTTCTAGCTGCAGGCAACTCCGGCTAAATGCCTCATATTGAGAACACTCTCCTCCTTGTCGCTGACCACATCAGACCCTTTCATGTAGCTACATATGTGGCTTTTATTTGTTGTGGACTTCCAGCCCTGCCTTGAACTGCAGTGGTTTTCACAAGTGATTTGACTCGTAAGCATATGTTCACTTCAAAATGTAGTTAATGTAATTAAGTAACATTTTTGTGTGTTGAAGTAACATATTCAGCTGCTTATACAAATTTTGCTGCATTTTGGTGAACTTTGAAACTTGTTCAACCCTTCGGTCAATGAAACGGGAGAATAAATAGTTTTAAAGGAAGATCAGATATTTTCATATGCATTTAATAGGTATTTTTGTATAACATAATAAGATTTGGAATCACAAAGGGTAAGTATGTTTTCTGATTTGTGGGTTATTTGTATTCTGTTATCTTCCCAAAAATGAATTCAAAATTAAGGGCAGAATGTTATTCATTTCCCAGTAAGAATTTAATTGCTTCTGCCCATCTGCTTATCAGCCTTTAAAATTACTAATTTAAAGGTGAAAGAACTAAAGAATAAAGAATTTCCTTCACTTCCTCAAGAAATGAAAATCCAAACAAACACAAGATTCATAAATAATAATGAGCTCAACCAGCAGTAGGATAGCATACACATATTTCTTGTCAAGAAGAAGTAATTGCAGCACTTGATGTGAAAATGAGATTTATGTCTAGTACTAATTTTTACTCTCCACCTGATTGTATCAGTACATAGGAAGGGATTGTAGGTTTTCTGGCCAACAAGCATTTAACAGGCTGTTGAACAGCCGACATTACGTTATGCAGAATGAAAAAAAAAAAGAGTAATAGGGGTCCAAATCTGAGAGGTTTTAAAATGCTGATATAAAATTAAGAGGCAAACTTTTTGTATAAGAGAAAGAAGTTGGGCTAATAGTATTTTTTTCCCTTTTTTTTAACGATTTGTAAAATCACTGATGGTTCGTTTTGTTTCATTATCTGTAACAAAATATTTTTCAAGTTAATAATATTAAGTTGCTAATTCATATTAAGGTATTTTTATCATCTTTGATTTGTCCTAGATCAGAGGAGGAAAACTTATGATCACATACACAAGAAAGAATGATGCTGGAAAATACGTCTGTGTTGGAACAAATATGGTGGGAGAACGTGAGAGTGAAGTTGCGGAGCTCACTGTTTTAGGTAAGAATTCCTCCTTTAAGGCTTTGTTGATGAAAATGTCCAACTTTCATTTTTCCTAGTAAGCCTTTTATTAAGGGTCATTCTCATCTAATGAAAAAGTTGCAAATGTTTTTAGTCTAAGTTTCTATTTTAAAGAATTATTCTTTCATCCGTAGTTGTGTGTATGGAGTACAACAGGTCTGCTTATTCAGGTGATCCTAATGATAGTTTCTCTGAGCATCAAAAAATATGTTTTCATTTAAGATAACTGAGCTTAGCTGAGAACTACATTTTTTGCTGCTATTGCAGAAACAAAGTTGTGACTCCAAATGCAATCTGAGAGTTCCTTTGGCATGGGAAAAGTCCCTCATGTTCACTGCAGATGCATCTTTGGTAGTTTTCATTCAAAATATGTCCCATTTTACTTTAAAATAGGGGAGGCTTGAAATAGCTTAATTATTTCTGGAAAATAAATAGGTGTTTTATCACCACGGAGTGAGAATATCCAAGGCATGGTTCATAGCACACTGGTTTCCATCACAGTGCTGCTGCAGCAGTAGAAGTCCTGGCTCTTTTTTTGTTGTTGTTTCTTTGGATGCGAGGCAATGACCTGAAATTGTGTCAGGGGAGGTTTAGGTTGGATATTAGGAAAAGGTTCTTCACCCAGAGCGTGGTTGGCACGTGCTCCTTAGGAAAGTAGTCACAGCAAAAAGCCTGACAGAGTTCAAGAGGCACTTGGGTGATCCCCCCAGACTCATGGAGTGACTCTTGGGAATGTCCCATGCAGGGCTAAGAATTGGACTCGATGATCCTTGTGTGTCTCTTCCAATTCAGCATATTCTGTGATTCTGTGACTCTTTTTTGTTGTTTGGTTTCTGATTTTATAATTTATTTATTTTTAAATCATGTTTAATAGCTGTCCTGTCAGTCTTTGGCACTTTTATCTGTCTTCACTACTTTGTAGGAGTTAGGACTCAGGCAACTTGAAGATGTGCTCAGAGTTCTGTGTGAAGCAAGGGTTTCCATAATAAAAATGAGTTTGTGTGCCGTCTCCAAGTCATTCAAACTGAATATCCAAGCAAGATAGTAGTGTGTAACCCCTTAGAAGCTAAGGAAGACCTTCTGTGATCCACTGCACTGTTTTGGTTTTATTTTATGAAGACTTCTGAAGCACTTCTGGAGGAAGTTCGTTGTCAAATAGACTTACAGAACTTTCAAACAAAATCTAAAACTGAAAGTAAGTTGTAGTTACATGAGTGAAGTCGTGGCACCAGGCTCCTGTTTAATTGTGCCAGTTAATAGCTCATCACTAATCTACTACCAACCAGGGAATCATGGCATGGACTGTTTGGTAACCTAGGCTGAAAAAATAGTCCTCTTGCTAAAAACACCCGTAAGAGGGAGGCATTGCAGGCAGAAGTCTGCCTGGCTTTTTCTTCATCTCATGTTCCTCTCAAACATATTTCTGATTTTCAGCCTGGGGAAATTAGTGAGGTTTTGTTTTCAAACAGGACAGTAAAGCTTTGAATATCTTACCAATCTGTGTGTAGAAATCCTTAATACACTTTATTCTTTCCACTCAAACTTGGATATGTGTGAAAAAGCACAAGAAATATGCTGACTTCATGTATTAAAATCTTTCTACATAAATCTTCTATTTATGGGTTTTAGTTATTTAGAAGTTGAACTTTTGCTTTAGGTCTCTGCTTTAGATCAGAGGGAGAATGCCAGAAACTGTAATATTAGACAGTTTCAAAGTGATCCTTGCTAAGCTTTCCTTGTATGTTCCAAATAGTCGTGTGACAAAGATAGATACTTAAATCAGTGCTGATTTCCCTTATCCGTTTCTGCATTTGAATAAGAGTGTTATGAATGGGCAGACAAAAACTCGTGGAAGTCCATTAGTCTTCTTTTAGGAAACTGATCTAGAGAACAATGTGCCTCTTGTGGGTTTTGCAGTCAGGCAGCAGTCCTGGACTTACCAGATCAGTCTTTTTTCTCTTGCATAATTAAGTTGAATATTCTTCCCCAAACTATTCTTACTCTGAGGTTTAATCCGGAATGTTCTTTTCTCACATTCAGGTTTCAGGTTTTTTCAGCACCTACAAGAAAGGGGCCAGGATGGGGGGGGAGGGTTGTCTGTATTTGTGTCGTTTTAAATTCACATCTACATTCTGTAGATCTCTGTTTTATTTCTCACATCTTGTGTATGAACCCAGTCTAGAACTGACAGCTTGCTATTTAAGTTAACATTATTTCCTAATATTGCCAGTAAAGTTAAGTTTTCTACAACATAAGTGTCCAGCTGGTCTAGACATCCTCAAGAATAAAGGAAGCTTATTTAATAGGGCTTTGTTCAGTTCACATTTCCACTTCAGTACTTTTTGAACCATTCACTAAGTTCTTTTAATACTGAATCTCTATATCTTTATCTGCAACGTCAGAGTAATATTTAGAACTGCCATTTTCAAACACAAAGGTGAGACATGAAGAGTATGGACTTGTCTCTTTATTCTTCTGTCTGGTGCTTTTGTACTTCTGTGAGAAATTTGTGGCATATTTTTGGGTATTCGCACTTCCTGACAGTGCCAACAGCTTCAGACTCTTCCAGTTCCAAGGAGATGATATTTATATCTTTAATAAATGCAAGTCAAAACATGCAGCTGCCTTTTCAACTCCCTCGGAGCTTTCACAGGTTTATAGGCAAAAAGGTCATCTGCCTCAGGCAAAGGAACCTGCCAAGTACTCTCCTGTTAAACCTTCCCTGCACTCTCCAGTTAAACCTTCCCAGTTCTTTTATGGACATACTGTTGTCATCGGGTGCTGCTTTTTTAGATGGATAATCATTCCTGGAGTATCCCAGAAATTGCTTAAAAACAGTTCTTTTCCTTCTGAGTGTGCAAACCTTGCTACACTGCAGCCTGGTGTGGAACTATGAAAATATGAATAGCCCAGCACCATAAAACTTTGAACCCTGTTACAGGTAGAAAAGTATGTTAATACCTTTCGTGAAATTTGCAGCTAATATCTGGGATGCCAGAATAGGACAGCCTATACTGAGACCCCATTTTGTTTCAGAAATTCTGAGGACAAGTATTGTTGTGGGTTTACTTTGGGCCAATTTTCCTCTCACCCCCCCCACAATTGCTATAAGTTGAGAGAAGGTTTATGCAGACAAAAGAGATCTGATGTGGGGAGAATAATATTAGGATTTATTACCAGCAAGATAAAAATTAAAGAACTACGTATACAACAGTTTTAACTAGGCAGAAGTGCTATGTATTTACAGAAGTACCCCTCCCCCCTTGCTGATCAGTTTAGGGGGAGAAGCAGTCTCTTTTCCATTTCCAGAGCTACAGGTCTTCTAAATATTTTTGCAGTGCTCGAAAGTTCCTCTTGTATTATCTCTAGGACGACAGCTCCGATTCGTCGCAGATGGAACTGTCTCTCTCTCTCTCTCTCTCTCTCTTCTATGTCGACCTCAGGGCTGGTCCTACCCCCTCCTGGGCTACGACTGGAGGCTGGGGGTTACCCGGGCCCTGTGAGGTCCTCCATGGGCTGCAAGGGGACACTTGTCTCACCATGGTCTTCCCACAGTTACAGGAGATAATGGCTTTTGAGTCCACCCCTGTTTCTTGTGGGTCCCTCCTCACGAGGGACAGTCCTTGATGGACTTCTCTGGCGTGAGTCCACCTTTGGGCAGCAGTTCTTCCATTCTCTGCTGTCCCTTAGGGTCACAAATTCAGCTGCACCAGCACGGATCCCTCTCTGGAATCACAAATCCTACCCGGAACGATTTGCTCCAGCATAGGTCTCTCTCTCCATGGGCCACAGGTCTCCAGCAGGACTCTGTTTCATCTTAGGCCGCCCACAGGGTCATATCTTCTTCATGCACTCCTCTGCTTCAGTGTGGGCTCCTTCATGAGCTGCAGAGAGGGGTCTCTGCTCCCCAGCAGTCTTCCACAGGTGTCAGGGGTTTTTAGTTTTCAGTCTCTTCCCTGCTGAAGGGAGAGAGAGAGGAGAGAGAAGGAGCCCCCCCCTTTGGGCTTCTCTTCTCTCTCCTCCATCTGCCAGCTTTGACCTTGGAAGCTGCACTATCTTTCTGCTTGGAATTCCTTCTGCACCATGTCTCATCCAGGCAGTTTCTCTCTAGAGTTTTTCCTCCACTCTGTTACATATCTCGACCAGGAGGGGCTTCAGTGTCACACCTGGGGGGAGGAGAGAGGCCTGGCCCACACCTGGGGCCTTGCTGCCTCCCCCTGCATGGCTCCGAATTTCTTCTGCCTCATGGCTTTTATCTCTTCTGCCCCCACAGCTTCTCTTCCGTTTTCTTAAATATGTAATTGGCAGAGGCATTACTAAAACTTTTGATTGGCTTTGCTCTGGAAATCCACTCGGAAAAACTATTTTCAGCCCCAAGGGGGGGCTGGTCGGCAAACCCATGACAATTATGCAGCAATTACTCTGACTCTGGTGAGCCAGGACTTGGATCATCCATGTCCTACAATATAAGTCGGGGATAACAGCAATTTTTATGAACGAAAACTACAGAGAAGACATTCTGGGTTTTTTTTGGCTGGCTTGACTTTATGTGTGCTAGTGACAGAAAACACTGCCTTTCCCATTTAGCATGGGAAATTCTTGCGTCGAATACTTGCTGCTGCTGACACCTGCAAACAGCCTCCTAGAGATACTGTGCTGGGCCTTACTTAGCCTTCAAATTTAGAGGCTCCATTGAGACAAAACCTCCAGTGAGACCATGTTTGGTTTGTGCCTTCTGTCTCCTTGAAGCAGTGCAGCAGATGAGTGGCCATTTGTCTGAGTCCTTGCAGCGGGCTTGCTTTCTATCTGAGAATGGATGTGTGTTTAGATTTTGTGTTTAGATGGTGTTTTCCTTTAGCTATATTAGCTGTGACGGGGACCCCTGGTGGCCTAGCGGTTAAGATGCTGGTCTCTCAGCGCCAAGGCCACAGGTTCAAATCCCAGTCCCCCGGGTAGATGGAGCTCGTCAGCCCCTAAGGCCATCCATCTAAGAGA